>VZRZ01008551.1:82699-143640 GCA_013398175.1 Climacteris rufus
CCGACCGGGGCCGCTCGGTGGTGAGGGCCCCGCAGCCCCCGCCCCGCCGCCGCCGGTGCAGCCCCGCAGAGGACGGAGCGGCCGAGCGCTCCCGTCACCGTCACGCCGGTGCCCGGCCCTGCCCGCGCCCGCCGGGGGACGATGCCGGGCTACCCTGGGGATTCCGGAGGGTCCGTCCTACAGCAGCTACCTCAGCACAGGGTTTTGCTCCTCTTTTTTCACTGTGCTCCGGCACGTGAGAGGGAAAGGGCTGCAAGGGGTAGGGGGAGCACTGATTTGGGACCTGGTGATCCCAAAGGCCGCCTCGGAGGCTCGGCACATGCTGAGCTGGTGGCCTTTCTTTCAGGACTAAGTGCACGACTTCCCGAGTGCTGCCCACCACTTCACCCCTTCCATAATGAACACTGCCGAGCAGCATTAGATTTGCCCAGTGCTGGCTCTTGCAGTTGAGGCTGATTTCTCCAGCATTAATGGACAGAAACTTTGCTCCTAATGTGCACTTTCCCCTCCTGCTTCCTGTCGGCGGGGCTCTCCTGGGGTGCTTCCCGCTCCGTGCTGCTTCTACCCAGCTGTCCCCGACTGCCGGCCAAGGTGGACCCAAGGCAGGGCCACCAGGGCCCTCTGCACCAGCACGGGCAGGGCCCCTTCACTGGCTCCCATGAGCCTTCCCTTGGACGGCTCTTTCAGCCAGTGGGAGCTTTTGAGCTGGTCCCAGGCCTCTCCTGTGCGATGGTCTTCCCCCGGTCTGCCATGGAGCACAGGAGAGGCCATCCCAAGCTCATGTCCCTGCAGTGGGCTACGAGCAAGCCCTGGGCAGCTCGAGCCCCTCCTGGCACTCAGGCAGAGGCTGCTGCCTCCCCGGAGCCCTGTTATCCTCCTGCTTGGCACACGCCAGCTCCTGAGCAGAGCAGGAATAAACAAAGGGTGGGCACGGTGAGCTCGCCAGCTGAGGGCTGAATCACTCCGGCTCCCTGCTCCTGCTCCTGCTCCTGCTCCTGCTCCTGCTCCTGCTCCTGCTCCTGCCCACTCCTCGGCGCCCACAGGCGCAGACCCCCGCTCGGCTGGGGAGAGTGGGCACCTGTCAGGTGGGCTTGGGCACGGAATCCTTGTGGCAAGAAACACAGCGGGGTGACAACGCGTGTGTGCGTGCTCGAGCTCTCCTCCTGCCATCAAAGAAACTTAGCCTGGCCCCTCTCAGTGGTCCTCAGACCTTTACTCAGTGCCAATCGATGCCTCTTATTGTTCTGGCTATGGCAGCAATGCCATCGATGTTAATAGCACTTCACAAACACTGACAAAGCCGGCAATCTGAATGCGGCCAGGAAAAAACAAACAGAGGACAAAAGACAGGCTAAGAGCTCTGAATGCCGTTTCTAATGCTTCCCCCCCGCACGGTTAAAGCCCCACTAAAGTGCAGGGCACCGACTATTCAATAATAACGCTCTGGAATAATTCCTGGCATTGTTTGGTGTGACAGGGGGAAAATTTCACCTCAGCCCTTCCACAAAGACACGGCGAGTACGCCATGCACGCAGCACTGGTGGCTGTGAGAACGATGCTATGCGCTGCCTGGAAGCAGGGGGCCTTCCAAGACCGTCTTTCCCAGCTCGGCTCCAAGGGCCGTCCCCACCCCGGGAGCGAGGCGAGCGGCAAGGACGGGGCCCTGGGCGTGCAGGAGCAGGGACTTTGCATTTGGGCTGAATGGCATCGGCGCACAGCTCTGCTATAGAACAGCCCTGTGCAAGCCTTGCCTTTTGTGTACCCTCGGCGTGTGATTCCCATCCCTGGAAGCGTCCAAGGCCAGCTTAGATGTGGCCCTGACCTGGTCTAAGGGGAAGGATCACCTGATCATGGCAGGAGTTTGGAACCAGAGGATCTTTGAGATTTCTTCCAACACAAACCATTCTGTGACTCCAAGATTTCACACCTGGGGGCGCCCCAGGCAGGGCAGTGGGGCACAGCCCTGGTTTGCTCTGACAGCTACACTGTGCATTTTGGCCAGCAGTGGGGAGGGGCAATGGGGAGGACACAGACTGCAGGGAGAAGAAAGCATCACCTAAAAGCTGCTCTCCCAGCTGGAGCACCAAGGCCTTTGCCCAGGGTGCCAGAGTGTACGAGGAGCCAGTACAACCAACCTGCCCAAGGAGCAGCACTGCCATTTGGGCTTTTCTCTTTTTAACTCTCACCCTATCTCATGGGCAACGCTTCCTCACCCTGAGAGCCCAAGGACACCTCGGACAAACGCAGATCCTGGCAGCTATGAACCCTGTTGATCTCTGCTGGCCCCTGCTCAGAAGCCCCAAAGGCTCCCATGTTTCTGCATTTACTGACCTGTCATGACCAGTGAGCTTACTGGTAATGTCCCTGAGGTGTTGCAGCACGGGTGACAGAACGCTGGGGACAGCCAGAAGCACACAACCAAACCTCACTGGAAGTACCACCCCCCCGTCCTCACCAACAGCCCTTAGCTATGTGCAGCTGACAGCTTTGCAGCAAACGTGCCTTTTTGCCCTCTCCCATCACCTTTCCTGGCCTCCCCCATGCTGTAGAGACCAATTCCAGCTGCTCTGGGTCAACCCCTCAACTGGGTCAACCTCCTTTTTGCAGCATGGAGTGACCCAAGGTGCCCTGGCCCTCAGGTGCCCGTGCTGCCCGCTGTGCAGCCCCTGGACACCGCCGAGCAGCTCGTCTCACGTGCCCTCATTGAACATGTTCCTCTTTAAAACCTGCAGGGAATGGCAAGAACATTTGGGTGTCCATCTGCGGGGCTCGTCCCTCAGACAGATGCTCCAGCTCTTTGCCACTGCCATCCTCAGATGATAACGGGCTGTGGCAGATGGTTCCCTTCTGTTGGCAGGAGGCAGGAGTTTATCCCTGCTCTCAGCTCCCTCCTGGAGAGGCAGCACCTGCACACTGCACAGGGGACCTGGCCAGTGGGGAGTGGACCTGACCCTCAGTGAAGCGAGCTGGGATGTGCTCGTTTCCCTTGGTTTCACTGCACGTGTCCAGGAATCCCACAAAAGGTCCAGAAAGGGCTGAGCTGGCAGGAGGGAGGTGGATTTTAATTACTCCCATTATTATTACCATTCCTTGTCTTTCAGATTTTCACACTTTTGTCGTAACAAGCTGAGCTGAGAAAATACGTGCAAATGCCAGGCAGAGATAAGATGTACCACACCTTGAAGTACTGCCAGCACTGGCTCTGGAAACGCCAGATCGGCTGTCTGCCCTTCCAGCCTCCTCCCCTTGGCAGCAGGGACAGGGGGAGGGTCTGTGCCCACTCTGCCCCTGCACATCCAGAGGGAAGGGTGCCTCACGTGTCCTCTGGGCTCGACCAGCATCCAGATCCTTGATCCTGCACAGTGCTAACCTCCCCGGAGAAGGCACTGCAACCTTCTGCTTGGGACAGGAATGGAAAGGCCACTCTGGCATCTCATGTGTGCACGACACATGGACACAGACCTCTCGTGCCCTCCTCAGTGCTGCTGGCAGCAGGAGCTGGTCCTGAGGAACCCCTGTTCCTGAGGAGGGCTGTTCCACCAGGCTCCTGCAGATGCAGTCAGGGAGAAATGTGCTCCCAGATCACGTTCTCCCTTGGAGGTGGTGACATTTCAGGGTGTGTGGGGAGAGTGGGACGAAGAGGCAAGGCAGGATATTCCTGCTCCCCCATCCCCACGGCCATCTGGATGTGTGCTGATGCCTCCTCACAGCAGGCTGAGTCAGTCCAGTGGCTTCTCATTATCAGCTGGAGGGAGTCCAAATTCTGCATTGTGTGGCTGCTCCTCAGTGAAACTGAGGCTCCTTATCAAGTATTATCATAATGCTTTCTCTCTGTACTGTCTTGTACTGCTCCCTGCCTGAGTCAGCTGATTGATTTGGAGCAGAATGATCCAAAAATTCTTCGACCACCAATTGTCCACTTGGGACAGCAGCAGCAGGAGCCCCGCAACGTCACCCTGGACGTGGGCTGGGGCTGTGCAGGCCACAGAGGGGAACCCTCCACTGTCCCCACCACAGCCTCACCTGCTGGAGGCTACAGGCACATGGCTGGACCCTCCAGCCATCTCTGTCCAACTGAAAGCAAGATGAGAAGTAGGAGATGCCATGCTCATGCCTTGCCCATCTCAAATCATGACACGACCTCCGTGGTGCTCTGAAGAACAGGCATAAAGAGAAGAAAAAAGCCTTTCTGCAGCCCCCCTCGAGCAGGTGCTGCTGAAGATTGGGATGAGATAGATGCTGGTACACAGGGTCTGCCCCAGCTCAGCTCACCCAGGTCTCTGCCAAGGCACTGTCACCACGCTGACCCATTTGAGTTCTGGGTGTGGAAATTAGGCCTTTCTATGAAACGTTCTGGAAGGGAGAGAGGCCACATGTCCTCATGTCAGCCTGATTCAAGCACTGGTGACTTGACTGCTCTGTCAAGCAGCCCAAACACGCGGCGTGAAGGGCTGACGGAAAAGGCTCCATTAAGTTCTAAAGCTCATTGACACATATATAGAAGGTATTAATAATATCAAGCACCTCAGTGCCTATTGTAGCCCATGTCCAGGAGATGAAAGATAATTTCTGGGACAAGGAAGTTATGACAGTGACAGCTTTTTAACAGCTTGGTGTAAGAATAGGAGCCGCACAATGGGACAAAGAGCAATGATTAAAGAACTTGGCACAAAGGAAAGAGGGCTTGGGGAGAGCTGTGAGGATGGAAGACAGGAAAGTCGTGTCAGTTGCCCACACTGGAAAAGCTGTGCTGGGCATGGAGGATGGGAAGGTGGTGTGGGAGCCATCCTGCTGGGGATGACTCACAAATGCTTGGCAAGTAACAGAAAGGGGTCAGGGTGCTTGGAGGGGATGAAATAGGATCCTCACATAATGTTTAAAATAAGTTTAGCCCCTGCCGGGTGTGGCAGGGAGAGATGGGCATGGCTCAAGCTGGGGCTGCAGCCAGCCTGGCAAGCAGCCTGGGGAAAGGCGATGCTGGGGAGCAGGGGAAGGAGCTGAGCTGCACTGGAGGCTGGGCCCAGACCAGGGAGCAAACACATCACTCAGGGAAGGGGAGGTCTGGCATGGGGCAGGGCAAGGAGGGAGCTCTGCTCCCTGAAGGCCAGAGCTAGAGCAGCAGAGCCAGCACCCGGACACTCTACCCTCAGTGTTCCTTTGCACGTGTACGTGCTCCCCTAATGCACACTGCACATGTACACAGCCTCCTAGTGACATTTGCACGCCCAATTACATCTGCAGATAATTGATTTACATGCACAGTTGGAGAGCATTGAAACACTGGAGCCTGCTTTGCACTTTCCCACGGCCACCTCCCCAAACCCACGCCAGAGGGAAAGCACCTCGTGGGGCCAAACCCTGTCCCCACCCCGCAGGGCTGGTGCCTTTTGGTGTCCCTCCCCTGGGGCAGTGTGCCATGTGCCGAGTGGGCTGGGCTCACACCCGAGGCCTCTCCTGCATCTCTGTCATCTGCAGTGACCCCAAACCCAACCCCACACCGAGCGGAACGCTGCTGTTTGCTCAGCTCTTGCTATAAGTGACTGGCACCTTTCCAAAAAGGATTAAAAGCAGGGAGTGAGAAACATAAAAGCTCATGTAATTATGTGCAAAAAAGCCCCTTAATAATTTATAGAGGGAGAGGGTAAATATCTTCGTGTGTTATTCAAGTGTAGCTCATTGTCCCGTCTGGCTAATACCCAGCGTACACGCATCACAGGCTTTATCCGGGAGGCTGTTTTGCCTTTAATACCTCTCATAAATTATTGAATTTATAAAGAGGAAAGCAGGTGTCATGTCACTCCTATAAACAGCTCGTTAGTTAAAACTAACGAAGTTGGGGAGCAACAGTTTTCTCCTGGCTTGTCTACCTCCCACCTCGCTGTCTGTGCTGTCACCTGAGATGCAGCACAGACCCTGAGCCGGGGCAGGGCATTTGCCTAAAAAAATCTGGCAGCAGATAGATGGCCTGTGGCATCCCTACCCTCTGGCTTTCTGAGACCTGCCTGTGCCCTCTGGGAAGGGGTGAGGATGGAGGTGTGGAGAGCATCCTCTTTTCCATCCTCAGCTTGCCTGCTGCAGCGTCACCACCTCCGTGTCACCCATGGGTTTCTGGGTGCAGCAATGGGCCATCGGCTCCTGGGGGTACCTGAGGATGCCCTGGGCACTCTGCTCCCAGGGCAGGGCCACATAAGGGTGAACTCTTATGGGCAGGAGGCAGAGATCTCCATGGCAGGAGGGCTGACCACAGACCTGTCTCTGCCAGGGACGTCCTCTCACGCCAACACCCACGCCTGTCCCACTTCCACCAGCCCAGGAGCAGCACGCACAGCCCAAGCGCTGCTCCTGAGTGCAGGCAATGTGTTTTCAGACTGGCTGGGGGAAGCACAGCATCTCCCTGGTTTCTGCTGAGCGAGGCAGAGTGTTAGAAGGCCGCCTCTAAAAACAGCAGAGGTGTGACTGAGTCAGCAGCACGTGTCTGCGCGAGGGAGTCAGCCCGAGCTCAGGAAAGCCAGCGTGCGAGCGCGGCCACGCAGCCCCCGCCGGGCAGCCGCGCCCCCCGGGCTGTGCCCCCATCCCTGCGCTGCAGGACGGAGCTGCTCGGGGAGCAGCTGCTTCGGAGGCTCTGCCTTTGCTTTCACACCCAGGAGAGAGTCACCGAGCCCCCACACACACCCTCTCCAAACAGAATATATATGCATTAGAGAACAGCCACGGAAAGGGGGGCCATCAGAACTATTTTAGACAGCTTCAAGCAGGTGCCAGATCTGGGTGGATAAGCTGCAACGCAAAGGACCCATGCGGAAAACGCTGCCGGCAGTGCCGGCGTCACGACGGGCACAGCACACAGATGGGGATGCACGGAGCAACCCAAGCTGTGACTGCCAGCAGTGAGGCACGTCCCAGCCACATGATGAATGCTGGCCCCCAAAGAACACCCAGCAGGGCCTTGCGGGCATGAGGAGAGGGAACTCAAACTATTGATAATCAATTAACTCCTTCAATTACAGCGGCCTAATGAGGTAGCGCCGAGTCAGCTCTAATGAACATCAGTTTAATAGAGGCAGTTCCTCAGGCGCTGGTTTTTGACTCAATCTTTACAAGGTAGGGAACACTGCAAAAGTATCAAGCAATTAGTGTCACTAAATGAACATCCGCTCCCGGCTCTCCGCAGAGCCCACGGATCGTGGGGGCTCTCACATCACAGGGTGTCCCTGGTCCCCAGAGAGGTCCTGCCCCGTGCCCAGCTGGTCCCAGCACCCGGGAGGGCTGGGAGGCCGCTGTGCTGGCAGCACGGAGCTCGCTGATCTCGGTTCCCGGGGATGCTGCCGGATGCGTTGGTTGCTGTAAGATGAAGTGAATGTCAGTGGGCCCAGCTCTCCCCTAGAGGCAGCTATTCTTTTGGGTTTCTTTGGTGACGACAGCGTAAGTGACAAAACAAATGTCACTGCCCGCTGGCCCCAGTGCCTCCCTGGAAAACTGCCAGGTCCCACGTACTGGGGCCACACAGGGTGGAAGGGGGGACTGGGGGAGGGATGCAAAGCACCATCCCTAACACGTGCCTGTCACACTGTGCCAGCCTGGGGAAGTCCCTGCTTCCCCAGCAGGGCACTGCCGATGGGGAACTGGGGCGGGGATCCCCCAGAAAGCTGGGATCCCGGAGGTGCCATCCCTTCGGAAGCACGGTGCTGCACCGACCATGTTGGGGAGGGATTTACATACTAAGGAGCCTTCAGTGGAGTAAAGACAGCCTGACATCTATTTTGGGTCTCAAAGCCAAAGGCTGTATTTCAAATCCGCTGATCAGGTGAGAATACAGCAAACCCATGCAGAGTGGAGCTGGGAAGGAGGGGGAGCCTCTGGCTCCTGGCAGCATTCCCCACTCCACAGCAAGGGCCCCATGGCAAGGGCCCCTGGCGCCCCACCAGCACCCACCACTCTGGGCTTCCAGGGGAAGGGAGCCTTCACTCCTGTGGGGGCTGAACCCCAAACTCCTGCTGCACTGGGTCTGTACAGAGGGGCCCTTCCAGCATCTAAACCTCCGTGGGCAGGGGCTGCCAGGACCCAGCCTTTACCCAGGGCTGCCCAGAGCTGCCTGAGCTGCTGCAGGGACACCGGCAGCCCGGCCCCACTCCCCATAGACGGAGCAGATGGAGGGCCCAGGCCGGCTCCCCGAGCCCAGGTGTGTGCTGCTGGGGCTGCCTGTGCCTCCGGATGCCGTGGCAGATGGAGGGGATGTGTGCTGCCTGTGCTGCCTCCTGGGACACACAGGGGCTTGGCCACGGCTTCTCTGCCCTGCTGATGGGCTTGGGAGCAGGCTGGGGGTAGGGTGGAGGGCTGGAAGGGCTCAAATGATGTGAGAGGCAACAGGTCAAGTAATTGACCCACGTGGATGTGTCTGTGAAAGCTCTTGTGTCTGAACTCTGTTCCCCGAGGTGCAATGTGTGGGTAGAGGACCTTTGGTCCAGCTTGGGAAGGGGTAAAGGGAGGAGAAGACATTCCTGCTCTCTCTGCCTTTCCTGCACAGAGCTGGGCTGCAAATTGCATGGGAAGAAGGGCCCAGGAGATCCAGGATCACTGATGCTGGCCAGGGTAAGCCAGAAGGGAAGTGCAAGGCAGAGGACTGGAGGAAGAAGAGACATGAGTAGATGCAGATAGGGAAGATAACAGCCCTGGATGCCTGATAGACCCACACAAAAACCTGAATCTCCAGTTCCCATGAGCAAGTGGGACCAGTGTAACCACCAACTGCCCCCAGCTCTTACCAGTCTGACAGCACTGACTGCAGATGCCAACCCTGGGGTATTGGACCCTGTGCCCAAAAGGATCCATCCAGATCCCCCAGTGCTGTACAGCCTCTGGGTGGGAAGGGGGTGCTTGTCCCCTCCTGTCCTCCCAGCTCCCATTCACCCTGCAGCGTGGAGGGGACGCAGGGTGCTGGCCATGGCTGGCCTCCCCCAGACCACTTTGTCACCATTCATAAGGGCCAGAAAAGGTGCTGAGTGTGTCTCAGGAGTGGAAGCACCAGGGGTGATGGGTGCAGGCTGCTGCACTGAGGATACTCACAGAGCTGCTTTAATGAAACAGCCACGCAGCTCCAGGCACCGGAGATTATTCTCATCTCTTTTCTTGTTTGGTTGACTTATTCAAAGACTATTAGTGGATTATCTAAAAGTCTTATGATGCTGAGCAGCATCTTCACAGGGGTTTATGGAGGTGGAAGGGTCAGCTTTCATAGGCAACTTTCATGTTACCCCAGAGCAAGTCTGCAGCTGGGCAGGCTTGCCAGGGGAACAAGAGGAGAGTCCTGGCAGCGGCCGCTCCCTTCTCCGGGCTGGCAGTGCTGGAGGGGAGCAGTGCTGTCTGCAGGGCAGCAGCGGCAGGGGCTGGCAAGCCCTGCGGTCCCTCCTGCCCTCCCACATGTTTACTTTGCAGCTTCTGGGCTCCATTTCACAGGGAGGGCCTGGGGACGCAGGGGACTGACCCCAGGGATGGGAGAAGTCTCTCCACACCTTCTGTTGCTACATCCTCCCCCCAGATAACTCCTGCTGGGAGTGTTGCTCTAATAAGCCCTGCTTCCTTGTCCAGAAGGTCCCACGGCTGTGCCCTGGTCTCCCCATAGCCCAGAGCCAAGCAAACTCACAGCATCCCTGGTTTTCCCAGGCAGCATTGGCCCATGTGGCAGAGTCTTCCCCCCTCCCACCCCCTCCTCATCAACTGGCAAAGCCCCAGCGGTTTCCCCCAGAGAGCGTGCGGTGAGACACAGCATGAAACAACTGCACATAATTAGAGGATTGAATGGGGTATGGGAGCAGAGCAGGGAGCTTGCAACATCCATAAATAGCTCATCTTGCCGAGCTGCTTAACTCCTTGCTTGTTCTTGCCAAAGTGCAGACCCCAAAGGGATGGTGCCTGTGCGCGAACAGGGGTGGAAAGTTCAGAAGTGTATTTTTAAACCATTCAAGCTGCACTCGAGCTGAGTGATACGTTATTGTCTCTGTGTGTCACTTGAAATGTCTTATGAATGTGAGGAATAAAAAAAAGCACCATTTTGCCTCTCTATACTCCCACCCCTCTGTTTCTACCCAAATAATGTCAGGCGAGAGCTGACAGGCGAAAGGAAGGCACCACAGGCTAAGGCTGCTTAAAGGCAGCGTGAAAAGCTCTGCTCTGGAAGGAAGAGCCCCAGCTTGCAGGGCCGGAGGGCAGTGGGACTGGTGGCAGGCACAGGCACCAACAGACAGGAGTGTGCCAGAGCCTGGCAGCAAAATACTGGGGTCCTCAGGGAGTCCCCAGGAAGGGCAGTGGGGCTGTGTGCCCAGCAGGGGAGGTCTAGGCTGGATATTAGGAAAAGCTTCTTCACACAGAGGGTGGCTGGGCACTGGAACAGGCTCCCCAGGGCAGCTGGTCACAGCCCTAAGCCTGACAGAGTTCAAGAAGCATTTGGACAACACTCTCAGGCACGTGGTTTGACTCTTGGAGATGGTCCTGTGCAGGCCAGGAGTTGGACTCAGGGATCCTTGTGGGTCCCTTCCAGCTCAGCATATTCTGTGACTCTGGGTCAACTAGTCTTGATTATTGTCCCAAAAGAACACGGGGTTTACCCCTGCTACCCCACCCTGGGTCAGGCCTCAGTTCTGCCCACCCTGAGCCTCTGGGGCCTCTCTGGGTGGCTGGCACTTGGTGACAGTGACAGTCCTGGGTCCCCAGGGCTGGCAGCCAGCCTCAAGCTGTGGTTGGAGACAGAGATCCCAAAGAGCCTGACAAACGGCTGGAGCCATGGTGAGATACCGCGGGACAGAGGGAAAACAAACCAGAAACTCACTGGGAAATCATTTTTCTCCTAAATGGGGCAGATGTAATTAAGCAGCACGGGCTTTATGAATGATACCAGCTCTGCCTTGAAACACATCATTACCTCTCTCTGTTAGAGCAGTGTTTTTAAATACATATTTCCTCTCCCAATGCCAGAGAAGGCTCTGTGGCTGGGATGCTGGGATATGTTGCTAATCACCTCTTATTTCACCTAGTGGCAGGGAGGTGCTTGGTGCTGAGCTCTGGCTTTCCTGCACACACCCCTCTGCTCCAAATCACTGCCAGCCACTCTCCCCTTTTTTCTCTGCCACCACTGATTCCACAGGGGAGGATGGCACTGAACCTGCATCCTCCAGCCCAAGAGGGTTTGAGCCTCCCTGTGCCCAAACTGCCTGGGATCCCGGTGCCAGGGGTCACCCCAAATTCCTCTACCCAAGCCAAGTGAGCCCCTCACCATATTGTTTTCCTTGTTTTACAGAACCTGGGGCTCAGGGGGATGAGACATTTTATCGACTCCTGACCCAAATTGGTTTTCTCTGTCCAGCACCTTTTTCCCCAGCAGGGTCTGGGTGTTTCTCTCATTTTTGGTATAATTTGGGCATTTCTGTTCCTAGCCTATGCCATGTCTGCCATGAGTGCTCACTGCAATGGATTAGAAAGACCCGAGCAAGAACGAAGGGCTTTTGTACTAGAAATTGAAAGTTGATGGAGTGTGTCATAGGAAAATGACAACAACCTACTGTACCTCGAAAGACAATTATTTTTCCCTCATTGGAAGTGATTGAATTTCTCCATCAGTGACACTACCAACGTCGCAGACACCAACAGCTCTCTTATGGAAAGGCTCTTTCCCAGCTGCATACCTGAATTTCCTTACACCTGCCCTCTCCTCCCTTATCTGCTCTGCTTCTTGTGCTTTGGCAGGACGTGCTCAGCTCACAGACAGTACAGAGACCACCCTCAGCTGAGTGCACTCTCCCTCCCCTTCCACACACTCCTGCAGACCTGTGCTTCCCTCAGCTCTGCTCCTCTGGACTAATTCTAATTGTTCTGGTACTATGCCATAGCTGGAAACCACAAAATTGGATCATGTTGCTTCACTGTGACCAGCCATGGTAGTGGGACAGCATCACTGTGCCAGGGCTGCGCTTGGTGTCTGATGTAGGTTCACACTGGCAAAGAGAAAGAGCTGGGAGACGTGGTGACCTTCCTACAGACAGCAAAAAGGGCCAGGCAGCACCTCCAGCTGGATTTGGGCATTGGACAGCCACTGGCACCCTGGAGAGCCTGCTGTCCCTGCAGACCTGGAGCACTGTGTCATGGACACTTTTACTGGACACTGGTCTGGAGAAGCCCTGCAGCCCGGTCTCACCCCAGGGTGAAAGGGACAGCCAAAAGCCCCTTCTCTGAGTGATTTTGACCCGGAATCTGGAGTTGCACAAGCCCCAAGTGCTTTGGGGTAGGTTCCTGTGTGTGTCTGGGGCACGGCTGTGCTTTCCACTGGCTCCTTCCCATTCCCAAGGTCCTTCCCCTGCAGCCCAGCCTGAGTTACTCTCTGCTGGAAGAGGGCCAGCCTGCTTTATTAAGACACTAATGAATGAGCCACAGTGAAGCACCAGGAGCCTGGTACATCCCATTGCACCCACCTGCCCTGGGAGCTGTGCAAGGCTCCTCACAAGCCTTGTCTTCCCCAGCAAGGACCAAACCCTGAAAACTTGGGGAGCAGGGAAGGTGCCACCCGCCCTTTGGGGGGACAGTGGTGACAGCTGGGACTACGTTCATGCTGTCAGGGTGAAAATCCCAGCTGGAGGGACCAAGAGGGCGATGCCCCGTTGGGATGAGTGGCGAGGCCGCGCGGGCAGGACGCCGCCCCGTCACCCCGTGGGTGCCCGCGAGCCGGGAGCGAGGAGCGCGCGCTCGGTGCCTGTCAGAGCCCCATCTGCCGCGTGGGCTGAGAGCACATATGTTAGATACACACACATCTACGTGTGCCTGCGTATATATATACACAGACATGCCTGGGAGAGACTATTATAGATACAGATTTACATATATAGTCAACAGCAGCGATTACTGTGGGACTTTGAAGACTGAGAAGCAGCCCCAGATATCAGAAAAAGCCTATCTTTATCTCTGCCCTCTGAGCCTGTGCCTTTGGTTGGGCTGGCGAGTGCCACGTGCCAGAGCCCCAGCTGGGCAGGTGCTGGGGGAAGCAGGGCTGCCCATCTCCCACACCTGCACTCTGCACAGTGCCTCAGGAAGGAGCAAAGCATCCTCCCTGGCCATGCACAAATCCTACAGCCCAGCAGGGATCCGGGGGGATACATCTGCCCAAACACTGCCTGCATCCATGGACAAGCTGGATGAACTGCTGTTTTGCTAATGGAGAGAAAAGGCCTCTCAGGGGCAGGATTAATCTCGTTCTAAGGTGGCTGCCTGAGAAAGGTCAGATGAATTTTGCCTGGACATGCCTTTTTTCTCCCCGCTGACTATAAATGTCATCCAGCCATTGGGCTCCGAGACAGGTACCTACAGAGAGGCCACATGCAGACAGGTGACATGAATGCAAGTCCACAGTTGCTGCCCTGGATCAACCCTGGTGCTACACACATCCACAGGTCACACAGGGAGACAAACCCACCTCCCAGCCCAGGATCTGGGACCCTGAGATTCCTTCCAGCCATGCAGCTCAGCTGGCAAAAAGTTCAGCTTGGTAAGTGAAACTTTTCCATTCATTGTCTGCTGTAGCCCTGAGCAGCATCACCCAGCTGTAAAGTACTTTGGAGTTGACTCAATGTCACATTTAAGTGCTGGATGCATCAGAATTCAGGATGCTTCAGAAAGGTTATGTAAACCATTACATCAAATCCTGGGAGAGTTATTAAGGTGAGCGGCAGAGCATGGGAGAATGGGTGATTATCTCACAGCAGTGCTGTGGAACCACACCAGCGATGGCCAGCAGAAGGATGTAACTCATTCTCCTTACAAGCCAAATTTTGTTTCTCCCTAATGTGTCTTTAAAAATAGAAAAAAATCTGTCCACCAAAGAATTCTCTGTTCTGAAGTATAATTATTAGAGAATTATAATTATTAAAGAGAGTCTCCAATTAAGCAGTTAAGGCACTGGGGAGAAAATAAGGTTTGAAAAAGGGGAAGTTTCTAACTATTGGACAAGTCTTCTATTCCCTCTCCCCTTTTTGGAATGTGCTATTTCAAATTCAGTGAGGTCTATTAACTCCAAATTTATTTTATTCAGCTGAACTCGTGCCTTTGAGGACTTGGGGGAGGGCATGGTTAATTTTGGAGTTATTTGCTATGGACTCTTGAATCTCTTAGAAGTGCGTGGGCTCCCCAGGGAGGTTCTCCAGTCGGCAGAACTTGTCCACGAGGACATCAAAGCATCTGCAGGGGCCTACAATTTTTTAGAGGTTGGAACAGACCCAGCCAGATTGAAAGACATTTAGAAATCTTGAGGATCAGCAAATTTATTTTGTAAAGCCTGGAGCTGACCTGTTTGGGTTAAATAATGGTAAGAATTTTGAGGGGGCGACACAAGTGGGAATTGCAGGCCCAAAGCAGCCAGTTGAGGGACTAACGTTAAGTCAGGAGTCATCATGCTGAAAATCTTTGGAGCTGGTGGGATATAGCAGCCAAGACATGCTAATTATAACAACATCCCTGATGGACATCCTGCAGCATCCTGCCCAGAGTGCTCCCACATGGCAGTGCTGCCTCCTCCCGAGTAAAGCCACAGAAAGCACAGCAACACAGCCAGAGCTGTCTTGCAGAACTCCTAATCCCATGGGATTTATCCCGCAGGGTTGACACACCCCATCTCCATGCCAGCAGTCTGCATCCACCTCCAGGTGAGCCACAGGGCTGTTGTGCTCTGTGCCCCATCACCAGGGTGAAACGAGGAGCAGATCCCGTGGCAGACTGATCCCTAGCACACAGCCCCGGTCCAGAAGCTTCCATGCTGGAGTCTGGGAAGTCTGGGAAGTCCCTACTGGAGTCTGCACACGGGCATGGGGATGGTGTGTGTGCTGGCAGTCCTGGCAGTGCTGGCAGCATCTCCCACATGGGAAACGTGGGCTCTGCCTCCTCAGCCCCTCATGCAGAGGGAAACGCAGCATTGCTGAGTAACTGAGTGAATTCCTGGGCCAAACAGGCAGCAGGAGCAGCGCCAGAGTTGCCGTAAGAAGCTTCAGCCCTACAGCTGTGCTGCTGTCACCCCCTCTGGTGGGTTACGACTGCAGCACATGCCACTGGCATTCCAACACTTCCCTTTCTGTGTGTGCTCATCGGTGCGTGCCCGGTGTCAAACACGGGGGCAGTGACTCACAGAGGCTCTGGCAGCACATGGTCACTGTCTGGGCTGAGCTGCGTGACAGTCCTGGAGAGCTGTGCCTTTCCAATAGCACTGTACTACTCCTCAAATCCTGAAAATGCTGCTGGTGAATAATCCCTGGACATGGGCTTGGTCCAGCTGTGCCTGTGGTGAGCTCTTTGGAGAGTGCTGGGGGTTCCAGTCATGTGAGAAGGTGCTGTTAGTAGCTCACCCAAACCCTTGAAGAGGCTGTGGAGAGACATTTTGTCGCCAGAGATGGCAGGGGACCTGTGCCCATGGGGCACACGATGGAGCATCTGGGCTGGGGTCAGCCTCGACCTGCTCCATGCATAAAAGGAGCCCTGACTCCTAGGCTACCAGCTGGCACCTTTCACTGATGTTAACATTCATTTAAGAAAAATTACAAATACCCCCAACACGGGCTAATTAGCTAATGACATTATTTTGGCCTGATGTGCCATATAATTAAACAACTAATAAACGGCAAGAGTCCTGTGTTGCTGAGGCTCCTGAGTCAATACCACGCTATTACCACGGTGTAATTGAGTTTACCCAGAACCTCAGCACAGACATCCCCGAGCCCATGCGAGGAACTGTATTGAAACAGCCACCAGAGACCCACCTGCTGGATAAAGGAGAAAGACAAATCTTTTAATCTACACTACAGCCCGGAGTCACACACGGAGAAGACAAGTTTGTGCTTCACAGTGTGGTGAATGCATTTGCTAGAGGAGGGTACATGCCTCCCAAGAGGAGCTACATGTGCAAGAGCTGCTCTAGCTGCACAGGAAGTTTCCAGGGCTCCAGGGAGGGTGGGAGTGGCATGAAATGTGGCTTGTCCTCACTCCTGCAGAAACGCTTCCAAAAGTCTATATCTATTTACATTTCTCCATCAAAAAGGCACCTTGTTGGATGCATTTCTGGTAACAGAACCAAGAGGTGCATTGGGGCTACTGAGAGGTCTCAGAGGTGACTCAAAGCTTCCTCCTGCAGCCCTGACTTGTGGAGACCAAGTGCTGCAACCTAATACTCTGCTGGCAGGCTGAGAATGGGCCAGGAGCTGAATTTGGGACTGCAAAACTCCCTTTGGGGTTTTTTTTAGTGCTAGTAGGAAAGAAGGAGAAGTGTAGGTTGGCAACCAAGCTCTCATTTAAGTCATGAAGCATCTACAGATGTCTCATTATTATTTGCTATCCCTGGGGTGGGCAGGGTGATTTTGAGGTGCTCAGAGGAGATTTTGCGATAAGGACACGCTGTCAGGCAATGAACACACAGACGGGTCCAGGCTCCTCTCCTGTGCAGCCCCCACGCCGTCCCCTCCCCGCAGCCCTGCTGCCGAGCCCTGTCCCCAGACGCACCCGTGCCCAGCTCACTCTCCTCCTTCCCCTCACTCCTGTCCCTGGCAGTGCCAGGCAAGAGCTCCTGCCGCTCCCGACCACTCCGAGGCGGAGGCTGGAAGCTTCACGGGGCACGGCAGCATCTGTCATCCCCAGGCAGAGGCACAAGGCTCTCGCCCCGTGCCGCTGTCAGGTCCCTGCACGGCAGCAGCAGGCAGAGCCCAGTCCTGCTGGCAGCCGCGGGCTTGCTGCCCCGGGTGGGATCTCCCGGTGACAGTGCAACAGGAGGACAGAGCACCACAAGGGATGGACACGGGACTGCATAGCCAGGAGCCCAGGCAGGCCTGGGGACATGGGCTCCTCACATGGGGGGGGACAGCGGCTGCAGCTCGGCAGGTCCAGGTCATATCCAGCAGCTGCATTCCACGCTGCAGACAGCTAAATGGGGCTCAGAAAAAAATGCAGCAGGAGCCTGGGCAGGCAGCCCCATCCCAGGGGTTGCAGCCACAGTCGGTGCAGCCTCAGAGCTTCTGGAGAGTTTCTGGCAGTGTCAGCAGGACAGGCTGCAGCTGATGGGCTGGGTGGGCAGTGCTGCTCTGAGCAGGGCCCTGGCCTTGCTGCCACCCACCTCCCACCGTGGACCTGCTCCAGTAACTCACCCTGACTTCACAGAGCTCCTCAAGAAAAGGAGGCTGGAGACAGAGAGAGGAGAGAGCCCAGAGGGACCACTCAGCCTATACTCCCAGCTCTTTCTTGCTTATCACAAACTACATCATCCCCAGGAGCTCCGCAGCAAACCCACAAGGGTTCCTCACTTCACCCGCTGTCGCTATTTAAGGCAGACGACTTCAGGAGTGCAGTTGGAAGCAGACTAAGCCTTGATCCTGGTGCATGAGGAGCCCCCCAGGACAGTGGGAGAGGGATGATGGCCAGGGGACTGTGAGCAACAAGGCTACATCAAAAGAGGGGCAAAACCTGTGCTTGCAGGAGGGCAGAGCGGGTGCCTGGCAGCGCCATGGCCGCGGGCGGCCCTGTGAGAGGTGCCAGGAGCAGAGGCTGACGAAGCCGCCAGCAGCTCTGGGGAAGAGGTGGGTGTGCAAAGGCTCAGTGACAGCAGAGCTGCTGCTGACAGTGAGAGGCAGCTCCTGTCGTTAGCGTGAGCCAGGCTCTGCCAACACAAACACCCAGCTTGCTGAAAACAAGATGTGCGGCCACGCGTCCCAGCTGTCAATCAGCAGAGCGCAGGGAGCACGCTGCGGTCTGTGACAGGGGAGGGCTCGTGGTTTCCCTGAAATGTCTCCATGGTGGTCGTGGGCAGCCCCATCAGGGTCTGGCCGGGGAGGATGGCTGTGCCCAAGTGGCAGGAATGTTCTCCGGCCTCAGGGCTGGTCGGGGAAATCCTTCCAGCTCCCTGGCTGCAGCTCGCCCGCTGTCCTCCCATGCTTACTGCCTAGGGTGGGACTGAGGAGGAACATCAAATATCTGCTGCTGCTCTGCAAGTCTTGGAGAGGTGCTTGTATGGAGAATGATTCCTGCAATCGAGAATTACTCACAGAGCATTCAAAAGCCGTGCCAAGGGCAGGCAGGGTGTACCTGCACAGACAGGAGCCCTTCACCGGGGGGCCACTGCCTGCCACTCCCAGTGGGGACAGGGCTGTCCTGGTTCTGGCAGAGCAAAGAGTCTCAGAGCAGCTCTGGGTGCTCCATCACATGCTGCAGCAACATCAGATGCATGGAGACACCTCCCCCAGGGCTGGGGTGGGCATGTAGTGTGACCCCGGGGACTCACCTGTGCCTCACACCAGGGCTGCAGCTCACAGTGGGAGAAGACACCCAGATTCCAGCCTGCTGGGATGTCTTCTGGGGAAAACAGGTGGAGAGGAGTGGTTTGCACACCAATGCTGGCAGTAAGTCGCCATGGGAGGTGCACCCATCACAGGGCAGCATCCACAGCCCTGAGGTACCACCAATCCCCCCGAAATGGCCGGCCCAGGGCTGAACTCCAGTTCCTTCCCGCCGGGCCATGCTGGCCATGCTGTTCTGCTTTGCCATGAATGCAAAGTTTAGGCAGCCCCTGTGTCTTCCTTTCTATCTTTCATTTCTATGCTGACATTTTGAAGGAAATTTGCTCTCCTTCTTGAAGTACGGAAATCCGTGTCCAAGAGCACTCAGGCCCAAAAAGCTGAGAAGATAAACATATTTGGACGTGTGATTTCACAGTGGCTACGTTGATAGCTTTCAGAGGTCGGCTCCTGTCCATCAATTACCCGCAGTGTGCATCCAGACGTGATACAGGAGAACAAAACCTGACTCATTAGAGGGGAAGAGAGGTGAGTGAACACCCAGACTGGATAACGAGAGCGGCTCCTGTTTCAAGGAGTAAAGGGAGAGACTCCTCTCCCGCTCTCTTCCTCTACCTTGGTAGAAGGCTACAACACCTGGGAGACACAGCTCAGTTGGCACAAGCTCACTATTGCCCCACAGGGCATGGCCACAGGGAAGCAGCAGAACCCAGCAGGTGCCAGCAGAGCTGACCCCTGGGCACGAGACACAGCACAGAGCAGAATATGCAGAAGAGACTTTGAAGTGGAAACATTCAGAATGGGATTTTTAAAGATATTCAGGACCCTCTCTCTCTTCCCTCTGGCCTGCAGGTACTTAGGAACGCTTTGCACATAAAGAATTATTTGTCTAATGTATCACGTTAGAATGCGAGATGACATATCCAGGACAGACTTTTGTACAAAGCAGAGTTTTTAAAGGAGAATTTTAGCAGTCCCAGGCGGGACCAGGGCATAAAAAGCATGCGGTAGAACGAGCAATGATTTCTGTTTAGCCCAGGCAAGGATTCTTGTTTGAATTCTCTAGCCCTGGGAAAGACAATTATCATTGGCACTGTGAGCCCAGTGCAGCCCCAGAGGAGGCTGCAGAGAGCTGAGGTGGGTGATGGGATGGTACCGGGGGGTTGCAGCAGCGTGGGGGGAACCGGATGTTAATTCCGAAGCTGTGCAGGCAGGGAGTGATGGAAGCTGGCTCTGGTCCTCCAAGCCACTTGTCTATCCCTTGGCATCCAAGATTTAAGTACTAACTTGACAGTGGGATTAAACAAAAAGAATAATCACAGCCTCAGCCTCACTGCTTTCCCCTGGGTGGTGCAGGACAGGCCACCCTGGGCAAAAGGGCCCCACAGAGTGTGGGTGGGGCTGCCAGGCCTGGGGGCTCCCCGGGCAGGGGGTGGGCTCCAACCCGGTCCCCCCTCTGCCCTGCCAGGGCACCTTCCCATCCATGCTTTGGCATCATCCCATCTGTGCCCTGACAACCCAAACCTGGGGCCAACATGGCCTCAACAGACCCTCTCTGACAGATCTCTCCTGTGCCCCACTGCCTCACCTCACCCTCTTTCTCCTCTCCCACAAGTGTTCTTCAGGGTATTGTTTCCTTTCTAGTATGCTAATCTCTCTACTGAGTACAAACTGCTGCAGTCTTTAGAGGGACAAGGAAATATTTCTGTTCTGCATACTCCACAGATCCTCCTCTGCATGGAAATGGACACTATCATTATTGGGATTTGTCTTTTTAACATCTCAGCTGAGGAAACTCTTTCTCCTATTGAGCCTCTGCTAGAGCAGAAATGAGGGGGAAGAGGCGTAAACCAGCCAGGCTCCTGCTGAGACTCTCTCTTTCATGCCACTCCACAGGGAGTCTCCATTGCTTTCAAGGTGGAATTCCATGCTGGAGGTGGCATGTGACATGCCCAAAGGCCCCGTGAGAGGTGACAGTGTGGACAGAGGACATGAAGACACCCAGATGTTGTGGCAGGGCAGAGGTGCTCATCTCCAGGCCTGGGTGGTCTCCACGGCCTTGCCATGCTCCCAGTTCCTTGTGGGACACTTGCCTGTAGACCCTCAGCACAAGGGGGTCCTGGCTGAATGGCTCCTGGGGCAAAGACATTTCAATGGCCAGTCCTGCAGGAGATGATGCTCCATGAGGGCCACAGCACTGCCCTTCTGGGTAAATGGGAAGACAATCCCTATACATACATGTGTATACATATATATTGTTTTATTTATATGTAGAACTAGCACTAGGACCAAAACAAGCCCACAGGAGCCCTCCCCTCACGCCAGCAGCCCTGAGTGAAGGCCAGAGGCTGCCCTGCCTTAACAACCACAGCACCAACCAGATTAAAACTAATTCATCAGCAAATGGATTAACTGCTTGAGAAGGAATTTAAATGAAGTGATCACACACACCCAGACTCAAATGCCCCAGGGTCAGGCAGTGCCAAATGGTTTTGCCCATTCTGGACCCGCATGGATTACCCTGGCCAGCGTGGGGATGGATTTACTGGAAGCACAACCAGATCCCCACCTGGCAGGGAGCATTTTGCAGGGATGGCAGTGCCTGCAGATAGGCAGGTGGCTGATTTAAAGTTTTGAGCTTCTCAGGTAGAGGATCATATTACTCTGGAAATGGAGGATCAAATTATTCCATTATTCTCCAGGGAGGGGATTAAATTACCCTGGAATTAGAGGATTAAATTACTCACCAAGGGAGAGGATTGAATTACTTTGTGAGTTGTGGGATTAAAACACTCTGCAGGTGGCAAACTCAAAATAGACCTTCACACAGAAGGCAGGATTAAATTATTCTATGACTGGTCAGGGGAAAAAAAACCCAAACCACCATACTCTGGAGGAAGCCATATTAAATTATTTCTGGAGATTAAATTGCTCCACAGGCTTGCTGGATCCCCGTGCTGTGGAGCAGACCATCTGCTTGGGAAGGTGTGTGGATACCCAAGCATGAACAGCCATATGATGGGGTCCCGCTGGTGGTACCCAAGTGCCTCCTGGCACCGGTGCCTGACAGTTTTCACTGTATTTATTTGTGTGTCAAGGTTGGGAGCCTGGCAGGGCTGGGCTCTGCTCCCCCGCACCATCCGGAAATCCGGGGGGATCCCAGGTCACCCGGGAGCATGAGGCAGACCCGGGGAATTGAGCCAAACCTTAATTTGGTTTCTTAAGGGAGGTTTTATCTTTTCTTTTTGGCATTGATGACTGTGGCACTGAGGAATCTCTTGAGCAATAGCATCACTGTGTCTATGGGGCAGCAGATCAACAGCTACCAACCACGAGCAGCTCTCCTCAAATTCCTCGCTTCCTCCTCCTCTCCCCTCATCCCTGGGCTCAGCTCTCCACCTGGCATCTCCCACGGGATCTGGTCAGCAGTGGCTGGAGCGTGCCGGCGCTCTCAGCCCTGACTCACTCTGCTGTGTCTCCTTCCCTGGTGCCTGTCACTGCCTGTTCCTGGTGATGGTGACAAATTGGCATTTGAAACTTGTATTGGTATTTTTTATGCTTATTTCTTTCTGAGGCTCCACTGCTGAGATTTTGAGAGAGAGAAAGAGAATGAGCATTTAGGATAATCTTAAAAGCAGAAAAATTATTACATGTCAAACATCGAATGGGGAGTTTAAAAGGCTCCCAGGTGGGCTGCAGAATTAAATGTTTGGAGGCTTTTTTTTTCCCCCAGTGAGGTAAGAAATGGCAATGTCACCATAGCAACTGCAGGGCACATTCTGGGCAGCGGCTCAGGCATTGTCAGGAGCCAGGGCCACCCCAGCCCCTCTGCACAGCCTGGGGTGCCCACCCTGTGGGGTGCAAGGGACTGGGATGACCCCTACTCATCCCAGCCCTGCAGCCAAGGTGTCTTGGGACCCTGCAGGTTGGCTGGCATGAGATACACCATGGCCAAAAGCTCCCTGAGGCCCACAGAATGCTGGCAGTGCTCCTGGTGAAGGATCTTCCTGACCACCTCCGCCCCTCCTGGTTTTTCTGTCCTGCCTGCCCTGGTCCCTTGCACAGCGCTGGATGCTCCCTGCATCCATCTAGCTGGGTGCTTCCTGGGATGGAGAGGCAGCTGGGACCTAACACTCCCGACTCAAAGGTGAGCTCCAAGGTGCCCCAAGCCATCAGGCAAGAGCCGCTGAAGAGCTCAGCAGTGTGGGCTGAGGTCCCTGAGCTCTGTGGCTCCCGTGCCACACAGGAAAGTTGTCACCTCCCCAGCTGCACAAGCAGCTCATCTGCCTCCTGCCTGCCACTGTTTTCTTGTTGACTTTCTGACGGCTGCTGTGAACAGGGGAAATCAGCACGAGCAACCAGGGGTTAATTGAGTGTTAGTTAACTCCTGGTGCTCTCACCAGCCTGCCAGGGTTACAGTAATTAGCACAACTGAGCTGGCTCATTAACGGGCTTTGCAGAGTCACAGGTAGCAGGGGGGTTAAACCAGCTTGATTACTTCTCTTCTCCATTAGTGCCAGCCACTGAGAAAGGACTGGTGGGAGGGGAACCAGTTTCTGTCCGGAGGAAGCAGGATATGCCCTGGGAACAGGGCTGATCCCATGGGAAGGGACAGGGACAGCAGAGCTCTCTCTGCAGCGGGTGAGGAGGGCTCCAAACCAGCCCAGCTCCGGGCTGAAAGCTGCAGTGATCCCTGACAGAGCTGCAGTTTAGCTGCAAATGATGATGATGAAGGGAAACATTCAGCTGTTATGAAGGGCTGTCATTTTCCAGGGGCTCCAATTCAATTTGTGATCTACACCCAGAAACTCCCGTGCCGACAGCAGCCCCGATGGCTCTGACCACAGCAGTCCATCAGGGAGAGGGATCACAGCCAGGGACCAGCCTGGCACCCAGCTGGTGGCCACCAGGTGAGGAGGGTGGCCCAGTGCTCCGCAGCTGCTAGCCTCCATCACCACCTTCCTTCTTCCCCCATAACACATGGCTCCACAGGCTCCCCGGGAAGCTGGCTTACAACTCCTCCTCTGCCTGCCTCGAAGCCAGATTTCCCATCTGCTGGGAGCTTACCCTAAACACTGGGTCGTGTGGGGCACTCAAAGCCACGCTGGATATCCCAGACTCACTAATTCCACCAGTTGGCCCCAGCAGTTGCTCCCCAGATCCCATGTCAGTCCCTCTACCCCCGTGCCCTGTGGCCGCAGATGCTGGCAGGGGTTTGCTGACCCCCGGAGGAGCCCCCACGAGCAGCACAGGGTGGGTAGCAGAGCTGGGAGGCAGCAAGGCCAGCTGCAGACCCAAATGCTGCCTGGCAGAGGCAGGGAGTGATTAAAGCCCCCCTTCCCTTGCGGGTGGCTGGGCTGGCCGGGCTGTGCAGGATGGATGCTGCTGTCGAGAGGCAGCAGGGAAGGTTCCCCTCAGCATCAGATTTACAGCGAGGCTGTAGATCAATGGCCAGCAGCTCCGACCTTGAAAGCAGTGGCACAGAGGGCTGTAGAGCATCTCTTTTTCTGGGCAGGCAGTGCCCACACTGGTGGTGATAATCCATGGGAGGGCTGCCAGCAGGAGCCCTACAATTCCTGCAGGGGATGCACACACATAAGGGGTTTCCTCACATTACACACACATTTCTCCCTCTTGGCACCCCTGTACCCTTGTTTTCCTCTTCCCTCGTGCACCCAAACATACAGACAGGCCCCACATCCCAGGCAGGGGCAGGAAGCCAGCTCCTGAGCCTGTTGCAAAGCAACTGACTGAAGGACACAACACACAAAGAGGTAGGGGAGCAGGCAGACAGAACCCAGCTTGGCTCTACCTTCCCTGAACTTGCTGTAGACTCCAATGAAACCTGATTTTTGGCAGAGGGTAGAGCTCCCTGAAGTCCAGGGATATCCCTTGTGAAAGGGGGACAATCTGATTTCGAAAAGACTCATCCTAGGATGAAGCAGTGATATTTGGTTCTGAAAGCAAGCACAAGCCTTGGTGCCAGCAACGGGCAGCTCCTCCTTCCAAGAGCATGGTGGAAGCACAGAGATGGGGCATGTTGTGGGAATGCCATTCCTCCTCACAGCTGAAGGAGGGGATGCTGGCACCCAGCTCCCCTCCCCCTTCTCAACCACTGGGGCCCTCATATCACAGGGCTTTTTTTTTTTTTCTCATGGGCAAACAAATTGGAAAATGAATTCCTTTAGATAGCAAATGAGTTTAATAGAAATGGTGATGGAGTTACACTGTGCCAGGAATGTTAATCCCATACCCGATGTGGCCGGACTCTCAAGCAAGGCAGTGCAGGAGGAGGAAGGTTGCAGTTAAGAGCAGAAACGTCAGATCTGTGCTCTGAGAGTGTGTCCCCAGCTGCTGGTCACACCTCAGCAGGTCCCAGGGAACACCAAGCAGAATGGGACCCAGCTCTCCTGCCACTCTCCTCCACCAAGGCCCAATACACTGAGGCAAATGATGACAACTTGTTGGTTCTTGCCTGTAATAGGTGAATTTTGCACAGTGTAGTCCAGAAGAGAAGCAAATCCCAGTGCAGCAGGAGGGACACGGGGCAGCCTAGGAACTGACCCGGGTAGAGCCTTTGCTTCCAAAGCCTGGGGCTCCTGGGTCATCAGGGAGAGGATTTGTGTGCGAAGTGGGAAAACCCGCTCTGTGGAGCATGGCAGCTCTGCCAGCACACAGACAGCTCTGGAGAGCTTCCAGATCCACCCCAGGGCAGCCGAGATTTCAATCGAGGTCTTCGTAAACAGAGTTACACAAAAACAAGATGTGAATGTCCCTGCTTCTGCTGCTCACTGAGAGGTGACCCGAGGCCAAGCCTGAGCACAGCCCCGGGGCTGTGGAGCTGGCCACAGCACTACACATGCCCTGGATTCCCCTTTGCGGGCAGCAGGTTAAACAAAGAATGGGACACACAAGCTGCTGGAGGCACTTGCTGGACCTGAAGCAGCCCTTCCCTCTTAGGTAGACCCTGCTACCCCTGCAAAGCTTCACCTGGGCACAGCTTCCAGCCTCACCTCTGTCCTGGCACCCACAGGTTACCTCAACCCTCTGCTCCTCCTGCAACAGCCCTGTCCTGCTCCAGTCCAAACCCAGCAGTGGGGACATGAAAGAAGACACCAGAGAGTGCTCCCCTTTCCCTGCAGCTTCTGCTGCCAAGGTGACATGTGTCCAGCTTCAGTAAAGCCTTTCAAAGGTGGGCTGGCATTTCTCTGCACGTTTTTTTTTTTTACTCATCCCTTTCATATGGGTAATTTATTCGCTCTTTCCCCAACACAGCTTTAATTGAGTTCACAGCATGGTCTCGGCTCTGGAGCAAAGAACCAAACACCATGAGCTTCCCCAGGCAGGGACCCCCCAGAGAGCTACTGGGCAAGTGCTGTGCTTGGCCATGTCCTGGCTCCTTGTGTCCCACTGTGCATCTCCTGCCTCCATTGGCAGCCTCACAGGCAGGGCAGAAGCCACTCGAGCTGCCAGGGCAGCACAGTTTGGCACAACCTGGGGCTGGTGACACAGACCTGGTGAGTCCCAGTTCCCGCCAGCTCCTGCCACACTGCTCAGGATGAGGCCAAGCACGGTCACACTTGCACAGCCAGTGCATCACCCCTTCTCCAGGACACAGGAGACTGTGGTGGGACACCCCCATGCACCAGGGCATGGAGGAACAGGAGCTGCTGCTGCTTTCCTCTCCACTCAGAGTCCCCAGGAAAAGCCCACGCTTCTGCTGCCAGAGCATATTTGATTCTTCTGCTAACCTGACCTTATTTAGTTCATTATAAGCCCCCAGGACATTGCAACTGTAACTTAAAAGGAAAAAGAAAAAAAAATAGCCTAACAAAAACGCAAACCTTTTCTCTGATCAATAGTGCAGGCAACTGGAAAAGGTATAATTCAATTTGTCAGCACACAGTTATTAGTTACTGTGATGGAGCCCTTCCTCCCAGTCCCGCTTCCCTCAGCGCTGCTGCTGTCCCCGGGGCCGGGGAGCAGCCCACAATGTGCCAGGAACCAGGGGAGGGCTGAGACTCAGCACAGCCTCACAGGAGCCAGTGGAGCTGTGACCTGGGAGTCAAGGCTTCACTGCACCTGGGAGAGGGAAAAGGCAAGGAGACAGAGGTTCCTGTGTTGAAGGCAGTGCTGACTGTACCTCGTCCTTACATCGGCTTTGCAAACTCCCCTCCTGGGACACACAGCTCTTCTTGCCCTGCTGCACCCCTTTGGGATGGCAGTAAAGCCACATCCATCCTCAGCAAGAACCACCCAGGGGACTGGTCCTGAGCAAGTGCTCTAAAGCTCCCCACTTCCTTTTCCCAAGGGACGGCAGGGGCAGGAGCACAGCCAAAACAGGGTAGAGCGCCAGTGTCCCCACAGGGCTGTGCTGTGGACCAGCTCGTGGCCAGTGAGAGACCAGCAGGAAGAGAAACATGCCAGGGCATGCATGGCCTCAGAGGAAATCAATTAGCACAGGAAACAAGGGGCCAGAGGCCTTGGGGAGCCTTATCACACACCTTCCACAGCTCTCCATCAGCAGTCTAGCCTGAAATTACCTCCCCTTGCTCCCAAAAGCAGTGAAAGTGGAGGGCAAAGATGCAGAGCCATGAGTAGCTGTGAATACCAATGGCTTCTGCACGTGCCAATCCTCCTTGTCCATCCCTTGGCACAGTGTCTGCTGGACACTGCTCCCAGGATCCCAGCAGGGAGCTGAGCCTGGCCCTTGGTCCCCACAGCGCCGCCCAGACCCCTGAGAAAGAGGCACTTCCACAACGCTCAGCTCAGCTCCCTCCCCGCTCTCCTCCCTCAACTCCTTCACCAGGGAAACCTCCAGATCTGCATCCAGAGATGTCTCTTTCCATTTGTTGATGTCGACAGGCATATCACACACACATTCATTATTTAATCTACCTTTGAATTGGGCTAAATAGTTCTAACGATAATTACAGAACATTTGTATTTATAGAAAACCGTCATGCACGATCTGCATCCACACGGATAATGCCGCTGTGATCTATAAATACGTAAGGGATGGTGTGGGAAGGCAGACGACGCTTCCAGTCGCCATGAAATGCAAAATGCAGGGATGGCCTCACCACACAGGAGCTATTACGGCTCCTCTCCTTCGGATCACGCTGCAAACGGAGCTGAAGCGCAGCTGAGCAGCCACACAGCATGGCAAGGACCAGGATGGGGGAAGGAGCAGACCTGCCACGGGGCACAGCGAGGCCAGAGCAGTGGTAGAGCAGCCACAGGGATGCAGGATGGGGAAGGCATCAAGGGGAGCAGGAGGAAATGGGATGCACTCAATGCTGCCTGGCACAAAGGCTCAGAGCCCCTCAGGGGAAGCAGAGTGAGAGTTAGGGAGCAGCAGGGAAGGAGAGAATGGAGATAGGGAGGATTTGCTGTTCCTCTTCCCACAGCAATAAAAGTTTTACAGCAGCGTAGCCAGCTCTTATGATTTTATTGCCAGCATTACAGAGGTAGAGCTTCTCCAAGCCCCAGCCCCTGGAGTCGAGTTAAGACACAGGAAGCTTGGCTTTCATAAGAAATCAAGGGGAGAGGAGAGAGGCCGGTGCTCCTGGCTGTGCAGGAATACTGGGAAACATAGGAACACCCAGATCCAACTCCAGGCAGCAAATAAGAGGGAGCCAATATTTTAATATTTACTTGGTTTTAAAATAATCTTATTTCTCTGGAGTGAAGGTGTGCAGAGAGCAGAGAGCTAGGCAGCCCTGTGATTTGGGAGGACTCTTGGAGGCAGTGTTGGCACTACCTTGGTGAGAGTCTCTGTGCACATCCCTGTGGTCTGTGTCCAACCCCTCACCCTCCAAATCTTTTGGCATGTCTCAGGCTTTAATTCCCCCCTGGCACAGAGCCCCAACTCAGGTGTGACGCAGAGACACCCCAAATGAGCCATGAAGCCGTTTCACAGCTGAGCTCCAGAAGGGCAGGACCGTATGGAATGCTGCTCAGCACCAGATCGGTACACACTGCCTATGCCCACACAGGCACACACACAAATTACAAGTACTTCTATTGCATTAGTGCCTGGAAATTTCATTCCAGTCATATCCCATTCAGTGAGATACTGCACAGATACAAGACCAAACAGCATTTTTTTTTTCCTAGAGAGAAAAGCTGTTTTTTCTCTGCATATTGGTTTAAAGCAAATACAGCCAGAGGCTGCACACATCTGAGTAATGGCCCGTGACCATGCCAGTGAGGAGGGGAGAGATGGCAGCGCCGTGCCCGGGCTCATTGGCTTTGAGATCCCCTTGTGCTGCCCCTGCAATGGATCCACCCAACCCTGCTCTGCAGAGGCCGTCCTGCACAGGAGGAAGAGTCCAATCCAGGCCCTGGGTTTCTTCAATTCAGGGCTTTGCATCGCCTGTTTCCCGTTGCTAATTTATAAGCAAATATTTGGCCATCTGGCAGCCCTGTCCAGCGGGCAGCAAAGCGAACCGCTCGGCTTTGCTGCAGGAAGGGCGAAGCTGACATTAAACTTCTTTCCCCGAATGCTGGGCACCCCCTTCCGACACGGCTTCCACCATTTGGCAAACTGCTCCTCCACCATCTGCCTGGAGAACTCTCCAAAGGGCATGGAGCCTGCTAAATATAGCTGAGAAGCTTAGCAAACATTTACAGCCAGTCTGAGAAGACTTCTCTCAAAGTTACATCTTCCCCAGCCCATCTCCCTTGCCTGTGACGTCTCAGATATCCTTAAACCACCTCTGTGTTTTTCAGTCCCGTTTCCTCTTCGGAGCCTTTCCCTTCCCTCTTCCCTTCTCACTACCACTCTTCACCTCTACTTTTACAGTTGATTTCTCCTAACACTTCCCTTCACGCTTGGAGGAGGGCTCTGGATGATGCCAATGCTCCTTTCCCAGCCCACGGATCCTCAGATGCAGAGTGGGAGATTGCACAGTCCGTGGGCTGAATGCATTCACTTCTCCAGGACCAACTTCTGCACACAACTCTCACTGACAGTCCCCCTACAATTCACAAGGGGTGCACACCATGTCTACACAGGGCTCCCCTCTCTCTGGTGGCCCAGCCAGCAGCCAGGAGGCCGATTTTCCCTCTCCTGTCTGAAAATCCACTGCCTCAGTAGCCACCTTCCATCTGACATGAAGTGCAGGCAGTGCCACAACCCCTGACCTTCCCATCCATCCACAGCCTAGCAGTTCTTTTTATTCAGGAAGGCACAAAGGCCAGCTGCCTCCTCCTGGCCCCATCTGAACCTTTCCCACCAAGAACAGGGACCAGGAGCAGTATCCCTCTTGGCACCACTGACCTGCTAAGAATGAGGAAACCTATTGTAGGGTTGGGCTGAACCATGTTTACAGAGTTCAGGCAGCTTGATCCCATCATATCTGTTCCCTGGAAAAGGAAGAGCCATCTACTTGTGTTTTATCATGGCAAAAATCCTAAGCAAGGAGAAAGAAAATAAGCACCCATCATCCTGGGCCACAGACAAGCTCAGCACAAAGACAGCCCCTACTGCTGTATAGGGCTGTTAACAGTGCAGCACTTGGAGTTCCCTCCTTGGGAAAGTAGAGAAAGGAAAAAAAAACACAAGAAAACAAACCCCCTTTAACAATGAAGTCTCATGTTCAGTCATACGTGAAAGACAGGAGAAAGGGGGAAAAGAGAGAGAGAGAGAGAAAGAGAGGAAAGGAGGAGAGACAACAGAAGACAGAGTACTATTTCCTCCTCAAATATTTATTTTTGGGTCTGCCTTGGAGTGCTGGTTATTGAGATATAGAGCCTTGCTGTGCTGCAGCTTGTAAGCTCCTGCTGCACATGTTCATGGCACCACTTTAACTGGATGGCTGAACCCTCTGGGAATGCCCATCAGCCCGGTGCCAGACCCCACAGGGGGCAGCTCTCCTTTGAATCTCCTCACCCCCAGCATCCCACCATGCTCTCCAGCTCTCCATCCTGAGCCCAGCACTAGGCATCTGAGGGCTTTTCCAGTGCTGTAGTGGCCTCTACCTGGGACTTCAGAACACACAGTTCAGCTCCAACCCTTGCTTTCTGGCCAAGGCACAAGACATCCTTGGAGCTGGGGCCTTGAACTGGCATTCCTCAATATTTTGGTACTCCTTCAGTGCTTGCCACAATGGTCTCAGGGGCAGCAGAGGCGGCCTGCACAGAGATGGGAAATTCCAGCCAGTTATGCAGGTGAGCTGAAAGTAGTGACCAAGCAAGGTGGTAGTGAGCACCAGCCTGCTGGAAGTGACAGATTTTGGAGGAGAGCCAGAGCTGACATCCTGATCACAGGCAGCAATTAAGAAATTAAGCTATCAGAGAGGTTTTTTTGGGAGGGGTGAGTGTCTGTGGTTTGGTCAGATGCCAGAGCAGGTCAATAACATTTGTCCTTCCCACTGCAGATGGAGATCCTCCTCCGGCCCTGATCCCAACACGGGTGCACAGCTCCCTCCTCCCACCACACACCAGAGAGGAGCAGGGAGGGAGAACACCAGGACTCTGCAAGGCAGTGGCAGAGGGGAGAAGGGTTGGACAGAAACCCCCCAGAGAACGGAGACCTGGCAAAAACAGCTTCACCTGCCCCTGCACTACAGTCCCCAGCTATAACAGATCCCTTCCGCAGGGAAGGAAGGGAATCTTCAGCAGTGCTCCCAGAGCAGGTACCAGGGGCCATTCCCACACAGCCTCTGGGCAAGAGAAACACTGTGGGCAAGTGTCGCAGTAACGACACAAAAAGAAGAGCCAGAGACACCTGTTACCAGGATCAGAGAGAAGGAAGGAAGGGGGGCAAGACCCGCCTTCTTTATTTTTTATATGCATTTAGAAATCACTGTTCATTGGAGGAAATCAGTTCTTCCTCCCTCAATTACAGTGGTCAAAGGAAATGTCCATCAAAGTTCTGTGTCCATAAGAAAGGAATGCAATGATAAGATACAGTTATAATAACATAGCCATGTTTACAGAGAAAACAGTGAGAAACTAACTACAGAAAAATGAAAACATCCAGGACTGCAAAAATCAGGGCAACAGACAAGGACAGCCATGCCCAGTGTATACTGCCATGGGCAACACAGTGCTGCATGTGGTGCATCCAGATCAGTGCTTGGGTTGGATAGCAAAAGCACCCCATCCATTATCTGAACAACTGCCATCCTCCAAATGAGTCAAGGGGTCATGGGAAAAGTCCTTCACTCTGCTAGACTCCCATCTCCTGCACAGCTCAGCTCCACACACCAGCTACCAGAAATCAGGACAGCCACAGCACACCTGCTCTGCAGTAAGCTCGCAGCCTCTCACTGGCCACCAAATTACACATCTTGAAAACAAAAAAACTGTGTTTCCTCTCTAAAAGGCTGTGCTGGGAACCCCACAGGGGGAACCCCAGCTGTGTCACACACCTGAGTGGGATAGACTCCTTCCCCACACACACCTCTCCTGGAAGAGCACACACAGCACTGGCACTGCAAACGCCGTGTCCTCCTCACCATCCCGTGTCTTGTGTGTGCACATCTGTCTCAGTGGTGTTTCTCTGGCACACTCCCAGCCCAGCCTCGTGTGCCCCTGTGTGTGCACATCTGCACTTGCATGCCTGCAGCCACACACAGACAGCTTCCTCTCTGTGCTGGGCCTGAGAAATATTGATTTCTTTCCCCCTGCAATATTTCGCTTGGCTGAGCAGATTTAGAATTGAAGAGTCAGACTCTGCCTAGAGACCAGAACCATATTTAATTCCACGGTTTAAGAAGCCCTGGAGCAGGTTATTCTTATTTTAAACTACTAGTGCATTTAAAAGCAAGTGACATTTCAGGGGATGGGGTGGGAGATGGCTGGTGGCCTCTGCCTCGGTCCAGCCTGCACTGGGAAGAGTTTTGCAGCTCCGCTGCTGCTGCTGCTTCCCCACAGCCCCATCAGCTGCTCTGCCCGTGCCAATGAGAGGCGAGGGGTGGTGGCGAGCTCTCCAGCAAAGCCCACGAGACCTGCTTCCATATCTTTCCAAGCAAGGAGAAATGAGGGGGAAAAAAGAGAGCAGAGAAAGGCAAGGTGTGAAAACCTCTGATGAAAATTGTTCGGTGCATTGAGGTTTCAGGATTGATATTGCCTGCTCCTGCACCAGGCTCTGCTCATGGAGCCGAGCCCTCAGTAAGGAGCAGTTTGCAGAGAACAAAGACATGGTGCCTTGGCCAGAGGATGATCCCTCACGGTGCCTGATCATGGAGCAGTACTGCTGGAGGGCAGAGCCATCCACATCCGCCTCCTAGACAAACACACCCTCCCTTCTGCTGGAAAGTCAGCACAGCCACTGCTCTCCACAGCTCTCAAGCACACAGCCTGGATTTCCAGAGGAGATGCAATGGACTTTTAAGGGAAAGAAGGGGAATACAATAGCAAAGGCTTGCCCATCGCATCTGTGAGCCTCTGCCAGGTCCAAACAGCTGGACAAACACGTTACCCCCTCCATGCCACACAGAACATGTCTGCTACCCAGTGCAGCAGCAGAGAAAAGCCAAGCGTCCCCAGGACGAAGGGTCTGCCTCAACAGGAGGTCCAGGTGAGATTAGCCCTGCCAAGGAATAGGTGAAGGCATGCTGGAGAAAAGGCAGGGAAACCCAGATCCCTACACGCTGCTCTTCTCCCCACATCACATCTCCAAGGACTTGCAGCCCAGGTTCAGCTCTACTGCTGTCACCCTGTCCTGGCTAAGGTGGTCTGAGCACACAAACTTCCATTGTCCCCTCTGCCTAAAGCACCATCTCTAGGTCTCTCCCATTTCCAGCCAGCCAGTCATCCCCCGTGGCCCCACAACGTGCCCATGGAGTGACAGGCAAACAGAGATGTTCTTCACAGCCTCTAAATAATGAAGATGAAGACAGCGGGTGCCAGACACCTCAAGGGCGCTCTGGACCGTGTGCGCCCGTGTGCACACACATGTCACTGCACAGAGAGAGCCCTGACGTGACAGTGCTGCTCCCAGGGCCCCGCAGCAGGCTCAGCTGGGCTGCACTGAGCTCCAGGCCAGCTCCTGCTCCCGCTGGGAAGGCAGAGCAGCGGGGAGCTGCTCCCCTGGCTGGGAGACGAGCCCGGCAGGGCTGTGGTTGGCAGCCCGGGAGCTGCAGATCCACGGGAGCCGCGATTCCCAGCAGGGTGGGCCACGGGGGCTGTGGCGGGGCCGGGAGGTGCAGTGCCCACCGCAGCCGTGCATTAGCTCGCCGCAGTCGGCCCTGACACGACACCCTCGCAGATGGGGCACTGTATTTTGACTGAAGCAGACAAGCAGGGCAATGAAAATGGATCCTTTTACATAAGCTCCCCACACATGCTGTAACAGCTCTTGACATCTTTGCCCAGCTCTGCTGCTCGCTGGTGCTCACGTACAGGCCCAAGCTGGGATTGCTCGGGGATGGCAAACTGCTCCCAGCACTGAGAGCGTCCCTTTGGGCACTGGGCTGACGCCCCACAGGGACACAGGCAGAGCATGCCTTGCTTGGGAACGTGACAAGAAGCCTGGTTTGGAGCTGGTGCCCAGCTGGCTGGTGCCAAAGGCTGCAGGGTAGCAATGCCGTGGGGGCCCCAGCACAAAAGGGGTGCCCTGAAAACAGGTACAGCTTAAACTCAAGCTCATCTATCTTGATAATACCAGGCACAGGCAGCTCCAGCAAGACTTGGCGAGTACAATACACAACAGGGTCAGGGCTGCTGCAAGTTTGGATCCAAGGAGGTGACATACGGGGGGCTGTGTAGGGACCCACCATGTCTGAGTGAGGACCAGACAGGAGGAATGGAAGAGCACAATTAGCTGTGGTAAAAGCCAAGGCTGTGAAAGCACATTACCATTAGTGTAATTGTTGCAATTATTATTTTTTCATATTTTTGACAATTTGGTAAAAAATAGCTTAACAGAAGAAAACATTTTCTGTTAAATGCTGGTGAATCTAAAGCACAGAGGAGTACAATGACATTTCATTTTACGTCTGGACATTTCCAAGTATTTACCCGGTTCTTCAAAATAAAAGTGAAGGAACTTTTCAACCAAAGTTTTCTTTCTAAAGGAAAGTAACAATTACTTCATAGAGAAAAGAGCACAATGAAACCCTGGGACATTATCCTTTTCTTGGTGTCTTTCTGCCCCAAACAATTCAGCAAAACAGAGGCAGGTCTCTGGGAACATAATTTAGTGGTGGGCGTGGCAGTGGTTGGACTCAACAATCTTAGAGGTATTTTCCAATTACCTTAGAGGTATTTTCCAACCTAAACAATTTTATGATATCTTGTCTTGATCTGCTGAGACCAGCTGGTGTCACCAGAGCTACTGCAGCTTTGGCACATGGGTGCAGCTGGGGGACCTTCTCCTCCTTCCCCCATCCACACAGACATCCAGCACAGGCACTAAATACCCGTAATGATATGGCTTTAAAGAACAAGGAGTATGTAAGGACAAAGGTGGAATGAATGAAAAAAAAGTATATAAAAATAACAAAGAGAAAGCATTACAATTAGCTAAACTGTTAAAGGTATAAAAAAGGTATTAAATAAAATTTCCTGAATGTCAAGTTGACCGAGTTTTTTTACGTTCAGCAAGGAAATGAGTCCCTTGAGTAAATCTCCCCGCTCCAGGGCTGGGCATTAAAGGCTTTCTGCTGGATGCTGCCGGCTGAGGTCCCTTTGATCTGGGCTGCTGGATGCAGCACACATCTCCCAGCCAACACAGCCTGGAACACAACTCCTCCTCCTGCACCTACACCCCGGGGATGGCACAGCAGGGCTGGCCAAAGCCAGGGCTCTGCAGGGACAGGGGAGCGGAGCCTCTTCAATGCCATCCAAACGCCACCAGCAGGTCTTTTTATCAGGGTCCCTTTACATCCTGGTTTGCCATCTCTCCTCCAAGTAGGGCAAAGCAGCAGGGCTGCTCTGTCACACCTCCACTTTCACCTCTCCCGCAGGCACCAGCAGCAATTTTCCCTCTCTGGGGAAAGCAGCTTTCTTTAGCAGCATGTTACCTGTCAAAGGCTCTTCCCTCAGCACCTCCTGAAGAGAGTGAAACCTTTCTCTTTGGGAATGAGGGGAATGCTCCCTCATGTGGCAAGCAGTGCCAGCCCCGCTCCCTAGCGTGAGGAGCCCCAAAGGTGCCCTGACTTCCCCATTCCCCAGACCTACAGAGCAAACATCCAGCTGCTCAGAAGCACCACACAGCCTGGTGACATTATTTCCTGCCTGCAAGGTCATTTATGGGAGATAACTATGGATCCAGAGATGTGAATACATATGTATGTATTTCTGTAATTCTCCTGTGCTTTGTATGTAATAATAAATATATAACCCAGGAACTTAACCAGTGAGGTACCGACAAAGCCATCAAATGAAGCAATTTGTCTCAGACAATTGCCTGAGCTGCCTCCAATGTCGCTGTCTCACCACTGACAATAAGAGGCTCTTAAGTGTCCTGAAATTGTACTGTGAGCTCCCCAATGCTCTCACCTCCGCCTTCCTTCCTCTCCCTCGAGCTCCTTCCCGTGTTTCTCCAGCAAAACACTTTCGTACGCAAATAAACATGCAGGGAGGCACAAAAGGCATTTTGTCTAGGATTTCAACACAACTACGTATTTCTCATTCAAATATTCAGCTGTATCCTTCAGAGATCAAAAGCACAGCACTGAAACGAGGCAAAGCACGAACATCCCAAGCCAATAGCTCAAGCTTCCCTTGCATTCCTGTTCTGGCTGAGGAAGCAGATGAGAAATCCATCACCACAGTGGCTCCCAGGTGCTCCAGGCCCAGGATGCCTGTGCACACAGGTACAGCTCTGTCACATCACCCATCTCTGCACAGAGCCCTGCACCGCCAGTGATCACATTAATGGCCATTAAAGCTTTTATGAGCACTGACTGTACAACCAGCACGTGACCTCTGTGCTGGGATGTCTCCAGAGAGATGCAAGCTGGGGCTGGCACAGCCCAGGCCAACTGAAGAAAGCTCACTGCTCCCAGAAACCTGGAGTGGGATCTGGCCCAAGGAAGGGTCACCATGTGCTGCACCAGCACCCAGAGGAGCCACAGCTCCCTGCACATCATCCTCCAGCACCTGGAACATCCCTGCCACCGTCACACAGTGGAGCTACACAGGGACGGTGAATGGATGAAGTAGTGCAGCCCTGCCCCAAAACATGTCCACAAGCCTGCCCTGCACCCCTCACCTCTCAGCCACAGACCACACCTGCCAGCCTGCAGTGCACCACAGGCTCAGCTTTGGTAACAAGGACCAGCTTCCCTGCAACTACAGTGACTCCAGCTCACCTTTCACCCCAAACAACCTTTCCCCAGGGGAACATGCTGGGGCACCAGGGCTGAGCCCCAGCAGCTGCCTGTTGCTCTCCCCACCTCAGTGAGGATGGTGCTCAGCAGGAGCCATGGGCTTGGGCACGTTTACTGTATAATATATGAACTTGTACCAGTTTTATAAGCCACTCCTGGCTCAAATCACATTGTAATTCTGAACAGTCTTAAACTCATTTAAATCCTAATAAAAACACCGCCCTGCATTTGCATTTGCTGCTTGCTGGTCCCTGCAGCTGCTGTGACAGCGGATCCTGTGGAATTGATAATGTTTGGGATGCTGCACACCGGAAGCCATCCCTCACGGGAGGGGTCAGGACACACACTTAACAGGACAATTAAAAACACAGATGCAGGAAACAGAGCTCCAGCCTGACCCAGGATGACTGACAGAGCAGCTGTGTGTTAAAGCTTTCACAGTAACACAGGAGAGCAGCAGCACTGAAACCTCAGTGTCCCACCTCGTCCAGGATCCCAGAGGAGATCCAGGCCAGATACACGGCTCTGCAGCACAAGACTCCTGCAGACAGCACCGTGAGGGGGTTTAAAAGAACAGGGAATGACTAATGAAGCACCAGCAAACGAGGCTGCAGGTGCTGTGCAAAGTGTGTGCATGAGCCACACAGGTGCCCTGGGGCAGGTGGGGACAGACCCAGCAAGAACCTGCCAGACCCAGCAAGGTCCCCACATGTGTTGGTGACAAACGGGGGTTGTTGCCACAGTTTGGGGCCACATCACACCCTGGGGAGGGCACTGGGGCTGTATCTCAGCACATCCTCCACCCCAAGGCCACCACAAAGCACCGGTCTTGCCCTTCCCTCCCGAACACAGACCAGCTGTGCTCCAGCTGTGCCAGAGGACTCAGAGAGGGGCTGGCTGATGATGGCCCCAGGAGTCCCAGCTCCCCTCACCAGGCCCATATGGGTCCCACCACACCCCAGGCACAGCAGGTCAGCGCTGACTCGGGCCCTGCCCACGACCTCCCTCCCCAGCTCTGCTGCCCCACAGCCTCTCCCCTCTCCTCCAGGTCCATCCCTGCTCCATTCCCATCCCTCCATCCCACTCGCCCTCCTCGGCACTTGGCCAGTGCTTTATGCCTGCCTGGTTTTGGCAATGACATTAATAGGCTCCCCTGAAACAGTGAGATTATGAGCTATGCCCGTCTAGCTACTGAAATACTAATTATTAGTAACTGTATGAGATAAATGGAAATATCAATGATGAAAGTCAATATTATTGCCTTCTTTGTTCCTGTTTGTTTTATTTGTAGATGAAAGGACCACTCAGGCCGTCTCCCCAGGATGTGGCCAGGAGCTGGAACAGCTCCCCTTGGCAGGCTCACCCAGAGCTGTGCTCCGATAAGAAATCCTACTGCACACACGCTTCCAAAGGGCTCTCAAAATCAGCAGCCCTCAAAAGCACGCATTGTCTTTGATTGATTCATAAAACTGGAGCTGCTTCCATCCCCTGCTCCAGAAACAGGCAAGGGAGGATTTAGGGATGGGAGAAGGTGTAGTGTGGGTGGAAATGATTAATTGTGGAACAGAGCATGGCATTGGGAACGCTCCATGGTTTGGCTGGGCTCGATGCTCACGCCTTCATCATCCTCCTCACACAGTGGTTTAGCCACCAAGATGGGAACCAAGGGCCCCTCCCAGGCTCTGACAGGGATTCTCAGGCAGGTCCCAGGGCCCTGCTGTGGCCAGGCAAGCGCTTACAAATCAACATTGCCTTAATCAGCAAGTCTGCTCCCCCTGCATGTTCTGAGTCAGAGCTGCTGATTTTGGTGACAAGAGACTTTTTTTTTTTTTTAAGCCCTATTAGCCTTGCAGAGCTAGCACAGCTAAGAGCAAGTGAATGGGATGCTAATTTTGGATCTCACCTAACAGCACTGGGAGAGAGCTTCCTGGAGCAGCCCGTCTCTGCAGGCAAGCTACGTGTTCTGCAGCCATGGGAGGCAGGACAGGGCCAGGAGGGAGCTGTGGGCTGCACCAGGGCCCTCCTGGTACACCCCAATATGTCATTAAACTGCCTCCATTCCCTTCCAAGCCCTCAGTCCATCACCAGCAAATATTCATGGGAACAAACCAGCCCTTTGACTCTCAAGTCACCCATCATCAAGGATCAATGCAGTGCTCACCTCCCTGCAGTGAATACAAACCATCCCAGCCCCTCAGTGCTGAGCAGGACAAACACTCCTGGCTGCCTCTCTCCAAGTGCAATGAGATCAAGAGAACTGGAAGCGTTGAAGGAGTAATTAGAGCAGTCTTTAAAAAGCAGTCAGACCATCCTAAATATTTCATGGAAGGTAATTTTTTTTTTAAAAAGCTGCTTTAAAACCCCTCCTTACCCCTTGCTGCATGTCAGGGTGCAATTAAGCAGAAAGTATCACCACACAAACCCAAAGAAACAAACTGCCACACACCCCCACCTCCACTCTGGCTTCTTCCCTGTGGTTATCATTGATGTGACATCCCAAAGCTGTGCGTGCACAATATAATCTCCCAGCCCAGCACGAGGGAGAGCTGGCTCAACTGCTAGAAAACCTCAGAAGTCTCCCAGTCTCATGAACACAGTGCCCAGATTCCTGCCACAAATAGACCCTGATGGTCCCCACCAAAGCTCACGGAAAGCCCTGAGCATCAGGCACCCTGCACAGGATCCCCCCACTGGGCTCTGCAGAGCTGCTGGACAGTGGTGGTGGCATCCAGCTTTGCCCCATGGGCCAGCAGACACACTCATGGTGCTACCCTTGGGCTGGGCATTCTGGCTCCTTGCCTGGCTTAGTAGACTTTTGCACAATTAATAACTATTTTTAACAACAACAACAAAAAAATCTCTTAATAGCTTTTTCAGCCCTCAGAGGAAGGTGTTTGGAAAAAAAAATGGTTTAATCCAGACAGCCAGATAGGAACCAGGTAAGGCATGCAATAGAATTCAGGGCTTCTCTTGGCGCTGCTGGGATGAAGCAGCCAACCTTCCAAAAGAGGCCAGAGACACCTCTCCCTCTGTGACATTGCTTCCTCCAGCCCAGTTCTCTCTCTTGGCTCTCCCAGCCACTGTTTAACCACAGCATCTGGGCCAGCTGAAGACAAGAGTGGCCCTGGTGTCCCCACTGTCACTCACACCTTCCTGGGGACAGCCCCAACACTGCTGCCACTCCTGCCTGAGACCTCCCCTGCTGAGGGTACCAGGCTTTTGAAGTAACCCTTGTGCTGAAAACTTGCTTTTCAACAGTGCAAATCCAGGACACTCCACAGGGGCTTAGTGGGAACCCTGCTGCAGGTCTGTGGCCACATCACCAGGGCTAGCAACACTGGAGAGGACAGGGAGGATTTTTTTGGGAGCATTTATGGCACATGCATTCAGAGAGGAAGAGAAACATCCCTCGGAAACCACAGCAGTTCAAAGATCTGCTCAGTTTAAACACTAAAAATTCATGCATTAAAAATCCACTCAGGCTCAGCCCTACCTCATAACTAAATAAAGCCTCTGACCACATCATCCAGCCCCAAAGTTTGCAGGCTCCTTGGGGAGAGGGCTTATGTGCCTACTGGATGCTCAGACTGAGATCCCTGTGCCCAGCACCACATTCTGCTTCCCCCTCCAAGCACTGGGGAAGGGCGAGGGTCTGGGGGGTGTTTGGGACCCCAGTTGTGCCTGGCTGCCCTGTCTTGCACTCCTTAGTGGACAGAGTAGCCTGAGGAACTGACCACACCCCCCTCCATTATCCCAAATTCCCTAGGAAATAACTTTTCTCAAAGGAAAAGAAGGAAAATCAAAACCATCTCATTTTCTAAATACTGTTCTTAAGAAAAACCTTCAGTTTTTGCAAAGAGCACTCTGAAAGAAAATACCCAAATCCAAACACAGACCAGATGGCTCTTGGTGCTTATATTTTCAGGGAGGGCTTTAACCAGCAGGATCATTTCCCAGCAGAATTTTGTTTTAAGAGAAGATTGCTAAGAATAAATGCACTTCAGGGCTTGCGGTGGAAAATGTATTTTGACAGAAAATTGCTATTTCCATGGCCCCTCCACTTGCTCTGTCAGCCCTGACAGTGGGAGCTCCTCCTCAGAGCATCCTTCACACAGCTCTTCCCAGGGTCCCATCCACACAGAGCACCTGTGGGAGCAGGGAGGGACCGGTGCCTGGGCTCATTCCTGGTTACCATGAAATGGGAAACAGCAACAAGAAGCTACAAATACCTCTCTGCAAAGCTGGAAATGCCTCTCCACAGGCTCCTCTCACGCAGGAACGTGAGGCAAGGTGAGGACAGGTCCCTTTTTTGCATGCACCAGGTTGAGCCTATGCAGCCTGCTCTTTGCTTTGAGCAAAGAACACAACATAAGGGAGAAATTACACATGTGAGTGTGAGCGAGTTCTGCCTCACTGTTTGGATTCCCTTTTCCCTGAACCAGGTGTGGAACACTGCCTCTGGGCAGTCCCAAGTGAGCCCCTGTGCTCTCCCCAAGTACAAGTGTCCTGCCCAGTGGCACCACTCCTGTCGAGCAGAGATCTCAGCACACTCCTCCTTCTCCTACTACCTTGGACAGCATCCAGTTTCAACAAATCCTCCCCCAGCTGTGGCATAGAAAAGATGTTTGAATCATCCTAATTTTTTTTTTTCATTAGGAAACCAAATTCTGCTCTTCACCAAGAGATTCTTTTCATTCTCTCTCGAGGACTGACATCCTGGGAAATTGCCTCAACCCAGTCAGCTCTGATGTTTGCTGTCTCACGCATCTCCTGCAGCAGGCTGACAGCTCACAGATTTCAGCTGAGGCTGTGGATGTGCAGAACAAGCTGAAGCCTGCTCCTGTCTCTTGTAAGTGTCCCGGCGAGAGCGCTGGGAGCAGGCTGAGCCGGGGGAGAGCGTGCAGGAGCCGCGCAGCATCTCTGGAATAGAGACATCTCGAAAAACATGGCTTTTGGAGCACCCTCTCGCCTGCCCTCTCCTGGAAGATGAAGCCACTCCTGCCCAGCATTCCCAGGCTGCAGCGTCTGGCTGTCCACACTGGATCGCCCCACGTGAGCAGTGTTTGTCCCTTCCTCGTGCAACACAAGTTGGAGCAAACCCACCTAAGCAGAGCCACACAACCCCATCACAGAGCCCTTCTGAGAAAGTACCGGCATTCAAATGTTTATTTTAGATGCCTCTGACCCTGGTAAAACACTCCCCTGTGCAGGCAGGATGGATTGAACACTTCCTACCCCAGATCCTAGCTGGAAGCTACACTGCCTTACCCCCAGGAGGGCTGGGAATCCGCCCTGGACTAAGGGGGAGAGAAAAGGCATTTTGACCACACTTATGGCAATAGAAACCAGTCCAGTCCTGGACTCGGCACAACAGAGGCCTGTGAGTGTCACATGCCCAGTCACCAGCACTCCAAGCTCGGCTGCACCTACCTGGGTCAGATGAAGGCAGGATGCTGGGGGATCGGATGCCGGGGCACACTGGGCTTTGGCCTCTCCTTTGCTTTCCACTCATGCACTGCGGGCAAAATGAAACCAAAATTAGGACTCTATGCCTGGCATTTGAGAGGGAGCAGGAGAGAAATTAAAAAGCTGTGAATGCTTTTCCCCCTCTCCCTCCCAAAACTGAGCTCAGGCAAGCTTAACTTTATCCGAGCTGATATTTAAAAGTTATAAATCAGGCTGCAACCAACAGAAAAACACAACTACCAAAATTTAGTGGCCCTGCTTCTTGGAAGGCCCAAAATGAACTGCTTAAGAGAGCCATTTTCCCAAGGAAATAGAGCAGCTCTGTACTTAGTAGAGCATTGATCTGCTGACAGTTACCAGGACAGATTTGGGCCAGAGCACTTGGGAATCATTTGCAGTGATCTCTGAAGAAGCACATGCATGCAAAAACCCCCTGGAAAAACACTGTTGTAATACAATGCTGCAGCTAACTATGAGTCTAGCTATCACTCACTGGTCAGCACAGGCTTGCACCTCCCTCTGTAAGCCTCCCCAGGCAGCTCAGCCCCTGGCTGCCTCCCTGTATCCCAACCAAATGCTTCCCACTGGACAGGAATTGCAAAACATCACCAAAATGCAGAGCTGCAAAAGGATCTCACAGCTCAGGACCCCAGCAATGAGGCACAAGGCTCAGACTGGGGGACACTGCACAGACCGAGGGGCTTGGGGGCTCTCCCATAGGTGTACTGGGATTTGGAGAGGCTGTGTTACAGCCAGGGTCAACCCAAAACACTGTCTCAGCTCCTGGGGACAACAGGCTGGGCCCTGAGAGGTGCCAGGAGGTGCAGTCCAGCCAAGGGGTGCACAGGCTGCCAGCAGCAGGGTGCCCCAGCTGCCCATGTCCCAGCCTGGGGCTCCCTCCCTGCTGCCACCACAGCAGGGACACGTGCTGGAGACAGGGGAGCTCAGCTGCAACTCTCCTGCAGATGTGGATAGAGAAGTGTCCCACATTCACCTTTCCTCCTGCCAGAAACCATTTCCCATCACAACTTTTGCTGTTTCAGGAGATGAGGTCAAAGCAGGGGGACGTATTCCTCCTTTCTTGGCATACAAAGTGATTTCTCTGAATCCTGAGCCACTCCACAAACTGGGGGCACAGAGGAGCCTCAGGAGGCATGAACAGTGCTGGAGGGGCTACAGTCCCACATGGAATTCTGTCTGTCTTCCCAGCACAGGGACACAGCACTGGGCTGGCCAGAAGCCTCTCACTTGCCAGTGAGCTTTCCTGAAGCTTTCCTTTCACCCAAGATAACCCAAGAAAAGCAAAAGCATCTTATTTCCAGAGGTGTTGAGCGCCCTTGGCACTCACTGGCTTCAAACCCAGGTGTTGCTGCCCCAGCCCTTGGCTAATTGTCACCACCACAGGGCCCCCACACCAGCAGATGGCTTGGCAGGCACGTGGGGCAGAGGGCACGGGTGAGGGGGCTGCAGTGCTTGCTCACCTGCCCGGCCCCCTGGTGCACACAGCCCCTGCACACACAGGATCTGCAAGACCAGTGGCTGGTTTGTTGTTTTTTGGGGGTTTCTTCCTGTTACTGACTACACCTCCTTATGAACTCGTACATCAGCAGAGCTTACAACCATCCCCAAAGCTACCAAAATAAGCCTTCTGTGTCAAAAGTGGGAGCACACCAGTGCCTCTGCTTTAGGGGAACAGAACCTGCCCAATCATGCTTCAAAGGACATCTGAGGTCCTAACATTGCTCAAGAGCCTGCAGAAGGCATTGGAGAAATGGGAAATTACTTATTTGGTTTATTTTTTGCTTTCACACATCACTTATTTTAAAAGACTAAAAACATGTTTATGAGTTTAACATATTTAAATGGATCAAAATCTGTTCAGCAAGGATGCAAAACAACTCTCCCACCCCAAACTTCTTGTGGGCTGGGACCGGCTTTTCAATCTTCCACCCACAGCAAATACTTCAAATCCATTTTTAAACTGCAAGGCTGAGGACAGATCAGGGAGAGGACCTCGGGGGGGAGGAAGGGGCTGTGCCACTGCTGTCCTCACCATCACCCTGAGTTCCCCTTACCTAGAGTCACTCAGGGACACCTGGGCAAGGGATCAACTGGAAACAGGGGACAATACAGGCATCTGTGTGTGGGGAGAGTATCCAGAGAAGATAAAATGAGAAGCTTTCCTTCCTCCTCCTCCTCCATCAGCAGCTTTCCACGAGGAGGATCAATGCAGCCCACTGTAACTGCACCGTTGTTCCATTTTTAATTAATGAAAGAAAAAACTAATCATTGAATTAAACTTCTCATTACTCCAGCTGAATACCCTCTAAGTAAATTTAATTACTGTACGAATTGGGTTTCTCCCTGCCTGTTTCATTAGCTACTGATAAAGATAGAGGGAGGGGGGAAGAAAGGGAGAAATGAAAACAGAGAAAGAGAATGGAAGGTGGGAATACTAAACGCAAACCCAGAGGTACACGATTCAGGAGATTTCAGGGGCTTCCATGAAGGGCCTGGGGAAATACCCTCCCAAAACAGGCTGGATAAACCCACAGGGACGAGGTCCTACCACCCCCTCCAGCATCACCACTCACCCACCCTGGGGTCACAGCCACCTGTAGAAGAGCCAACAGAGGTTTGGACAAAACCAGCTTCCCTCCAAACAAGGGCAGACACTGATTTCAAACCTGCAGCAACCCTCATCCCTTCTGATCTCACGTACCTCTGAACAGCCAATTTTTTTTTCCTCTGCAACAAAAGCAGCAACCCTACAACACTTCAGCAGGGAGCCAGTGCTGACAGAAGCATGGGAGCACACATGAACAGATCTCAAACACCTGCTGTCCCACCACGCTCCCAGACACCTGCCTGGAACGCTGTGTTTGAAGCCTTCCTGCTGGAGTGGGAGTCCTGCACGCCCAGGCTGCAGGGAGCCAGGATGTGCCAGCAGCACACTCCTCCCAGGAAATCGGTGCAGGATGCCTTCCTGCAGCCCCCTATGTTGCACAGCTTTTGTTTATGGCATGATTTTGGGGCTTTCCTATTCCCCCCTTCTATGATGCAGCCCTCCATTCTCCCTTCCTGACAAAGGGCACAAGACATCACAGCTCCATGCCAAGGAGTCCAGCAGCCCCCACCAGCACAGCTCCCTTCCAACACTTGTCTCCACATCCAGCACTTCTGTGTGACTGGATAAGGTCACATTTGGGATGGACCGTGGGTGGGGAGGCTGTGGTAAATGAAAAGTGCAGCTGCTTTCTCTAATTAGGTAGTTCCAGCTGAGCTGGGGGGTGGAAGCTCTACCCAGGTGCTCCCAGTGATGGGATTTGGGAAGTGTGGTCAGATCAGCTCCTCCTTGCCATTAAGGGCCCAAGAGGAGCCCATGCAGCTTCTGCAGCCCCATGGGGAGAGTCTTATTCTCCCCCAGTCCCTTCCCGCTCTCCTCCATCCCCAGAATGGTTTCTCTCATGCAAAGAGAGCTGCAAAAACCTTCTGGGCAGATCAAAGGTCCCTTCTGTACTGCATTTATCTCCCAAAACTGGACTTTCTCAAACACCAGATGGAGAAAGCAGATCACAGGCACAGATGCTGCAGTGCAGGGAGGGAATGGCACTGGGTGAGACCTGCCAGGCACCTCTGGCACCCAGCACAGGTCTGGACACCAGGGCCACCCCCACAGCCTGGGAGGATGCTCCAGGTGGGCTCAGCACAGCACAGTCTCCTCTCCAGCACAAGCTTTCTGCCATAGCTAAAATTGGCTCCCACAGGCTCCTGCCATCACCAAAGTCCTTGGTACAGCATGTTCTGCCACCACAGGCTCTTCCCAAGCTCCCACTCAAAATCCCCCAGCACTGCGTGCTTTGGGCCCCACAGCTCCCACTCCCTCACACGCCTGTCTTTTGTCTTGGTGGTTACACGGAGAAAAGAAAGTGAGTCAGGATGACCAAAGTAATTTTTTTTTTCTTTGCCAAATTTTAAAGCCCCTGTAATGATCTGGGGCTGAATGAAACATTTTGTTTGGGCTGAAGTGAAGCTTTCATTTTGTTTGTAGGTGGCTCCCCCCACACTGAAAAAAAAAAAAAACCTAGAAAAAATTCAAACTGAAATGTCATCCCGAAACAGATGGCTGAAAGGTTTCATTTTGAAAATGTCAAAATCAAACTTTTCAGTGTTTCACTTTTTTTTTTTCCCAGCCAAAGCCACTTGCTAAATACAACCTGAATTCGTGAGCTGAGTCTGTTGACTGAAACCTGAATTTTTGCGGTGCATAAGCTGTTCCCTCGGAGCCCTTTTCTGCAGGCCTGTGCTCGCAGCGCATGCCGTGCCCCCTGTGCGCCCGGGGATGCAGCGGAGCCCGGGGAGCCTGGCCCAGGGCAGGTCCCTCTGCAGAGGAGCGCTGGGCAGGGGGAGGCTGGCACTGACCGGGCAGGGGGAGGCCGGCACTGACCGGGCAGCAGCTCCGCACAGCTCCGGGCAGAGCGGGCAGAGCCGGGTGCTGCGGCCCCAGGGACACGGACAGGGCCTGCCCGGCCCGTGGGCCCCGGCACGGAGCAGGGACAGCTGGCTCAGCCCGACACACAGCCCTGCAAGACAGAGGAAGGGGACAGGGTGAAGAGGTGCTGAGGGACCTGCCACATCCAGAAGGGGTAGTTGGCTCCCACCCTGGCTGTCAGGCACTGCAGGGAGCTCACCCCACGGCAGCACGGGCAGGCAGCCACCCAGGAAAGCTTTGCCCACCTTGCTCCAGAATGGATGTTCATCCCAGAGCTGGTCAAAAACAGACCCCAGGGATGAGGTCTAAGCATCAGCTGGAGAACTGTTGCCCTGATTTTGCAGTCCTGGATGTTTTCATTTTTCTGTAGCTAGTTTCTCACAGTTTTCTCTGTAAACATGGCCATGTTATTGTAACTGTATCTTATCAATTGCATTCCTTTCTCATGGACACAGAACTTTGATGGACATTTCCTTTGACCACTGTAATTGAGGGAGGAAGAACTGATTTCCTCCAATGAACAGTGATTTCTAAATGCATATAAAAAATAAAGAAGGTGGGTCTTGCCCCCCTTCCTTCCTTCTCTCTGATCCTGGTAACAGGTGTCTCTGGCTCTTCCTTTCGTGTCATTACTGCAACAGAGAACCAGCTTGGGGCTGATCTGAACTTACCAGCTGTTGCCCTGACTTTTGCAGTTCTGGATGTTATTATTCTTTTATAGCTAGTTTCTCACATTCTTCTATGTAAACATAGCCATGTTATTGTAACGGTATCTTCTTGTTTACATTCCTTTCTCCTGGGCACAGAAGTTTGATGGACATTTCCTTTGACCACTGTAATTGAGGGAGGAAGAACTGATTTCCTCCAATGAACAGTGATTTCTAAAATGCATATATAATAAACAGGGCGGGTCTCACCTGGCACTTTGCTCCTTGCTCTCCTGACAGGTGTTTCTTGTCTCTCCTTCCTTCGTGTCGTTACTGCGACAACCAGCAGCAAATCCCACAGCCCGTCTCCCATGCCCTGACCCTGCACCACTCCCCACCCCTGCCTTGTGCCAGGACCACTGCCAGGTGACTCCATCCCTACACAGAGGTGACAATGTTATGCTGGAGGGCAATGAGCCCACTGAACCACACACAAGGCTCCCACGCTCAGCAAACAGGAATCAGGTTTTGATTGCCAAGTTCACAGTCCAAGAGTTTTCAAGCACATTGCAGCACCTCGAAATTCTGCTTTGAATTTGAGGCCTCAACATACAGGAAGGGGACTGGAAATATTTTAAATATGTTTTACATTTGCTATTGATTCCCACAGCACACTGGCAGAAGCCAAACAGGCCTGATTCAGAAGGGTACCCTCAAAAAAACTCACCCCAAAACTTCAATCCAACACAAAAGCACAGTTATAAAAATCTGGTTAATGCTCTACAAGAAGCCAGATAAGAAAATACCATGCCACAAAACCATATGAAAGCTGGAGTTGACACTGAAACTCAAAATCCACCACTCAGGCACAGAGTTCAGGTTAGAAACTTGTAGGTTCACTTCAATTCCCTTTCACCTCTGGTTCAGCTCAGGGGCAGCAGCACAGAGATGCAGCCGGACCATCACCCACCCAGCATGATCACAAACCACAGAATACTGAGACTGGTGTTGGAAAACCTGTTTGTAGTAGATCACCAGCCTGATAGCTCGCTGAAAGAGGATTAGATGGAGCTTAGGCTAAGCATCTCAACGGTATCAACCCATAAGATGATGCTCAGTCGTTTCCACTGCTAAGGTAACATGGAGATGGATTTATCCACTGAGAGAGAAAATCTTACTTCTGAGAGCCTCTCTCCTCACAGAGAGGGGAATTTGCTGGTCCCTGGCTCCATGTCCACAGGGGCAGGGCAGGCAGGAGCCTGCTGGAGGGACTCACGTGGAACAAGAGGCAGACTGGCTCCAAACTCAAGCCTCCTCCCAAGTTCAGGGGGCGGCAAACGGAAATTAAGCCCATCTGTTCCTAAGACACCGCACTAGTGGAGTGGTGAGGAGGCTGAAAATCTGAGCTCCAAAGAAATTAAACACATAGAGAAACAGAGCTGCCTGTCAGAGGAGGGATGCTCTGTCTTGGACTCACCACTGCAATGAGTTTGGAGATCTCAGCCCAGCCCTCAACTAAATCTCTTGGGCAGGGGAGGTGTTGAACACCCTGTGCATCCCCTGCACCAGCCCACCCTGGCAAAGGGAGAGATGAGGCAGCTGGAGTGCCCCAAACCTCATGAAAAAGCTGCAAACAAGGGAAGATTAGATTACATATTAGAAAGGAATCCTCCCCTGGGAGGGTGGGGAGGCCCTGGCACAGAGTGCCCAGAGAAGCTGTGGCTGCCCCATCCCTGGAAGTGTCCAAGGGCAGGTTGGACAGGGCTGGGAGCAGCCTGGGATGGTGGAGGTTCCAATTCAAATGGCAGAGGGGTTGGGACAAGGTGGCCTTGCAGGTGCCTTTCAACCCTAAACGTTCTATGGTTCTATGAAGGGAAACTGAGGTGGTCACCAGGGGCATGAGGAGCTACCACAGCCAAACCCAGCAGCAATCCCAGACTGAAAAAACAACCTTGTCACATGGAATGGTTTCACAAAGGAGTATTAAGTGATCCTTCAGCATCAAAGTGGCCAGGTTCTGCGTTTAAAGGAAAACATTACCTTTTTTCCTCTCTGTGAGCCCACTTTTCACTTTATGTCTCCTCATTTCTTTGCTACCCCCAGTCTAAACCAACTCTGCTGCTTTGCATTTCTGCCACATTCACTTTCAAACCAAACCTCCACATTTTCCTCTTCTCCCTTGAAGTAATGATGCTAAACCAGACAGCTAAAGCAGGAAACCCATTTTTTGCCCAGTTCCTGCTAAAAGCCAGGACAGCAGGGTGTTGGCTGGGAACAGAGGCATGGGAAGTAGCAGCCAGGTGGGATTTGGAATTACTGCCTCCAAAATACCTCTTAGTTCCAGGAGGTTCAAAAAAGCAATTTTTTGCACATCCTTTGTCCCTGATAGACGGAAATAACAAGGGAGCAGAATGGGATCAGGCATGGGGAGACATGAGGGATATTTAAAACCAGGTCCTGAGCACCACCCAGGTTAGCCAGGGTCAGGGCAGCAAAGGAAGCAAGTGATGATTCCTCAGGAACAGGGCAGGAGTACCTGGTCCCTCATGCTTGCAAGTAGTAAAAACTCAGACTTAGCAAAGAGTATTTATGAGTATTGAGGGGGGAAAAAAAATCCATGCCACAGGGAATAACAAGGCTTTCTTGTGGCTGGCAGCTGAACAGAATAAATCTATCCACCGGGTATAAATTGTTTAAGCAAAAAATCCCTCTCAAGTGGAATATTTTGCAAGAAAAATAGCAACAAAAAAGGGAAAGAGAACTCTGAACCTTCATCATTTCTCTCCTCAAGGTCAGAGCTGTTATTCTCTTTTGTGAAGGAGAAAAAAACCACCTTTCACTGAGAAGTTTAGCCAGAAGAATTGAAACATTTAGGATGTGAGTGTATTACTGCCTGGACTGACCTGCCCAGGTGGACTGGACTAAATCTATTTTACAGGGACTTACCTTTCAAGAGCAAGTGGTGGGAAAGCTGAGGCACCCAGGGTGAAGGAGATATCAGCCCCTGGGACTACGGCAGTCAAGGAGAGTGGCTGTGTGTCAGAGCTCAGGATCTAGAGCCTCTCTGGTTATTATGCAGAGAGTGTGCTAAGGTTGCTGCTTTAGTGCACTGCAGGCACTAAATTAAGGGGACATTTACAACCCACAATGCAGAGAAGCAGCTGCTAAAGGTGGCCATGGTGAGCGACTTCACCTCTGGGTGAAAATCTCTGAAAGAAATCTCAGCTATGAGGAATCAAGACAGGAAAACAAGTCCTTCCTTCCACTCACCGCCCTGCCAGGCAATGCCAGGACATCTCTGGGCACGTGGGGACATGGAGCAGCCTGCTCTGCTCAGCACCAGCCAGGACCTAAGATTGCCCTGTTTGGAGGGGATGCAAAGCCCACAGGATACTGAAGCTTGGTCCAATTAGCAGAGTCCTCATGCAATAAACTGCACCATCACCACCAGGACAGCACTTCCAGGGATTTGCTCCCCAAATGCACCCCCAGAGCAATCCTTGCCCAGGCTCTGTGTGACAGAGTGAAGCAGTTCCTGGTGGCAAAACAAGCCTTGGTGCCTGCTCAGCCTTTTGCACTGCACTGGATGGCCAAGCAGGCTGTAGCTGCCCAAAAGGGTGACAGCTCCTATGGCTCCTCCTGGGAGCAGCCAGCACTGCTCCCTCCCTCCTCCCACACCCATGCCAAGCCTGGCTCACCAGGGCTTTCCACCCAGCACTGCTCCTTCCCCCTCCTCTGAAGTTGGCAGAACAGCCAATTTCAGCACAGGCCAAAGCCCAGCATGGTGGCACAGATGAGCCAGCCCTGCCCTGTGCTTCCCCTCTTGCCTGGCCCTGTGGCAGGGCCCAGCTTGTTCCCTGATGAAAGTCACCAGGAGCTTTTCCTTGCAGGTCCAGGGATGTACTGTGCTGTGCTTGGCCCTGCAGGGGAGGGGATGGCTCTTGGTGGGAGCTGGCACAGCCCAGATCCTGCCCAAGGCACAGGGCCCGGGGGCAGCCACCTCCTGGACGTGGCCAGGAGAAGGGGAAGCAGAGATTATCTGACAGACACACAGGCAAGATGAGGAGAAAAGGATAAACTCTGCTCCAGGAGGGGGCACTGGGAGTGGATCTCAAGAGCACAGCACACAGTTTGGCGTGCATTGAGAATTGCCTGGGCTGCACTGTGAGCTCAGCTGCAGAGGGGCTGCCACTGCAGGGGCTTCTACCCGAGCAGGGGGAGCAGCAGCAATGGGTGGGAGCACAGCCCTGGCCACAACCAGGGCACTGCAGTGCCTATTGGAAAGCACAGCTGGCATCGTGCTGACAGCCCCACAGCTCACAGATGTTTTTGAGAAAGTTAACTCAATGAATTTACACCTAAATCTCCCCCAAACTCAGGGTGTTTCCTGCCTGTAAGAACTTACACCCACTATAACTATCTCCTGTTTGCTTGGAGGTACCATGTGTGGGAGATTTGACCTCTCAGTCACCAGGACCAGCTCAGGCAGTGTCCATGATCCCTCAAGCAAACTGACAGTGACACCCCGTGCAGGCCCAGGCACCCTGGGAGCACCCCTTACACAAAGGATTGCTCCAAGCACCCCAGCTAGGAACAGATGGGAGCCTCGTGGGGACCTCTCCTGCCTGCCAGCAGAGCCAAGACTCTGCAGCTCCCATGTCTTTGGGAACCACACGCCTGACTGCACCCAGAGTTGCTGCACTTGACAAAGGAATCAGCCAGGGACAAATTCTGGCTTCTGCTGCAGAGCAGGTCAGACCAGAGTCATAAATCTACTCCTTTGGCCTTTAAATGTGCAACAGGTGGAATTCAGAGGTCTTGAACTCCTTTGATAGATGAGCCCTGAGCCTGGAGGGCTGCCCAGAGCAAAGGATCCTGCCATCTCAACCCAAAGCCTCCAGGTGAGCACGTCGCAGGGTGAGCATCCGATGAGACACAGGGAAGCCAAAGTCACAGCCAAGGCCAGTTACAGGAATAGAATTGGCTCAGACTGAGCAAATGTAACTTTCCATCACTTTGCAATCAGCCATCCATCCTGGAGGCCAGCTGGCTGCCATGTCAGAGCACCTCCCATCCATTTCAACTGTCCTGAGAGTGCCGATGCTTCACAAGACTAACTCAAGAAGGCTTGGGAGAGTTATTATCCAAAGCCAGGTGGCTGGACTTGACCCAAATCTTAGGCAAGTGATTAGAATGATTGGCATTTTTTTGGAAAGCAAACTGCTGTGCTGTACCTTCCATCTATCTTCAGAAAACTATTAAGTGCACAATCACCAAACTGAGCACACCTGAAAGGCTACACAAGTGCTTGCACACCGATGAGGCTCATCCTCACCTGCAGCTCTGGGACCAGCCACCCCTGCAGGCTCCAAAAATGGGGTTCTTTGGCCAAGATGTTCTTCTTGAGCATCATGATACCACACCCAGACATCTCTGGCTGCAGGATCAGGGATGGGATACTGAGTCATGGGGATGAGGGTTGAATTGCTGGACTGGGATGACTTTCACCCTGTGGGTGATGTGATGAGTCTGTTCTGGCTGGGAACAGATTGTCACAGAACTGCCTTTGGTGCAGATCTGGAGTCAGGCCCTATGCAGGCCCGTCTGCTCCAACAGGACACAACAACACTCCAGCCAGCAAGGTATCATTATTCCCCTTTGACCACATATGCCAAAAATAGTCTGTTTTCTTTCAGAGCAAAAGACACTAAAAGCAGCAGCATTTCCAGGTGAGCAGAGCACAAGGGCAGCTACTGAGTGACACCAACCAGACCCCAGCCTCTGCCCGGGGCAACTCCCAACCCCACCATCACCCTGCTAGTGCTGTCCCAACACCAGGACAAGGTCAGGAACAGGGGGATGCTGCTCACAGGCAGTGCACCCCACTCTCTTCTGGGTTCAACACCAGAACCCCAAACTCAGCTGTTTCAGGTTTGAAACCTGAACCCAGCCCCAAAATCACAGATTAAGGGAATGAAGAGAACAACAAGCCCTGTTTGATGAGCTAGAACAGACCCAGCAGCCCACACCTATTTGTTGCAGCTTGAACTGCATCACCCCAAGGACTGGCAACCCAGATTCACAGTCTGGGAACACTGTATGGACTCAGGATTATTTTGCACATCCTTGCCCCTAGAGAGACCATTATCCAGGAACCTCTGAGGAACTCAGAGAGGTGATACAGTTTCATGTCCTGCACATCACCAACCCATGCCAAATGCTCAGCTGGGGCACCAGCACAAGAGCTGCCAAACTTGCTGTACCAAGAAGTTGAACTGTGCTTAGATGGGGATCCCAAACAGGGCAAAATCTGCATTCAATACCTATTATCCTAACATCTCCCCATCTGTCCACTTCCCTCACATGCCTGTAACTGCAGCATGCCAGGGCTGCCTCATAACAATGGCACTTTAATTTCATCATTCCCAAGTTATTTAGAGCAATTAGGAGGCAATGAACACACGCCAGGGGCCAGGATGCACTTGAATAGCGTCCAAGGGTTACCACAGAATCACAGGAGACCTTCAGATGGAATTATCAGCCTGAAAAAAAACTTAAATAAAAAGGAAGGTAGTCCCCAGAGGGAGGATAAGGTTCTTCTTGGTCCTATAGGTCCTTTTTTAATTTGAAATCAACTGACAATTATAAAGAGGTGATATTCCTCATCTAATTAGTGAAGAGACAGAATCTCAGGGTGGAAGACAGAGACGGATGTTTTGCCTGGGCATCTGGCTGCAGAAAGGATCAGGGGAGCAAGGCAGGGATTGCTGCAAGGGCAATTGCCTAATCCCACTTCGGGCAAGCAGGTTTTGCTGTTGACTTTGCTGGGAGAAAAGCTAAAAATCCGAGCCATTTTGTAAACCCTAGCCAGAAAGACAAGGCAAAAAGTGAGCTGCTTCTCCCCGGTGATTTCTGCTGGGTGGTAGGAGCGGCACACAAAGCCAGCACCACCAAGCAAGCCACCAAAAAAAGCCAGCCAGCCCTCAGCCTGGCTTCCCAGTGGCCCCATTTCGTGGAAAGCAGGTGAGGTGCCAGAGGAGGGGACGGCTCCTCACTTCTGATTTAGCCACATGCCCACACTCCTCCCGCACAGGCTCTTTAAAAACGCCTGCCTGCGTGAGGAAAGCAGTGGCCTATTTTTTTCTGAGCAGCTCAGTACAGCCTCCACCTCGGAGCACAGCGCACAGGTCTTATTTAGGATGCTTCAGACACATCCGGAGGGACTCTGGGAACAGTCTGTGGAAGGAGAAGACTGAGTGGGCAACCTGAGTCACTTCATTGCTTACAGAAGTGTACACAAGCATCTTCCATTTGAGCAAAACCCAGCGCAGCTCTGTTGGCTCTGGGGACCAGAGGGAAGTGCATCTTCTCCAGCACACTCCACCGATGCAGAATGACTGCACATCATCTTTCTCATCCAGGCTTACAGAAAGAGGGATCATCCCCCACAGCTACGATCCAAACCTCTGATCCTGGTAATTCCTCCGCAGCACCGGAGGAGCCGGGAGCTGCTCTAATCTGCTCTGATGGCTGAGGGCTGGGGAGGAGATCAGCTTCCTCCCGAGGAGGAGAAAGCACAGCAAGGCATGTGAGGGGAGAGGTACGGTGCACATGCCCTGGAGGGATATTATTACAGCTGGCTGCAAAACGCAGCTCTGAAGCCATTGCCAAAGAGCCTGACTCATGCAGACAAATCAAGCCGGCACCACCCGCCGCACGTGGCGAGGAGGAGGAGATAAGCACAGGAGAACTGGAGACCCCAGCCCAGAGACAAAGCACGCCCAGCCTTTCCCTGTCCTCGGGAAGTTGCTTTAAGCTGTCAAACAAGGGCCTCTGCAGAGACCTCCATAAGCTGGGGCTGAGAAGGACTGCGGTGAGGCACAGCCATGCCCTGCCGTGGGGGCTCCCCTCTCATTGCTTTTCCTCATCAGTGCTGGTAAATGGTGCTGTTTGTGCCCTGAAAGCTCAAAGCCTCTGCTCATCTACCCAGAAGCACAGCCCAGGTCACACAGGTGTGCTCTGCATCCTTCCAACAATCCTCAGTCCTCATCCAGGCCAGCAGAGCAGCCGAGGGCTCCCTCCCTAGCTCACTTTTCTGTTCAGGCTGGTCACAACAGCACCACACCGTGTCAGCTCTGTGGTGCCTGCCTGCTTGGACACCCTGAGGCAGCTCCGAAAGAAGCTTCTCATTACAGCTGCAAGATGCTAAAGGCTCCTGGTTCTGCCCTGCAGTGACCAACAGCACTCCAGCCTCTCTCCATTCATTTCCCAAGGGATAAAAGCCACAAAGTGACATCCAGCACAGGCAATGTTATCTCACAGGACTACTGATGCTGTCAGCAACCACATGCACAGCAGCTCCCTGGGACAGCGGGGAAGGGAGCTTGTGGGAATCTGTGGAAAGTGCCAAAATATGAACTGCTAATAAGATGTATTTTCAAATATCATCACATTATGATCTATTGATCTCACACCAGAAACTTGACTTTTTCTGTGTAACATTAATTTATGTCACTTGCACATTCTGGGAACAGCAGATTAAATGAGTGCCATTACACTAAAATTAGGTACTGCAGTTATTAAGTTCCAGGGGCCCAAATCTTTGAGGTGCTGAAGAGCCAATCCAGAGTAACAGTGGCTCTACAACCCACAGGGAACACCCATCCACATGAGAGCTCGAGCACCTCAGTGCTGTGGTGCAGGACAGGACCACAACGTTTACCACAGAACAGGCTCTGCTCTCAGGCTCACCACAGGAACAGCCTTGAAGATGGGAACATGAGCCAAGTCCTGCCCTGAATCAGAGCAATGGCAGGCAAGACAGTGTTTCTAATCCCATCCAACACACAGCTAAGGCCTGATGACCCCTCCTAGACTGGCTGAAGCCCTGAAGAGCACTTGCAGCTCCTCACAGAGGTGATCCGAAACCCAAGAGCCTGATTCTGGTAGGAACTCTAGAAACAAGTTGTCTAGCAGAAGGTTTTCACAAAAGCTGAAAATGCTCTATTGGGACTTTGGCCAAATATTTTGCTCCCCTTTAAAACAGGGCCAATCCACAGTCATTTCTAATGATCCCACTGCCTGTTTTTCAGAGTGCTCAGAGAGACAAGTTGTCACCTTTAGACCACTACATCACGGCTGAGAGCATCAAGTGGGGAAGATGATGGGCTTGGAGAGGAAGAACATCCTTCCTTTGCTCCACTTCAGCTGCTGACAGGGTGTGCCAGAGCTCTCTGAATAGCATTGCATTAGTGCTGCATAAAAGCAATAAAGGCCCTAAAACACCCCATTACATGTTTACTGAACTACACATCACACAGACTGTCCCCAGGACACCACATGAACACTTGGAATAACGAAGCCAAGGGCTGTATAAAGCATCAGGCTGGGCACACATCCACAGTGCCGACAGCTGGGATCAGGGCACATGGGAACAGAGCTGTGGGGAGCCCACAGAATAATCCAACCAGCACATCTCACCAAAGAAAGCATAAAGCACTATCCCCTCTGCCAGAAACTTGGGCAAGTCCCAATTGCTGGGCACAGAATCCTGCAGAAGGATCAGCATCCAGGGTGAGACCTGCTGCTGTGCCAGCGTACAGCCCTGGCTGCTGCCTGCCTGGCACCAACATGCACTTTACCCCTGCTCCTCTGGTTTCACTTCCAGAACTTCAATTTTCTCTTCCAGAACTTTCAAGTTCCAGAAGTTCAACTTTAATTTCCAGAAGTTCAACTTCCAGTTTATTAAGCTGAATGAATTGTCATTTCGAAATGCCTCCTGCCCACAGGGAAAGGAGCTGCACAAAGTGCTGCCTGATACTTCCCAATAACCAACATTGTGGCATGGGGCTGTCACAAAGTGCTACGTTGTCATGAGAATTTTTTGTCAGGTGAAATGGTGTGATGGGTTCTAAAAGACCTTTTTCTCCCAGCACCTGTCAGGTCTACAGCACATTTATTTCCACAGCCAGGCATATGGAGAGATCAGTGCCCCTGCTCTGCCACCACAAAGGCCATCACATGCACCTTGGCTGGAGAGGCGAGGTCCCCACCAGCCGGTGGCCCATGGCAGAGGACAAGCTGACAGATGTGTTGGGACAGAGCTGAGGCCTAGAAGGGGTCAGAGACAGAAAGGGAGGAGTCCCCTCTGTGCTAACACTGGAGAAACTCAGTCTGTTTGGGAACTTTCCTACGCACACAGGTTGCTAAATCAGCACAGCTTTGCATTAGAGCTTTGCCCTTGTTAGCAAGCAGGAGGGGCACAGGAAAGCTGCAGCTGACTTGGAATGCACCCTCAGCTGCTGCTCCCACAGCCCCTTGCACTCAGCAGGACCAAGCGCTCTCCAGGTCTGTGGGCCCTGCCTGTCACTGCTGACACAGGGGCACAGGTCCAGAGCACGACACAGAAGCAATTTCAATCGAGTCCCTGTGTGCCCAGCTCCCTGCTGCTGGAATCATGGCAAGCACCTGTCAGCAACGCCAGAGAACACCCTGAGCACAGACTCACCCCTCCCTTCACACAGATGAAGGCAAAGCCCATGTTCTGAAGGCTCCTTCTGGAAAAGGGCATCTCCAACACAGCTTCCAGAGGAGCAGCCAAGGTGCCAAACCACAGAGTTCCTGGCACACCTGCAAAGCTCAGCCCTGCCCCAGGAGCACGTGTAATGCAGCCAGCACCCAGCTGCCAGCCCACAGCCCCTGCCCCAGGCACACACCCAGGGCCTGGCAGCCACAGACACAACGCCTGGGAAGTTGTGTGAGTTATTGTGCCCCCACCAAATAGCTCTGACCTTTTCAACATTCCATATTTTTATTGGCTGCCCATTTCCCCCCAATCCCCACAGGCTCATTAGACAGTGAGCAGCTCTGCAAGCAGCTCCACAGCCAATGCTGTCGCACAACACTGAAAAGGTCAGAGACATCGGGGCTGAGCAGAGCCCTCTCCAGAGGGTGGTTAGAGCAGGACAGGAACACTCCTCGGCCAGCACAGGCTGCAGACCAGGACCTGCTTCCCAGGGACTCTCTGGAGGCAGAGCTCCTGCCACAGGGTCCTGCACTGCACCCATCCTTGCTCTCAAACAGACCAGCTGGTGCTGCAAGAGGACCTGCCCCAGCCTGGTACAGATCCTACAGTAAAAACCCCATATCCCAGGAAGGGACAAGGCAGGACTGTCCTACAGCACAGAGGCCAGAGCTGGAGGAAGGCTGCAAAAATGACCCTGACTGGTGCCACAGAGAGCCCCGAGGCTGCTGCTCAGGTAGGGGAGAGGACCAAGATAACCTCCCAGGGCCTCTGGCACACTGGGGTAGAGAAGGCAACTACCCAAGGCGATTCACAGCCACCTCTAGTAGATGTAAGAGGAGTCTATGAGTTTGGGCCTCCTCCAGGGCATTCAGGGGAGAGAAAGGAAAAGCGAGCCCTGGTAGCAGGCTACAGGGCAGGGCAAGCACAGCCTGCAGCAGCAGGGACAGCACCACTGCTTCCCTCACAGCCTTTTCATCACCTCCAGCCAAGCCCTCTTACCTGAAATAAAGCATGACTGCCCTCCCTTTGCCTGCTCCAGAGGCACTGGGGAGCCCCAGGAGGTTAACCTTCCTCCAGACACAGGCTTCAGTACCAGCAGCTCCCCTGCTACAGGGTCAAAACTCACCAGGTGGCTTCAGAAACGTGTCCCCTGGAGCACAGGGGTGCAGCGACGGCTGCCTGCCCTCTCAGGAAAGGCAAGCCAGGAGCAGAGGCTGCCCTCCCTGATGGGGCACATGCCCATGGCTCCAAAAACAACAGGGAGAGGTGGGAGCCTGCCAGATCTATGAACAGCATCAAACCAAGCCCCAAAATCCTCAAGCTGGAGCCCAGGAAACACATCCACCCATGCTGAAGCTCTGGAAAAGTATGAGGGGGGCCAGGCCTGAGGTTAAATAAGATCTGAGCAGCGGAGGGGAGGGTGGGGGAAGCTCAAAGTGAGGGTGATTAGGGCTGTATCTTGACTCGTGGCAACTATCTTGACTCGTGGCAGCTGAGCTCTCAGTGTCCTGAGCCTCTTTGTCATTAGGAAAACACGCCCAAAAAAGACCCTGACCCAGAGGCAGAAATAATAAAAGACAGAAATAAAGAAGCAACAGCCAGAAACACCCCAGGATGAAGCAGGAGAACGGGGCAGAGCCACCCGGTGGGGGAGCCCCTGGGGATGAACACCAGAGCTTAACACTGTGCCAGCTCCTTCCCCAGAAAGGGAACATACCACAGCTCTGGCAAAACATACTCAGATTTTTCTAAAATAATGTTAGATTTTTTTTTTTTCTTAAAAAAAATGGATCTGGGCAAAGGAGTGCCTTGACATTAGTGCCAGATGGGATGGAAAAATTTTTGTTTGGAAAAAAAAAAATCTTCATTTGAGTCACATGCATGCAGAAAGGAAAAAAACCTTAACCCCTCCAGGGATGAGCTGTACCATGGCAGCAAAGAGCCACATCCCAACAGGCTGCAGGCACAAACCCCTGCCCTTCAGGTCACTGGAGACCACAGCTGGAAGGACCAGAGACAGGGGTTTGCCCCACAAAAAGGTGTTTTTCTTCCTCACGGGAAGGCAGTGCAGGCAAACCCAGCCCTCCCTGCCACACCAGGTGGCTTTGCTTGGGGAAGCTGTCACCCTGCAGCTGTGGCAGTGCATGTCCCAGCAGCCACATCATCACCTTGGTGGCTCCACTTGGCCGCGCCCAGCCCTCAGTGCAGGGACCCCAGAGGCCCTCGGAGAGCATCCACCTCGTGTGATCAGCGAGAGCTTCGCTCTCACTGCGGACACAGGAGCTCCAGAGACGAGTCCTGGGGGAAATGGGCTTTACCTTGGGAAGCAGAGCAACTCGAGGAGCAGCGTTTGCCCAGCAAAGGAGCAGAGAAGGGAGGAGTGAGGGGCAGCAGGAGGAGGGCCGGGATGAGGAGCGGCGCAGGGGAGGGAATTACAAAGTCGCTGCCCTTGTGGCGAAACCGGCTGGAGATGATCTCCCACTGCTCCTGTTTTGACAGCCCAAACGCACTTGCTCGCACAATATCTCAGTCTCGTTAAAGGTAATTACAGTTCTTCCTGTGTAATGAGATGGTTTTTAAAGGCCATTCAAAAGAAATTTTCTATAATGAGGTTAAGGGTTTTATGGTGTTATACATCAAGGGAGCTGGTAATTGGTCGGATCCAGGCAGCATCCTGAAGCAGGGAGATAGGAGGTTCTGTGAATAATAGGCTAGCACGGAATGCAGAGTCTCCAAAATGTTTTGGTTCTGCAGAGGAGGGAGAATAAAAATGAAAGAAGGAGGAAAGAGAAGAGAGAAAGGAAAAGGCAGAGAGTCGGATGCTTCCAGCTCCTGCAGGACTACGTGGCTTCGTCCATCTTGCTTTGTGTGGGTTTTGAGGAGCTTCATGAGCGAAGAAGGTGCAGAGTGTGTGTTTTCTGGGTGGCAATGCCACTCTGCTGGCCGGCTGGTCGGCAGCCAGCTTAGTCCCGTGCAGGCAGTGGGGACAAGGCCAGCAGGGCCTCCCTGCAGGACAGGACTTGGCTGTGAGATCTGCCTGATCCAGGCTTGCCCACTCCATCTGCAGGGCTGGAGAGCAGAAGGCTTTGCCCGTGCAGGGCTGGAGAGCAGAAGGCTTTGCCCGTGCAGGGCCGGAGAGCAGAAGGCTTTGCCCGTGCAGGGCCGGAGAGCAGAAGGCTTTGCCCGTGCAGGGCTGGAGAGCAGAAGGCTTTGCCCGTGCAGGGC
>VZRZ01008551.1:144312-163872 GCA_013398175.1 Climacteris rufus
TTTGGCCTGGCAGGGCTGGAGAGCAGAAGGCTTGGCCCGTGCAGGGCTGGAGGGCAGAAGGCTTTGCCCGTGCAGGGCCGTCCCCAGCGCACACGGAACGCGGCTGTGAGGGGCACAAGGCCGTGCGGGTGAGGTGTAGCTCCTGCCTCTTGCTTTCCCACAACAAACCCCAGGTCCCTCCCTCAACCGGCACAGGAGAAGACCCAGCAGACCTGTCTCCCAGCTCAGACCAAAGCCTTTTCCCACTGGATTGCTCCTTGGTTATTGTTGCTGCTGCTTCTGCTCCCTCCCGTCCCCTCTGTTCTTCCAGGGCCTCCCAGCAGCAGGATCATTATTCCAGGGTGTTTCGCGGCGGTTCCCCGGTGTTGCTGCTGGAGGCCTGCAGAATTTCTCCATATTTAGAAGCAGCTCAGACACTGCTGTGGGTGAACAACAGGGAGCTGAGCTGGAAGAGTGGCTATTTTGGTGCCACCCCCAGCCCACGAGCCTCAGGCAATAGCAACTCCCTAGAAAAGCTTCTTCCCTTGGGATCTCCAGCCCACTTGTTCATGATGGAGTGGCATCAGAGACAAGTACCTGAACTCTGGGCAGCTTGAGTGCTCCTCTGATTGAAAAATCAGCCTGTAGACGTGCAGAGGTTCCCCTACCACTTATGCTGGTAACACTGGAGCAGTCGGAGAAGTACTCTGTAGATGGCAGGGGAGGATGCTCTTCACATCACTGCCACCTCCCCTGAGAGGACTGCTGCTTAGGGAGCCATGACTGAACCCCAGCTTCCCCAAAAACCTAAATGTGCTGTTCCTGCACACCAGTTGAACCTCCTGTGAACCTCAAAGTGTATTTGAGTAGGGTTTTTGTTTGTTTTAGTTTTCCCAAGGGTTACCTGTCCATACACCCACTTTAGAGTCCATAACTTGCCCATAGCCAGGCCCAAGCTCTGGATTGTGATCTCATGTCTCAGTAGGGCACTGGAATAGACTTCCCAAGGCATGGACTGATTGCAGGACGTGTCATGCTGGACCTGAAGTCCTTTGAAAACCTGGCACAGCAGGAGGTGGGAATTTGTGGGCAAATGCTGCAAAATCCTGAGTGGCTGCAACTTCACACAGCTGCACTGTGGCTGGAGACTCAGACCTGCCCTGGGACTCAGACCCCTAATTTGCATCCGTGGCCTTATTCCAGTCTGAACTTCCCAGTGCTTTTTGCCCCTATCTACTACTGAAAATGGCACAAAAACTGCTGGACTCTCGGGAAACAGTTTTTAATGGCTGGAACGTCCAGATCCTGCTTGGCTGAGGCCACTGGCAGAGGCTGGAGCAGGAGAACCTCTGATGACCTCATCAGCAGACATGGTGGAAGGTGTATAATGAAGGCCCATGTCTCATTTCCACAATGAAAGTCCCATTTCTGAGCACCTATAAACTCCATCTGGGAAACAAGAGTGGGAAACAAGCAGGAAACATTTCCCAAACCCTTGGTTTCAAACCACACTAAAGTGCATTTTGCAGATGCCACCAGTCGTGGGTAACATACATTACTCGCCTTATTCTGCCTGAGGAGTTGCATTTAATATCCTGCCTATTTATGTTTTTTAAAGACCAATTAAATATTAAAGGCCTTTATCAAGGTTTAACACTGCAGTGATTCCAACAGCACGGATGCCACTGATGCCAGTGCTTGTGGTTTCTGTGGGGAGGTGCAGGCAGGGCCATGGAGTTGCTCGGCTCCGTGGCAGGGACACGGGTGGCCCAGGGGGACTCAGGAGGGGACACTGGCACCCTTTTCAGCTCCAGGCCTCTGCACAGAGAGCTGGGAAAGCCCAAGAGGCACCCACCTGCACCCAGGGTCTAAAGCTGCTTGTCATGTACCAAAACCTCCCTCCACTCTGCTCTGGAAACCTGAAATCACAGTAGCTGGTTTGGGAATTTGCCAACTCACTGTGTTTTCAGCAGTAAATACCAGTTTGTTGAAATTCAAAGCCTCCCAAAAAAGGATCAATTGTGACAAATTACCCACTTCACAAAAATCCTGGGAAAAGGCTCAGAAGGTCAAAATGTCCCATTTTTGACACATTTGAAATGAGGGAAAAAAATCAATTTTTAGGTTAATAAATCTAAGGTAATTTATAGTTTGCAAAAAAGAACTAGAAATGAAAAGCAACTATCAAAATGTTTTGAGAGCATACAAAAAACCCTTATTCAGAGGAATCAAAAGAGGGTTTTTCAAGAGGTTTTTTTTCCTTTTACTGCTATTGGAATTTTTCATCTCTGTTGCTGGTGGGAACTCACTTCTTTTCTATCTCAGGAATCACAGGGGTGGGGAGATGCTTCCTGAGGCAGTTCTGGCCTCGCTCACATGGCCTTGGATGGATTATGGCTGTTACTGCCTTTACCAGACGGCACAGGCCTGCAGAGGCCCTGCAGACACCCAGCCCTCTCCCCTGGCAGGGGCAGCCCTGGCACTGGGGTGCTGGGGGCTGAGGAAGAGCCCCCGGATCAGCTGGCACTGTCCTGACGTGCTGGTGGCAGGGCAGGGTGCTGGGTGCAGCCTCTGCGCAGGTTCCCAGGAGCCCTGGCTGCCCCGTGCTCCCCTCAGTGGGCAGATGGACAGGCAGAGAGCCTCTGGAAGCAGAGCACATGATGGTGCTGAGCAGGGAGCAGACAAGGGGAATGCCTTCTTTGCCCTCCCCTCAACCTGCTTAGGTGCTGTGTCCCCCCAGATCTGCAGCATCCGACCCCACACTGGAAAGCCAGACCTCTTAGGCACCATAAAGCCTACAGGCCTGGAAAAAGGGTGTTCTGGTCACCATCACTCTGTCACATTTGGGTCCCTCGTGGCTGTCCCACCAAGGGCCCTGTGCCACCACTGGTGTCCCCGTGCTTTGGGGTGGGCTGTGCTGGGGCTGTTTGGGCTGGGGGGCCAGAGTGCAGGTGGGCAGGTGCTTTGCAACAGGCATCTGTGCAGAGATAAAGGCAGCAGAAAGGGAAAATAAGCTGATGGAAATAAAGGAGGCTAAGATAATGAAGCAACAGCCAATATTTCCCATGTTGAGTAATAGGCACCCTGCTAGGGGTACAGTGAGAGAGGGAGACAGCCAGTCCCTCCCCTTCCTCGCACATTTCGTCCCCCTCTCCCCCCATCCTCCCTTGCCCTGCTCCCCCTGAATTAATCTTTCATCCAGAATAATGTCTCTCTTCATAAGGAGAGAAAGAATTAAATATTTCACGAGACTGCAGTCAATCTTGCAGGGCCCTCTGTTGACATTTCAAACATATATTTGACATTGCTTTCTCATTCCCTCCTGGTGGAGTGGGAGCTCTGCAGAAAACCCTCTGCAGGGAGGGGACACTGGGCTGTTCCAGCCATCCTAATGGGCAATGAGACGGAGGGGGCAGCTCTCTGCCACTGTGCATCCCCTCCTTTTATCTCCCCTCCCTTTCCTACTCCCTCCCTCTCCCTCCCCAGCTGCCCCAGATCATGGGCAGCCCCTGTCCCCTCTTTTGTCCCTTCCTTCCAGCAAAAATTGAGCTGTGTCCCAGTTGTGCCGAAGGCAGGACCTAAAAGCCACTAGTTCAGTAGTACTGGGGGTTTGATAAAGCCCCATCCTGAGAGAATCACAGCCCCTCTGCTGTGTGCTACCTGTAACAGCTCTTCCCTTGTGGGCACACGGGGAAGAGGATATAAGCTGGGATTTCATTCTGCTGCCACCCTCTACAAGTCAGGCAGACATTGAAATCTGGAAGGATGGTGATAAGAGACCTTCTCCCCCAAATCTACATCCTCTGACACCAGACAGAAGAAGGCTTGGGTAGCATGAAGACTGCTAAGCAGCAGCATTAGCTACAGGGTCTGCTTGCTCCACAAGAGGAGCCAAGGTCGCCTTGCCAGCCCACTGGGAAACATCATCACAAAGCTGAGAAACTGCTAGGAAAACCCTGGAGCTGTGCCATTCCCCAGCCTCCTTGTGCAGGCAATCTCATTCACAGCTGGAGCACCAAAGAATGGAGAACCCTCACACCATGCAAGAAATAAGGGAAAGAAAAGGTGGAGGGACATTCCTTTCTCAGCAGCAGCATATCCAAGTGCCCCTCAAGCATGTAAGCCATCTTCAATGGCTTCCCAGGTGCCAGAAACCACAGCTGCTCTCTGGGCTGCTTCCAAAACCTCCAGTGTCCCTCTCCCATGCCAAGAGACCAAAGGCTGCAGCACGCTGAGCACTCACAGCAGGGCTGGACGGGGTGGGTGGCATATTCCCACTAACAGGGTGCAAGGATGCCACGCCCAAGCTGTCACCCCTGTTAGTGCATCTCTGGCAACTGCCCCCAACACCCGTGGCTCCTTGGTGTCCTCTCCCAGCCTGCTCTTGAGAGAGGGGAAAACAGCAAAACCATCTCAGTGGCTCTTCTGTGGCACCTCAAAGCAAGGAGTCGAGGGCAAGAAGCCACTTTGCAGCAGAGCCACGAGGTGATGTTTCCAGAGCAGAAGGAAGATCACATTTCACCCCCAAAGTCACAGCTCTGACCTAAGGCATCCACTGCTCTTTCCATTCGTTCCACTAACACGAGCCTCATGGTGACCCCACTGCCTGGGGAAACTGGGAGAGAATCAGAAGTGGTTATGAGGAGGGATCCTGACTGCTTTTTTACCCCACACCACATCCCCAGGGTCCCAGGATGCAGCTCGTGGTGCCTGCAGGCAGGTTACTGCTCTTGGACACAGCAGCAAATCACTGCAGGCCAGAGGGAGATGGAAGGTTCAAAGTTCTTCAGGAAAGCTGGATGGATTTGCAGAGCATTCTCCTATTTAATGAGGCTTTACAAATTGTTTCTAAGGTTCCTACAGCTCCTCCGGTGTGTCAGTTGAGCAAATGCCTTTCTTCTTTTTAAGTTTTGTATTTAAAGATACATTTAATCTCCCTGTTAAAATATTTCCCAATTCCTAATAAAGTTACAGAAGGAAGATTTTCATCTAGTTCTACCGCCCTGACTCAAACTCTTGCTGTAACCTTCCTCAGATCAGCAGAGGTTGATGCTTGCAGATCAAAAGGAAATATTTATGATCACTGGTGTTTCCCCTAGAAACACCCACGACCCTCACGAGCTCATGGAATGAGATCCAATGACTCCAAGTCAAAGCCAGGCAATTCCCGGCTGGAAAGAAGATACCAGTGGTTAAGAGCAAAGGAAATGGAGTAACAGAGCTGTTGACTGAAGATCTGCCCTGCAGGACCTCTCAGCCCATCGCAGGTTGCCAAAAGCAAAGCTCTTCCCCTGGGGATGCTGCAGGGACCCTCGGCAGGGCAACAGCATCGGGACCCCCCAAGGCATCTCCTGGGGACCACAGGTCCAACACAGCCACCACAGGGGACCCAAAGCCTGGCTGAAGCCTGCAGTGAGCACCAGGCAGGAGGGTGAGCTGAGATATCGCATTGATTTCTGCTGGCACTAAAGCTCCAGGAAGAGAAAAATGCCTTACGCTGCAAGGAAGCATTCTGCAGTGAGGCGTTTCTGTGCCAGTTCCCTTCCCTGCTAATTTTTGCTTTGTCAAAGCCACTGGAAAGTATTTCTTATGACTGACAAAGCAGTGGGATTTATGAATAGGCAAATTAAGAATAAAGAGGGAAGGAATAAGTCTGTTGATAAAAAAGCTGAATAATTCAGTTGAGGATCAGTTACTTGAGTCGATTCCCCCAGAATTTGAATGAAATAATTTTTACTTAAAAGTAAGTTTGTCTTTTGGTTTGAAACCCTGCGAGCCGGAAAGCAACATATTTGCATTTTGCTTTCCAATACATAAACCAAGACTTCATTTTGTAGGCTTTCTTGTTGAATAATCTGCTCTAATTTAATTGGAATTTGAATCCTATAAAAAGCATTTTCTACTTAGTTTTCTACTGATCTTGGGTATTGAGATTTTGTGATCTGAAAAAGCAATACGTCTGTGTGTGCTGATTACCGTCCTCAGAGGAGTTTCATTGTTTTCACATTTTCTGCTGAATAATCTGTTGAATCTAAAATGCAGTTTTGACTTAGCTCCTTATTGATATTTTTATTTTAAAATGCTATGATATGAAGAGCAATTTGTTTGTATTTTCTGCTGGGAAGTGTTTTCTGTTGAGGACTAGGAGGGCTGATTCTGTCAATGTTTACAGGAATAACTAAGTCAACAGAATTAGTCACACAATTAGCTTTACCCGGCCCTAATGGCCAGATATTGAGACATTTAAAATGCAGGTGGGTATCTATGGGCAAATGAAGAGGGCATAACACCTCATTTTCCTCAGTTTTTCTCTCCATCTTTAAGTGCCTAAATACCTAAGATCCCTGGACTCAATGATACTTGGGGGCCCCTTCCAACTCAGGATACTCTGTGATGTTCTATGATACCTTTATAACTCTAGCCCAAAGTTCATAATTCCATAAAAAATGGGACAGGTTGAAAAAAAGTAAGCAACAATAAAGTTTGGTTTTTCTTCTGGAAGCCCAGGCAAAGCCACTTGCTCCTGGCCTGGCTTGGAGCAGACAATGCCAGGGCATGGGGACATCCTGGCGTTGAGCTCAAGGCCAGGACTCAGACACACCAGAACAGAAACCAAGGAACTGCAAGCACTGAAATCCCTCTGCAGGTCTGGGACAAAGCTCTGCGTAGGAAAACCCAGTCCTGTCTCATCTATCAGCCTCACTGAGCCAGGCCCTGCACATTATCTCTGCCATGGCTTGTAGTGCCTAATCACTACCAGGCTACGTACAACCTGGCACAGCCTTTAATCACAGCAGCAATCATAAGAAATTAAAATAAATTTATCTATGTAATAATCACTCGGCCCTGGGTTATCAATAATACAAGAGCAGCTTGTGAGAGAGCAGGAATGAATCCATACCCCATCCCTGCTCTGCCACAGCCGATCAGAATTCCCAGCAGCAGGCAAGCACTGCTGCCCGAGCTGCTGCTTGGAAACAAAACGGACAGCAGGAGGGCTGGGGGGAATATAGCATTTCATTCCCTGCATCAACAGAAATGGATTAATATAAGACAGGGATCCTCTGAGCAATGGCTGGGTAAAATATCACCGTGAGGACAGGAAAGCTACATTGACCGTGAAATAATTCCAAAGGGCAATATCATAATTTTGGTATCCCTTCTGTCCCCTGGGTGTTATTTCACCACTCCTGTCATCAAAACAATGCTACAGACCAAATTCACAGTGCTGGAGACTTGCAGACTGAGTCTCACAGCCAGGCTGTGGCACTGCTGGGTGTCTGGGGGTCCCTCCTGCTCCCCTGTGCGAGCTGGGGTACCAGGGTGGAGTCAGCACAGCCTCGGCAGGCACCGGAGACGGACAGGTCTGGGCACCAGCTGGATTAGCCAGATGCTGAGGGCACTGTGGCACGACCTTCTGAGGGAAGCAAAGACAGATTTGGCTCTCTTACAGGCAGCCACAAATCCCCCTGACCTCGGCGGCAGCGGGGCGGCTGTTCTGCAGGGCACAGTTGGATTCCCAGAGTTTAGGAGTTCAATGCCAACTGTTCAGACATGCATAATCCCCCACTTAACTACAGGCGACCACGTACTGCCGTGGCCTTGGCGGGAGGAGCCGGGGATGCACGTGGCTCTCAGCGGATGCAAATCCCTGGGAGGGCTGTGCTGAGCACCTTGTAAGCGCTGTAGCAGTGGAACCCCCTCCAAAGCCATCCTGAGAGCCCCTAAACTCGTGGGGTTGCTTGTTTGCCTCGTGTTTGCTTTTCTATCACCCACTTTGAGAACCAGGGCTGTGAGTTGCAGGGGGGAGGAGAGGAGACCTTCCTGCTGCACCTCGGAGCCTGCCATCTCCAACCACCACACCATGGCCCATCCTGATGTAACCCAACACCACCCCAAGGTCTCTCCAAGCATGAACAACCAGCCCCTGGGCACAGGGAATCACACTGGCAGCACACATGCATTGTGCATCCCTGGCACACACATGTGCACACTCATTTCTGTGAGGCATGGTAGCAGAAAGCCCGTGTTCCAGACTCCAGTCAATAAGCAGATGGCTCCTCAGCACTATCATTTTACAACATTACAGCTTCTGCTCTGCTCATGCAGTAAACATTTTCTGGCTTATTGCATGAAAAAAGGTGGCTGCCATGGCTTTCCAAATTTCTACATTTCCTACATTATGTTTCTATCAAACGCTTTTGGGTGGAGGGAGCGAAGAGCATTTCTATTTTCAATTTACATCCTGCAGGACACAGCTTTTTCCCTGGATCTCAGTGAGGTTTTGCATCTTGTTTGCCTCCTTCCAGATTGTCATAGCTCTGTCACTGTTTGTGGGGAACCAGGAGATGGAAGGCTGTTACGCAGACATCAAGGGGTTGCAATTGCATGCTGGTAAACATGAGAGCAAGAGGGATTTCTGATGGTATTAGAAACCACAAGATATCTGCAGATGTAAGTGTTCCTGGAGGCAGCGGGTCTAGCTGTTAGCAGAGCAATTAGGCCTGGTGTTATTCCCAGCCCTGCTGCTGCCCTTCGAGTCACTGTGGAGGAGGGGACAGTGCCCGTGTCCCACCCACCTGGTGGCAGCTCCATGGCACCTGTGGGTCCCTGTACCCCACCCTCCAGCCAAGCCACTGCCCACTTCCACCTGGGCCTTACAAGCTGGGGGAAGAGAGAAGGAAATGATCTGGAGGATATGGCACGGTGCCTTGCTTTACATGTACTGCAATTACTGTGCTGGCATTTTCCCTGTGTTCAGAATAAAAATGTCAATAAGGAACAAGTTATTAAACCAGAAAGAGGGTGGAAATGGCAAGAGCTCATGCAGGCTCGAGGGCCTGGGCATTACTGCAAATGCAGTCTGTTCCTGCTGCGTTCTCTGAGGTCTGTGGTCAGGCTGGTCCCCCCCGTTCAGCACCATGAGACCCACCCACTTGGGGCTGCCCAGCCCAACAAGGCACTGCAATGCACTGGGGTGAATGGAGCACACAGCACATGAGAAGTTGGGTTGTCAGCCTCCAGGCAGACCTTACTGCCCTCCTCTGCTCCCTGCAATCCTGAGGCTGCTCCAGTAAATGAAAATGTATTTTTCTCTTCTAATGAGACCTTTCAGAAAGGGACCTGAGGTGCTGGTCAATAGTCGACTGAATATGAGCCAGCAGTGTGCCCTGGTGGCCAAGAAGGCCAGTGGCATCCTGGCCTGTATTAGGAACAGTGTGGCCAGCAGGCCCAGGGCAGTCATTCTTCCCCTCTACTGGGCCCTGGCGAGTCCACACCTTGAGTGCTGTGTCCAGTTCTGGGCCCCCAGTTTAGGAAGGGCATTGAGATGCTCGAACGCATCCAGAGGAGGCAACAGGGCTGGTGGGGGGCTTGGAACACAAGCCCTGTGAGATCGGCTGGGGGAGCTGGGGTTGTGTAGCCTGGAGAAAAGGAGGCTCAGGGGGGACATCATCACTCCCTACAACTCCCTGACAGGAGGGTGCAGCCAGGTGGGGTCGGGCTCTGCTCCCAGGCAGTGACTGACAGAACGAGAGGACATGGTCTCAAGCTGCACCAGGGGAAGTTTAGGTCAGATGTCAGGAAAAAATTCTTTACTGAAAGCGCTTTCCAGTGATTGGGCACTGGAATTGTCTGCCCAGGGAGGCAGTGGAGTCACTGTCCCTGGACGTGTTTAAAAAAAGATTGGACGTGGCACTCAGCGCCGTGGTTTAGTTGATGAGGAGGTGATAGGCTGTGGGTTGGACTCGGTGATCTCAAGGGTCTCTTCCAACCTGGTTTATTCTGTGATTCTGTCCTTTTTACTTGCCTTTTCCTTTCCAAGGCTGTCCTTGGTGCCCTGCTGAGCTTTCTGCCTCCACTATCATCTCCAGAGGCCTCACCAAGGAATGACGTTTCCAAAGGAAATAATGCGATTCCATACGGTCGCAGAGCCTCAGGGTTCCTGTGTCCAACAGGCTCTTGGCAAAGGCACCCTCAGCACTCTGAATGCCAGAGGAGACCCAAGCATGGCACAGGGTGCAGGAGGAGGATGACAAGGGCAGAGGGAAGCTCACAGCCCTGGGTGGGTATGTTTGCTCACCGGAGCCCAGCAGGTAGGATGAGGGCCAAGGCGGAGGTGCAGGAATTTGGGTTTCCACAGCCCCTGGCAGCAACTGCAGCCCAGCTCAAGGAGCAGGGGCAAGCAGGGCACCCATGGCACCCTCCTGACCATCGATGGGGAAATGATCCTGAATGCACCTCTGCTCTCCTGCACCTACAGTGCCTCTCTCTCCCTCTTTCAATTTTAAAAGCAGAACAACACATACCAAAAAAAAAAAAAAAAACAAAAACAAAAAGAAACCAAACCAAACAAACAAACAAAAAGCCCTCCAGGAATTAATTAATGATTCATGTTGGAGCCTTGGCAAACCTCGCTCTGCAGAAGTTCAGAGCAGGAACAATAAGTATTTGGCAAAGAGGGGGCAGTGGGCTCATGCTTGGCGGTGTGTGCTGCGGAGCGCTGGCAGCACCACTCCTGTCACGGAACCCGACACCGCAGGGACCACGGGGATGCCACTGCCGGGCTGCTCCGAGCCAACTGTCACATCCTGCCCGAGGGAGCAGCCACAACCCAGCTGGGAAGGACGGGGGACAGAGGCTTGGGAGGAACACACCACTGCTGCCAGCTGTGGCTGTGCCTGCTCTGCCTGCCTTGGATGTGACACACCCTCCATTCTGCAGGCTCACACATGGGTGCCCTCCTGAAAACCTGGGCCTGAGCCACTCCAACTCGGCATCCTGGAGATTTAGGATAATGAGAGATCTTTAATGCAATTAATAGATGTCATGGGACATGGTCTTGTGAGTCTAGAGCAAATGAGGCTTGGATAATTGGTGCTGAAACACATATATCAGGGAAATGATATTTTCCCCCCTCCGCCAGAGCTGGAGGCTGGAACACTCTGTCGACTGATCCCGTACAAATGTGTTTGGCTATGTGCTGGTGGCAGCTTCCAAAGTTCTGGTGTGGAGCCTCTGCCAGGCAGCCCCGCAATCCTAGCAGCAAACAAGCTGTCATTTGGTTGTTAAAAGAACTGCCTGGGAAGTGGCTTTATCCCCACATGCATGCACAAACACCCGCGCACGTGCTCGCATGCATGGAAGCAGCCCAGAGGCTCCAGCTTTTCCTGCTGCCCTGAGCTCTGCCTGCAGCCCCACTGCCCTTCAGCTCGAGTGGGGGCTCACTGGGGGTGCAAAGGTGGCTTGAGTCTGTGGGAACCCCCAGCCCTGTTATGGTTGCAGCAGGAGCAGAGTGGTCCGACTGCCCCACAGCAGGGAGAGGGATGTACCCCACAGCAGGGAGAGGGATGTACCCCACAGCAGGGAGAGGGATGTACCCCACAGCAGGGAGAGGGATATAGCCCACAGCAGGGAGAGGGATGTACCCCACAGCAGGGAGAGGGATGTACCCCACAGCAGGGAGAGGGATGTACCCCACAGCAGGGACAGGGATGTACCCCACAGCAGGGAGAGGGATGTACCCCACAGCAGGGACTGGGATATACCCCACAGCAGGGACAGGCATATACCCCACAGCAGGGAGAGGGATTTACCCCACAGCAGGGACAGGGATGTACCCCACAGCAGGGAGAGGGATATACCCCACAGCAGGGACAGGGATATACCCCACAGCATCCCACCAGAGGGATGTGCCACATCCCAGCACCCTCCCCAGCAATGGACCCACACCAGCACAGGACATGGTCCTCCACGGACACCTCCATTCCTTGTTGGTCTGGTCAAAGCCATAAATAAATCTTCCTCTACATTGCTTCAGGAGCACCTCCAAATACCAGACTAGGACATGCTGCTTCCTCAGATCCCCAACCTTGTTCCGGGGCCATTTGCAGGGTACATGTCATCAAAAAGCCATGAATTTTCAGAAACTGCGATATCTGGTCTGTGCAAGGTTCCCAAATGAAAAGTTTTGTTTTGCACCAAAGTCAGTGAATCAAAATCACCTGCAGAACAGGACTTGGGAAAAACGCAAGCCCCTGCATTTCACTGGGAAATATTCAGGAATTTTACCAAAGTAAGAGAAAAAGTATTTCAATTCTCAAGCACGAACCATAATAAAATGTTAAATACAACCTGGGTATTAAATTAAAACATAAAAGTCAAAACACGTCAAATCAAAGAGACACATTTGAATTTCCTGGACACTGTCAACAGATAGAAGCCAGAATGATTTGCTTCAATCCTCTCCCACCTGAATGTTGGCTCCATGGCTACATGCCGATTCTGATAATGTAGTCTGATAAAAAATACATTTTCCAGTGGAAAATTTTACCCCTGATACTCCCTTTACCTCTATTTCCAGAGTGTCTGATGGATGATGCAGGGGCTGGAGGTGGTGTCCCTCCAGGGCAGGTCCCCAGCAGAGAGGGGACCAGCCTTGAGGTGCTGCCCCACGCTTGGCTGGCGCAGGACCAGGGGAAATGGACCCATCCTCTGCCCTTTAATGAATGGGAAAGCATTCCCATGGGTTATTAAGCATTTGTGTATGGATTTGGAAACTGTAGCTGTGTCACCACAATACAATTACAGATAAACACAAGGCAGGCCATCGCAGAGCACAGGGCTGGAAGAAGGGCCCTGTTCCCTTCCCCACCCTCTCCCAGCACCCACTGGGAATGATGGAGATGGCACTGGGCAGCCTGAGCCATCAGCTGTGCACCAGGGCAGCTCTGCCAACCAGCCCTGGGCACTCCTGGCTTGACAAAACCAAGCTGGCTTAGGATCAGGCTGTGCCAAGGCAAGCACTGTGGGGGCTCCCAAGGGACAAATCAGTTCTGACAGCAAACCCTGGTTGAGCCCACTCCTGGTTGTTACTGGGCACCTGCAGCACAGCCCCAGCCCCTGCAGATGTATCTGTGGGGCTCCAGCCCCCAGGAGCAAACCCACAGCATTGAACAGATGCCTGTTTAAAAAACAAAGTGGGGAACAGCATGGCCTTGGTTTATTACTATGCAGCCCTGTGTTTCAGTGGCAGAGGAAGGGTACCAGGAGATGTGCCTGGATCACAGAGCATTTGTGAAGGTTCAGCACTTCATTAGGCAGCCATGGAGCCCCATGAAGCCCCACTCTCCACTATGGATCAGCAGTGCCAAGGGCACCAGGCTGGTGCCAGGGTGTGGACAGACCAGAGCGCCTCGGCCACCACGGGTGGGGGACCAGGCTGTGGGGGTGCCGGGCCCTCCTGCCTGGCAGGGCTCACCACACGACACTGGTGTGTTCACCCCCACGTGCTGCTGGTCCAGGGCTCCTCCTGCCTGTCCTGCCTGCACCCTTGCCCACTGTGCAGCAGCACAGTACCACAGTCACCTGCAGGGAGCAGAGACCGGGGCTGGCTGCTTTCTGCAAGGCCAGGGCTTCCCCAGGGCCCTGGGCAGCCCATGTTAGCACAGCCCACCGACACAGGCTGGCTCCAGATGCAGAGCAGATGAGGCTAATGCATGCAACACCTTCGAGTCAGAAGTTAAAGAGCAGTCAAGAGGCAGCTCTGTGGCCATCTGCCAGGTGATGCAAGCAGAGCTTTCATAATTCAACAGGCAGTAAAGTATTAGAGCAAGGTAAGGCCAGCAGCCTGTCTCAGGGAAGGTATCTTGAGTCAGGGCTAGCACCTGAATCCTCAAGCCTGCAGGTGTGTACGTGCAGAGGGGAAGCACAGATGCCCTGCGAGCACCCTGCAGACCTCACTGCAGGATCAGGTAAAAAGCTTGTGCTTCTTTAAAGGGTTAGATGGTATTGAGATGAATGACAACAGGAAATAGAGTTGGACTAATGAAGGCAGCAGTGTGGAAAGTCCTCAGCCCTTGGGGGCTAGGCTGAATAGCTGGAAAGAAGATTTACCTAAGATCTGCCACTTTCTGTTAGACTTGTAGCACAGAGCACGTTCTCCTGCACTGGGGATTCATCAGCTCCAGCTGCCAGTGCAGGGGACATGGTATGCCTTCCCGAGGGGTTCCTCCAGTTCTGCCACAAGTTGTCCAGTTCCAGAGCATCTGTGCGAGCAGAAGGGAACGGGCTTTCTCCGGATGTCACTCCTGCAGAGCGCAGTTAGAGGTTCTGGGGTTTGTGAGATCACAAAGCCACAAAGATGGCACTTGGCTGAGGTCCCATCCTGAGGAGCTTTGGAACGGCCTGGGTCTCACTGGGTGACTTGCCAGACCCACCCACTATGCTCCCCACTTCTCTACAGGCTGCCTTGCTAATATCCACCTCAACTGATGTAACAAGACATTGGGACCAGTGGTGATGGAAAGGGAAAGAAGGTGGCAGCTGGAAACCATCACTTCAGGTACAGCCCAGCCCAGGAATCCCAGAGGCCTGGCATTGCCCAGCCAAAGGGTGTTCGTGGCTGGCACAGGCAGCTCCCCTGCCCAGGGAGATGGGAAGCACCAGGAGAGCCTCGGAGGCACAAGGAGGGTTAACTCGCAACCATGGGAGCAGAAAATGAGGTTCCAGTTATTAGTTGATTTATTGGTCTGTCCTCAGTTGGCACTCAGGACTCAGAAGAAAATGTTCCACTCCAAAGCATTAAGCATCTTCAAAGAGCAGAAGCATTAAAAATTGAAATCATAAAATAGACATGTAAATATAGCAGAGGTAAACGGGGCAGCGAGGAGAGGAGCAGAGCCAGCCCCAGCCGAGCCTGCAGGGCAGGGAAAGGGCTGTGCCAGGGGGCTGGAGCACGCTGGGGTGGCTGCAGCCCCCCAGGTTAGGGGGATAACCTGCAGGGAAGCTCTGGATGGCTTCCCTGAATGACTGCCCTGCTCACTGAGCATGGTGGGGTGCAAACACGCTGGAGGAAAGAGCTGCCTTGCTGCATGTGTGAGGCAGCCTCACCTCACAGCCCCTCACCACCCTCCCCTGGCCTATACTCAATACATTAAAGCCTCTAGGGGTTTATACTCCCCTTCTCCCCACCAATCCTTCCCAAAATACTTCAAACGTGGCAAGAGAGGGGGAGTGAGGCTCCCTGCCAGCAGGTCACCAGGTTGAGCAAACCCAGTGAAGTCACCCAGCTCTACGTCAGGAGTGTCAGCTGGATGGCAAATCAATGCTGTCACCTCTCTGGGCAAGGGCAGTTGGTCACATGCAGTATTTCACAGAGCCAGGGACCAGCACTCACTTTCCTCCTCTCCTGCAAGAGCAGGACAGAACAGATCCAAACGCCTCTGGACAGGTGCCTGCAAGGCAGAAGGATGGTGCCACTCTTCCCAAAGCTCCTGTTGAAGGAGCAGTCCCCGAGCCTAAGGATGGGCAGCTGGAGGTGCTGGTCCCTTTCTGGACATAGAGGAAGGGAAGGGACCCAATGTAACTCAGTACCCTTGTGTAAGAGCCCCTTGCTGGGCCGGGGAAGTGGGAGCTGAGAACTGCTTCCCACGTTGCTCCAGCATCTGGCCCAGAGTAAGGCACCATCTGCCAGCAGGGATGGCAAGCCAGGGGAAAGATGTCAAAAAAGGAAAAGGGAGGGTAGGGGGGACACAAAACCTCCTTGCCATAGTGGGAACATGCATCTGGCTGGGAAGTGGCATTTGGGGACAAGTGTGTCCCTGCATAGGGCAAACCCATCCTCCTTATGAACAGCACGTGATGCACGGGGCTGCCTGCTGGCTGTATTTTCAGTGCTCCCTGCACATACCAAGCCCTCCTGGTTTGACAGTGCTTCACAGGAAGGTGGTGGATGCTCAGCCCCTCTCCAAACCCACATCAGACTGTGCTCAGGGGCCTTGAACCTCCACATGCAAGAAGTAAAGCCTTCAAGAACCAGCAAAGCAGCCAAGAGATAACACATGAGACAGCCAAATGGCTGTCATGGGTCATGTGAGCTCCTAAGCTTTCAAACCTCTGGAAGCACAACCATCATCTTGGTAAAGATCTCTGGTGAGGCACTGGGAAATCACCATGTCCTTCATAGTGCTGGTGTCCCCAAAGGGTCCCATCCCACACGTGGCCAACAAGAGGGACCACCCCCACTGCCCCTCGCCACGCTCCGGCACAAACCCGGCTCTCTTGGCACCCCTACCTGTTTTTCCTCTACACACAATTTTTTCTTAATTGGGAGCTTGTTAATTATCCCAATACTTTGCAGAGGAAATAAACAGCAATTAGAGAAATAAGTGGTATTTTTATTCCCTGGCACTCTCGCAGAGCTCCCTGACGCCTCCCATCCCTAGCTCCCACACGGGCACATGTTGCTGCCTGCTCCGGCGTCGCTGCCCGAGTGCTCTGCTCCGTCTGTTCCCCGCGAGCAGGGCGCTGTGCTGGTGGGCTGCCTTGCTCTCCCCCGGGGAGGAAGCGTTACTGTGTGAAAGCAGCAGGCTGTCCCGCTCTAATCTGTTTTAAAAGTCATAAATTGCTGAGAAAAGCCAGTTTTCCTGCACAACAGAAGGTTAGCGTGTTTAAAGAGAGCACTGGAACTGTTTTTATTAATCAGAACTGCCATAAAGAAAGCATTTTAATTAACATAATTATCCTGTTTGAGAGAAGCAGCCCGTACCTCACAGATACTTTTCAAACTGAAGATGCAGGCTGTCACAGTCAGTCATAATTAAGCAAAATGAGCTGGTTTTCCTTGCTCTGTGTCTGCCTCCTTCCAGCCACGTGCTTCCCCTTTCCTCTTACACTCAGTACGAGGCGAGCAGAGACAGCATCATGCCATGGGGGTGGCAGGGAAGGTCCCCATCCCTGCATCCCTGCCTCCAGCGTGGACCAGTTGGGGTTAAGCTCCATCCAAGCCAGTGGTGCCATCTCTGGGCACTGACCAAGCTGCAAAAAGTCAACCTAAAAGATGGAGGTGGCCATAAAAAACCGACAAGATCTGTGTGACTTTGTTTGCAGCACAGTCTCACAGTCAACAGATAAAAGATTTATTCTCATTGAAAAAGACAAAAAGAAAGAGCATAAAAAGCCTGGCACTGGGCTGCTCGCCAGCACGGAGAGAGAGGAGCAGGTAAGGGGAAGAAGAGCTGGCTTGGGCAGGCAGCTGTGTGGGTCTGGGTTCCTCTGAGCACCCCAGATACAAACCAGACCCTGGAAGGCGGCAATTCGACCAGGAGCTGCAGCCTTCAGCAGCACCCCTCCTGCTCCTCCTCCTCCTCCTCCTGCCTGCTTCTGCCCGCAGCATAAGGCTCCACCACATGCCTCAGGCAGCATCTTTCATGCTTCCTCCTGACACAGTAACAGGCTCAGTATCTCCCTTGGCACGTCCCTGCCTGCCCTTTGCCCCCAGTGCAGATATCCCCTTTCCAAAGGGCAAGATGGGGCACACAGGCTACACAAAGCAATCAGGCATCACCTCCAAACCCGACACTGGCTGCTTCAGCCCAGAGCTCCTGCACCACCAAGGTGTCCTGGAGCGGGACACAGGCCTAGGGCTGAAAGCAGCACCTTCAGCAATCAGCCTAAAGTCCCTTAGTGGCAGCACCATTCAGTATTTTAACAGGTATTTGAAAGGATGCTCTGCTATTTGGCAGAATGTGCAGTGTAATAGACTGTTAATAATTAGTGTTTTAAATTAAAATCTCCTTTATTTAAAAAAAATGGCTCTGAGTTGATGGGTCTGCCCTGAAATAGCACAGCACTGCTGCAGGTGCTCGTGCCATGTCTTTAATTCACACCCAGTGTCATCCCAAAAGGACCAGACACACTGCTGAGCTCTCAGCCCCATGTCCCCAAGGACTGCGGGGACAAGAGCACCCATCCTGCCCACACAGCACCCAGTGCTGGGTGTCACAACCCAAGGGCTCCCTCACTGCCAGGCAAGACCTATCAGTAGGTAGAACAAGGCAAAAAATTTGAAAATATGCATTTTCATATTTTTTCTTTTTTTTTTTTTGTTTTGGTGTGGTTTCCTTATGAAAACAAGTCTTGTGCCATCACGTGCTCCACATGTTGTCTGCCTCCCCTAATTACTCTCCGACTCAGCAGTCAGATTCCACAGTGTGTGAGTGACAGCTGAAAATTTCAAAGTTATTAAATTTCTGGAGGTTTCATGGAAATAGGCAGGCAGAGAGAGTGGAGAGGTCTTCCTCAGCTCAGCTGAGCCAGTCTGCAGCAGAGCCTGGGTCTTGGAAGGCGCCAGAGGATCCACACTGGAGAAAGGAAAAGCACAAAAGCCCCGATTATGCAGGGGAAAGGCTGAATCAGAGGATGTAGTGTGCTAGATATTGAAATCAGTCAATCTTCAAGTATTAGCCCCTGGAAAAGCAGTCTTCTGTAGTGCTGAGTGGCGTGTTAACAATCTGTTTTCAAACAGGAAATACAATTTCCATGGGAGATTCAGGTTTTCTTGGTGGAAGAATTAAAATATTCAGAGGAAAAAAATCATCAAACGCACTTTTCTTCTTTGGTTCAACACAGACTGACACATTTCAGGTGACTATAAAGGCATCTGGGACCCACCACAGAAAGTCTAGAAGCATCTTCTGCAAGCAAACTTTGCTGGGCAGGGGTCAGAACCTGTGTCAGCCCACTCCAGGTGAACACAGGGCAGAGGCAGCAGAGCAAAGCCTCGGCCTTACTGCTGTGAAGGGCTTTGTGTGGAGCATGGGAGGGTTTTATTTCTATGCAGGCTATGAAGCACCCACTTAGAGATGTCTCAAGACCTACTTGTAAGACCAAATAAAAATACCTCTCCCGGTTCTAGCTTGGGAGAGCTGGGAAGGAGGCTTCCAAAATTGGATTCTCTCTCTGCCTGCGCAGAGGACGGGGTTGTGACACCACAGAGAAGCTGTTTGTAGGTCTCTGTTCACAGGCTACCAGACAGGCAGCCTCGCCCTGCCTCAAGCAGGGCATCTGCCCTCCCCAGCTCCCAATCCCCGGCAGAACTGGGACTCCTCGCTGGCAGCGCCGGGGTTGGTGGCACTGCAGGGCATGGCAGCGGCTGTCCCGGCCACGTCCCCTCCCTCTGTGGCCCTGTCCCGGCCGGGCAGCACCGCAGGGCCGGGGAGCCTCCCCCTGCACGGCAAACCAGGGCTGCGGCGGGGGGAGGCGACGCTCCCGGACTCCTCAGCAAGGAAATGTTCATGAGCACTGAGCGAGGTGAGGAAAGCCCTTCCCTTCCTTTATCGCCTCCGCTCCGCTGCCAGAGCCGGTGAACGTCCCCCCAGGGCACAGCCGCGGCCGCAGCCCGACCGGCCACCCCAGCGCTCGGGCACGGGGGCAGAGCGGCCCTAAAAGCCGCGCTGATCCCTCGCTCAGCCCTAAAAACACCGCCGGCTGCTGGTGCCCGCGCCGCGGGGCTCGGGAACGCCGTCCCGCCGGGATGGGATGGGATGAGATGGGATGGGATGGGATGGGATGGGATGGGATGGGATGGGATGGGATGGGCTCCTCAGCCAGGTGCCCCCTGCCACCCTCAAATGAGGGGAACTGGANGCAGCCTGTGCTGGCACTGCACCAACAAGTCACGCACCAGGGTTTATACTGGGAGCTCCGTTTCCAGCTTGTGTAACTCCCCGATCTTTTTTCTTTTTTTTTTTTCTTTTTTTTTCCTTTTTTTTTTTTTTTTTTTTACTGACCCTACCATGCCCT
>VZRZ01008551.1:164055-210780 GCA_013398175.1 Climacteris rufus
TGTTTAAATTTTTAGTAAAACTTAAAAAAAAAAAAAAAAAAGGAGATTAGCAAAGCAGCTCTCCCATGAATTTTGTAAGTGACGTTTATTTTGGTGCATTATGGCTAGTGATGGACAAATGTGGAATTTAGGGGAGCAGCCATCTTCTCCTGCCAGCTCCAGTGGGATGAGATGGTTATACTTAGGCACAGCTCAGGCACTGCCTGGAAAATCCCCAGACGCTGAGTCTTCTCCCTTCAAGACCTCAGCACAAAAAGTTGCCCCTATGTGCCTTGGGGGGGTCTGGGTGCTCCTTTGGGTGCCTGGAGACCCCATCTCTAAGGAAGCTCCCACTCCCTCGCCCACGGGCTGGGTAGCAGCAGTAACACAGTGAAGTTTCCCTCCCAATCTCACCAGCTCAGCCCATAAAAGCATCTCTGGCATGCTCAGATCCCTGCCCATCCTGGATGAGATGTGGTGGAGTTTGCTTTAAGAGCACAATAGATCTTCCTGGTCACCCAGGTGAGCTCCCTGCTACCTAAGCCTGCCAAGTCTCAATTTGAATACATATAAAAGATCTCAACAGCTGGGTGTTTAATTACAGGGACTAGAAATCAGGCTCTGCAGAGTCACACCAGGTTATTTCAGTCCCCTGGAGCTGGCTTTGAAGCGTGCCAGGGAAGCTGGTGCTTCCAGCTCAGTTCAAAAGCGTGGTGGCTGAAGGAAACACAAACCATGCCAAAACCCCACACAACTATGCACAAACCCCCTCAAACCCTGCCAAACCCCCAACTCAGAGGAGCACAGGTGGGGATTCACAGCACAGCTCTCTCCAAAACGGTGCAGGGGTTTTGCACTACTGGGTGCTGGGGTGAGATACCATTACTTGTGCCTGGCCAGAGGAAAATGCAAGATGCCACTACATCCATTACATCCATATGGAGTCTACAAGAGACAGAGGGACAGGAGATGCCCCACTTACTGCCCTAGGGCCAGACTAGACCCAAAGAAACACTTCCAGTTCCTTGGCACTGATAAAAGATCAGAGGAGCAGAGAACAGAGCACTGTTAATGGATAGCAAGATCTGATGTAATTTGTTGCACATTTATTTGCATCTAGGCAAAAGCAGGCCCATGTCAGCCCTGCCATGGACAGTCCTTGAGTGTTGCCCTGGCTGCTGGTACACAAGGATCTGCAGAGTCTGTTAGTTTGCATTTCTAGGGAACAGGTCCTTTTGGAAACTGAACTCTGAGTCCTAAAAGACTTGGGCACCTCCACCACAAAGTGCTTCCAAATAGCCACAACTGGCTTTCCCCAGGCTCTAACAGAGACTGGAAAACCCTTTCTCTGGCCAGACAAGAGTTTCCCTTTGCCGAGGTGGCTCAGTATCCCTGGAGCATCCGGTGTGCTCCTGGGGATGCCTCTCTGCTGTTCCTGGAGTGGTGCTTGGGCTCACTCCCAGCCCAGGGGATGGTAAAAGCTGAGCAGAGCCAGCTATAGCTGCCCAGGCATGACTCTGGCCAGCAGGTCCTGCCCTGTCTCTGCACTTGCAGCAGCCCAGACACCTCTGTGAGACCTGGGACTGATCCTCACTGCTCCTCCTCACACAACCCAAGCCAAAGGCATCTCTTGGAGTCTCCCAGCATTGCTGTCCTCTGCTGCCAGGCTCCTGAGGAGCGCTGCCTTCTGCCCTCTCAGCACACACTCCAGAAACCCGAGCTGTTATTTCCCAGCTGTTGGATCAGTTCTTGCACTGTTGTCACTACACAATTCCCCATGTTACATCTCAGCTGCTCCCTGGCTCCTCCCTGGCCTCTCCACTCAACAGGAGACACAAGCCTGTGTGTTTTGGCAAAAGGGTGCCCACAAAGCCTTAGCTGTAACCCCGACTTAAAAAAACAAGAGCATATGAAAAGAAGGCGGCAGTCTGGTGAAGTAGGCAGCCTCAGCAAGGCTGAGCAAAGCTGACCACCAGGACCCATCACCATGCCACCGGGGTTAGGGGTGGCACCCATGGGAGCCCTGTCCTCCGTAGCAGCGGCTCGCTCTGAACATGCAACTGAGCCAAGGGAACAGTAATTCTTCTTCTGTGCTGACTGAAGGCTGCATCAGCCCCCACAGGCCCTGGGGGAGTTGAAATAAGAATGAACATCAGGTCAGACATCTCCTCCTCACAGCCATGCACACATCTGCCTCTCCCTAGAGCCTGGAAACAGAGTCACAGGCACAGCCCCAAATTCTACTCTGAAGCAGGTGCAGAGGGATGAAAACCCCCTGGTTGGCCCAGCAGGCTGCAGGGTCTGAAGAGGAGGCTCAGAGATGCTCAGACTGAGCTTTCCACCTTCTTTTGCTCAGCTGCCCAGGACTGTTGGCCAGAGACCCTCTAGGGCCCTCACATGTTGAATGAGACCAAAACACCCTTTCTCCCTCCCCAAAACACCATGTTTATCTGAACACCAGCTTAGAGCGGATCTAAGGGAGTCCATGCCCTTGCAAGTTAAGATCTAAAGTTTTAACAAAAGCCATTCACTGTTTTGTCTGGGCAAGCTGCTCGAAGCACCAGCAGTTCAATTTTATTGATAAAAGCCTCTTTGCTCTAAAAACATGGGACCGGTTCTCCCCATGACAACAAAGCAACGCAGAGCCTCAGACTGCAAAAGACAACAGCTTTCCAGCATTTCTGCCAGGCCGCGAGGAAAAACCCACATCTGACAAGATCTGCAAAGGCAATCAGTGTGAAACCCTCAGAGACCAGTGGGCAGAGCAGGTTTCCAGCCTCTTCCACCAGCTGGGAGTGCAGTGAAGGATGGCATCAGTCACTTCCTTTTTGCTGTGTGAGGATCTATGTGGTGCTTTGCTTTGCTGTCCATTATTTTGCATCCCCAAGGAAGCACCTGCTGTGTTGTCAGCAGCCCCCTGCTAGTTCCAGGGGAGCAGCCCCAGCAGATCTCTTCCAAGGTGCTCCCATCGACTACAGGGGCACAAAGCAATCAGGAAGCAGACAAGGAATGCACGACTTTCCCATCATGGAGGGACTGCTGGGATTTGCTGGAAGGCATCCAATTAGTTAACAAGCACTCCAGAGCTGAGTCTGGTCTGGAATTAGTAATTAATTACCACAAGACAAGCAGGAATGAATATATTGGAGGAACCCACGTCTGTCCCAGGGATGGACCTCAGAGAAGAGAGGCTGCCCAGCAAACCCAGACTGAAATGGAGAGGAGCAGCTGGCAAGAAGCAGGCAGGATAAGGCAGATCCCAGAAAGATGCACAACACCAGGAACAAACATCACAACTGGCCCCCATCCCCGATGTCCTGTACCAGGAACTGGTACAGCTGAGAGCGTTTGGCCCTGGAGCTGGTTCTCCATGCTGATCCCAGCCCGTGAGAGGCAGCGCGGGCACTGTGGGCACACAGCTGGTGAACGTTTTGCTTCTGATGAGCAGTGCTGGAGGAATGAAGTGAACAAGACACATCAGCCTGGCTGGGCGCCTCCTGCTTCCACCATCCACAAACACCACTGCTTTGGAAATCCTGGAGTAACTCCCTCATATTCATTTTCCTCATTAGTCTCCTGCTCCAGGTTCCCGAGCGTGCTCCAGCGCAGGAGGACACATCAGCTCCCAGGTCCGAGGTGGCTCAGAGGAGCCGGGCTGTCCCCAGCAGCATCAGCCCTCCGGGATGCCAGCAATCTTCGCCAGGTCCTCCTGGTTGAAAATCGGTCGCTGAGCTTTGGGGAGGAGGAAAATGGATCCCCCCGAGGCATTCACTCCCAGGCCTCACAGCTCCTCGTCACCATCCGCCTCTCCGGAGCCTGTCCCCGTGCGGCAGGAGCTGCGCAGCAGCTCTGCATCCAGCCCTGTGATAAATTAGCCAGGGATTCAGGCATTTCGGTGCAGCTGCCTCATCCTCTGCCAGCATGACAATGTGATTAATTTTGGGTGCAGATGAAGCTCATTTATCAGGCACGTGATGGCTGCGCAGGCTGCAGGGGCGTGTGGGGAGCCCCAGGGTGCGGGGCAGAGCGGGAGCCGAGGCAAAAGGCAGGAGGCAGGGAGGGAAAGTGAGGAGCCAAGCCTGGGGCATCTCTCAGGAAGGCTGTTTGCCACGTTGGCTCATGATTAAGCATGCTGGGGGAGAAGAGCCCGTGTGGGAAGAGAGCTTTTATCTCTGCTAACACACATGGCCGCATCTGGGGAGAGACGGCACTGGGAGGGGTGCAAGAGGATTGGGGAGAAGGCGCTGTGAGCCGATTATGGTGCATCGGGAGAGGCAATGCTAGCACCACGGACACTGGGTGCATCGGGAGAGGCAATTCTAGCACCACGGACACTGCTCCCCCCACTACCCCCTCCTCCAGGCCATTTTCCACTTTCTCCCCTTTCCTGAGGACCAGTGGGTCCTGTCCTGCCTATCCCCACTCTGCAGCTAGAGATGCTTGTTTTTTGCTGCTGGAAGGAGCATGGCCAGAGCTGCTCCTGCAGGAATTGTCTGGGCAGATAGAGCTGTACGTTCACTTTTCAACACAACACAGCCCTGATGCAGAAAAATCACTTGGCTGGTTCATCCACCCATTGGCTGGAGTTTCTCCACGTGCTGGAGGATGGCAATGCTGCTTCCTCAACACAGCACAGCTCTCCCGAGGGCCTGAGCTGCCCCCAGATGAGGCTGCCAAGGTCACGAGCAAAGCATCACAGATCAGGAGTCTGCACAGTTCTGGAGCGAGGAATAGCTTTTGGGGCATGGTGATGCCATGCCCAATACCCTCCAGTGAGATGAATGCACAAGGAGAGAACATCAGGGCAGTCCCCCAGCAGTCACAGCCTTCGTTTGCCCCTTGCCATGGTTAAATATGTCCCATCTCAGAACAGCTCTGTTTCAGAGCAAGGTCATGCCAACAGACCCAAAACCCCAAGATCACCATAACAACCCTCCCTTTGGCAATTCTAGGAGACAACTAGTGAACCATTTGCTGCTGAAAAAAGAGAAACCCTCAAGTTCATTGGGGCCACACAACCTGGGACAGCCGTGGCAAATCCTTGAGCACACAGCTGGTGTCAATGCCTTACATGAGACTCAATTATCAAACCAACAGATAATATCAAACAAAGAGGCTGCTTTTTTTGATAAGTACATATTTTTTAAAGAGAACATGTCAAGAGGACAAAGGTGAAGATGACACAATACATGGCAGCTGCACTGATTGCTAGACAGTCCTAATTTATCCCAGTACAGAAACAGGACACTTTCTGCTGGGTTAAAGGTAAGGTTAGAAAACCCACGGGGACTTTAGAAGTGTGAGAACATCAAACACTGGATGGCACAGGCACTTGAGCCCAAGAAAACTTGGAAATGTTATCCTTCTACCCACTGGTCTCCCAGGAGAAAGTCAGCCGGGTGGCTGGTGGCAGAGTGGGTGGCCTGGGAGGAGCCCATTCCTGGAAAGGTCCCCAGGCAGGTTGTGCTCTCCTTCCACCCTTCACCTTCTTATTGTTCCAGAGGTCCCCTGAATCCCATCCAGTGGCAGAGCCCTCCTGGCTTTTATTACAATCATCATGCCAATCACCAAAATTTTCAGTTCCCATGCAACAAAGTTTAGCCAGGAAGCATTAAACATGCCCACACGTTTTCCCTTTGCAGACTACAGAAGGGCAACAATAGACATATCTCAGCTTATTTTCACACAGTGGGGAAATAATTTGTGCTGGGACCAAGCACAGCAGGAGCTGGCTCCTTAACAAAAGCACACTCAGGCTCTCCCACCTGCCTGGGGAGCAGTGGTGGTGCCCGGCCCCCTGCTCCTCCAGCCCCACGCAGCACTTTCGTGCTGGCACACACGCAGCGAGGAGAAACACGACTGCACTTACCAGAGCTGAAATCCTACAAGGACCTGCTGGCAAGGCCAGGAACCTGGAAAGGAGGAGAAACAGAGAGGGGGTTCAGTGGGCTGGCTGTGGAGAGCAGGGGGGTTTCAGGAGGCTGGCAGGGCAGTGTTGGCACAGCCCAGCCCTGCAGGGGTGGAGGGGGCAGCAGGCTCAGGCAGGGCTGTGGCACTGCAGGGGGACGCAGGTGACCTGCACTTGCGTTGCACCAGGACCACCTCAATTGATCAGGGCCGCCTAAATCCACCCAGCCCGGCTCACCAGCCTCTCCCGGTGCTCAGCTGGTGCCCGTGGGGCTGTGAACTGCTACACACAGTGGGAATTCACCAAGGGATTAAGGAGCTATTTCCATCTTGAACACAGGGCTGCTCCATCAACGTTCCCCTCTCAGCTCCTGGAGCACACCATGCAAATCTGCCCTAAGGAGTCACAACAACGCACCTGGGAAACCATAAATATCTGTGAAAAATCTCCCCATAAATCCACGGGAAGGAGAATTTACAGCGCTTTCTTTGGAGATTTCTCCGGGAGTTCCCTATTAAGCCATTGTGCTTGTTTGCATAAGTATTCCTCAGACAGTAAAGTGTTCTCTGCCATCAGTTATCAGCTCTGCAAACAGGAGCAGCACCAGGCGTGGGACATACAAACACCCAGCTGTAAAGATGAGGGACTGGCTCCTCACCTTGTGAAGAAATAAAGGGTATTAATTGCTTAGCATAACGATGGAACACTCCCAGCAAAGACAGGGTGCACTGGTAGCCCTGACATGTACAGAACATCTGGAAAAAGGGAAATGAGCCAAAAAACTCTCAGTATGCTCTCCAGGTATGCCACACAATGGCAAAGCTATGGAAAGAATGAGGATTTTTCACATCTTTGGGGAAAGAAGTATCAAATGGAGAAGAAATACAAAAGTGCTGGAATCAGCCCAGCTACCCAAAGAAATTGCTGTAATAGATTGTCAAGCCATGTACCAAGGCCACTACAGAAATTAGGGAAGGAAATGCCTTGGCTGATGTAGCAGCAATGAATACACTTGTTAGTGAAAATACATCAGTTACCAGGCTGGGTGGAAGCCTTTCCAATAAGAAGGGTTGACACAGGGCCCTATTAAAGGAGGTAATACCCAGTTAAGATACCTACCGGTCTCATCTGATGAATGATTGACAAAATACATCATATATATGCAGGAGGGGGGTGGAAATAACAGAAATAAGCTCAATGGTATCAGCCCACACCTCTGGAAATACTGATTCCTTGTATACAACCTGGAGATGACATTTTAATTAACATGTTCTCATGAAAATACAAACTGGAACCTACGTGGGAAGCACCATGTACCATTTTACTATTCTCATATTTTGCTGTTAAAAGTTTAGGAAAAGGAAGATGGACACACCATGCTCCCTTCAAGCAGGTGGTAACCATCCAGCCAGCTGACAAATGACTGACTCCTGGAAAAAGTCTCACATCAGCTAAGAATGAATGGGACATCTCACTACTCTTGGTATTATTGACTGTACTGCTACAGCATAGCTAAGGATAAAAATGACGGATGATCTGGATTAGTGGAAAGTTAACAAATCCAAAGGGAAGATAGTTTTCCTAGGTTATATAGGAAGAAGGTTCCCAATTCCTGAAACACCTGACAGGGAGGCTCTTGCTTTCTGGGGTCCAGGTTTATAATTTAGCCTGGGCAGAGGTAAGCAGTAGGGACATCTCATTGCCTCAATAATACCAGTTGTTGCATGATGACAGATAACAGTTTAAGAAGTAATAGTATACAATTAACAGCACTTGTGAAGTGTTGACCCAGGACTACCCTTTCTCTGCTCGTGCCCCTTCAAAGTAAGCAAAGAGGGATGCAACTGGTATTACAGGGACAGGATTGGGATTCCTAAACAGTATAGATGTTGAAGTGCTCCTAAGTAAACTAAGTGCAACAACAAGTGAATTAAGCCAATTAGAACGCCCATTGCACTCCTCTCTATTAGCATTGGGGACTGACTAATCAATGGCTCTCACCTGATATATTGCCTCAGTGGGAGAAAATTAATGAGAGAGACCACCAGCTGATTGTAGAGGCACTTGGAATGGTCCAGGGCAATCTTTCACTGGCTTTTAGCTGCATCCATGCTCAGCTGTGGATGCACTCCGCAGTGGCAGCAATTATGAGGGCACGCAAAGAAGGCACCTTACCCACAGAGGTTTGGAAAGTAGCTTGGGACAACACAACTGAAAGAGAATTTCAATCCTGGTGGTATTATGACCCCATTAACAATAAGGTCACAGTTTCTACCTTAATAATATATTCAATATAGCTTCAATATATACCCTGTACCAAATCATTGTGCTAAATCACAACAGAATCATACTCTTTCCCATAGAACCTGAAGTATGGCTACCACAAAGTGGACACATATGGCCAACAGTTGATGTTGATGGGAACAACAAGGGTTCACTGTAAAAGTTGCATCATTAAATCCCAAGACATGTCCTGACACTGAGCAAAATATTTGTCATTTTGAAACACACGCTGATGAAATCCCTGAAACTGCACTTAAATGTATTGGAAAAGGATATGTTTCCTTAAGGACCCTTTGTGGTTTCATATTAGGAGGTGATATTGTAGATACACGTAATCATTTGAATATTTGCATTCCTAAGTTTGCTAGAATTATAGGGTATGATTTTAATTATACAGCTCCTGTTACGTCCTGCCAGTTGTTACAGTCTAATTATACACTAGTTAAAGACTTGTTACCTACTTCAACTGGAATTAATCTTAATGCTGGTAAGGAAATTATCACAACATGATGACTTACATCAACCATTAAAACACACACGAATTGATGGAAAAAAACTATAACCACCTTAATATGGACAAAATGTGGTGCCTTTGAAAGAGGAAAAAGAGATGGAGAACACCACTGGCGGAAAACTCTCCTGGGGTGGTCACCCACAGCCACAGGAATTTATAACCTCCTGCTCCACCCAGTGGTAATCGTACTAGCTTTGAGTCTATTAGGTTTGGTGCTTGTGATCATTCTGTATATAAGATTATAGAAGCTGATCATGTTTTTTGAAAGGCTTTGAGAGCTTTGCTAAATGCATTAGCAGGGATGCTTAATAAAAACAAAGGGAGGGCCACAAAGAAGTAAAGGATATTAATTGCTTAGCATAACTTGCTTAGCATTAGTAGCTAGATGTGCTGAAGCTTTAGGCCCCACTTTGAGCAGATTTCACCCTGCACAGCTCCTGCAAAGCTGCCTGGGTTAATTGCCAGGAGAGCAGGTTGTACTTCAGCTATGACATTTCTCTGCGTGTTTAACGTGTCGCTATCGTGACTCCCGTGTACTTTTGCATGGATGGGTGGGAGACAGGAATATCACGTTTACTTCCACCATGAAATTGTGAGAGCGTCCTCCACTGAGTGCAGTAACTGGTTATATGGCTTCTGTAGTCTGGCTAATACTGCTAAGTATACTGGAGATTAAGGGATTTGGGGCTGTAAAGTCCATTTCATCCATGCAGACCTGAGCAAGGGAGTGTGAGCAGGGAGAAAGTCTTGCAGAGACCACTGGACCAAGCAGGGTCTGGCCTGCAGGTGACCATCCCACCGTGTCTGTCGCAGTAACAACACGCAAGAAGGAGACAGACACCTGTTGAGCAAGGAACAAACTCTGAGCTTCCCCCACCCATCTTTATTTTATATGTGTCTCATAAACCATTGTGGATTGGAGGAGACAAAGAGCATCCCCTCAATCACACTGGTCAAAGGAAATGTCCATCAAACTTCTGTGCCCAGGAGAAAGGAATGTAAATAAAAATATACCATTACAATAACATGGCTATGTTTACAGAGAATGTCTGAGAACCAGTTACAAAAGAATGAAAACATCAGAACTGCAAAACTCAGGGCAATACCATGTTCCCTTGCTGCTCTCAGACCTCTCCCACACAGCTCTCAGCTCTGCCCGGGGGCATATGGAGGAGGGTGAATGCAGATGCTGGGGCCAAAGCACCTGCAGCCACATCCCCAGGGCTGACCCTATGGCACCAAAAAGCGGCGATCTGAATAACGAGACAGCACAAGCCTTGGTTTGCAAGGGTCGAGAGCCAGCCAGCAGCCTATTTATTGTATTGTCCTTTTATAACAGGAACCCAGATATACGATTGGCTGGGTTCTACACCACCCCAGTCTAGAACATATCATACAGAAGGACAACAACAGGTTGCCCTTATTATTAATAATCTTATTATTTTCATGCTTTCCATGTGGGAGAAGAATTTTTCCCACAAGCAGCCCCAGGCAGAAAGCCTTGGGCCACTACATGGCCCCTCGACCAGAGGCTCCCAAACCCAGCGTGCCCCATCAAGGATGGCTCCTGACCCCATGCCAAGCACTGCTGTCACGTTCCTGGAGTGCTGAGCCCTCCCCACAGCCACATGCTGGGGACACGGGACACGGGGAAGGACTTGAGTGGTCACAGTGCTGCTGCTGAGAGTGCTCTCCAGACACAGGAGAAGAGCTGTTATCTCTGAGCCCGAGAGCTAACAACAGCGCTGGAAAAATCTCTGCCCTGGCCAAGGCGATGGCCTCTCTCTGCCCTGTGGAGGGGGAAGTCACAGTGCTTCCCTCTGGCACACAGGGCTGGACTGTGCTGCCAGCCCCCAGCCCTGCTGCACCCTGGCTTCTCACTGGGGACTGGCCTTGGCGTCCAGGCTGAGCTGATGGGGGAATACCCTGCCCCAGGGTTAGAAGCTTGGTAGCAAGCTTTGCAGCTCTCACATCTATGGACGCCTCAAAAATAACTCTCCTATGGAGCCAGCATCCTTCCCAGTTCAGAGCAGGCACAGGCCAAGCCCAACCACTGCTCCTGCCCAGAGGAGAATCTATGGCAATCTCCCTCCAGCTCCTCCAACCCTGTGCAATTTGAAGCAGAGCAAATACTGGGCTGTTGAGAGAGCATTGAGGAGTGAAGCTGAGCAAGGAGATGGCTTTAAGTAGTAAAAGCTGCCCTTACATTATGAGCTCAGATACAGCCTTACACATCCCCAAGCAGCAGAGGAGCCATCTCCACTTTGATCTGGGTTTGATTTAAAATGGAGCATCTCCCTCAGCATCAACCACGGGGCAGCAGTGAAGCAACCTCATTTTCCTCTGCTTTATCCCTTTTGCCACCCGCTGTGTGCCCGAGGTCCCAGGGCCACAAACCCCGGCTCCCTGCACTCCCTGGCCAGGGTGTGCTGGGGCACAGCCCCCAGCTGTGGGTGCCTCCTGCTCCCTCCCTGCTCTGGGGTGGGGGTGAGCCAGCACAGAGCCAGGGAAATGAGAACCTGCCAGGGCATAATGCCAATTCAACACCCATTAACTTCCCATAAATCCTCCGCTCCACGGCCTTATCTTCCTCTGCCACGTCCCCTTGCTCCCCCTCCTCCTCCACCTCCCAGGCTGATGGTGTTTTGGGATGTGGAGACAAGCTGTGTAGGTACCTCTGGCTGTGGTTGGGAGCCCTTCAACAGTGATGTCTGCAGGAAAGTCTGACAGGAGACATCCCTGACACCCCTTGGGCACCCTTCCGGCACCCACGGGCGATTGCCCCTCACAACACAGCTCATTGCCCAATGCTCTCCTGCTCTTGTGGATGGAAAGTCAGACTCTGAACGTTAAGTTTACAGCATAATATATTCAGCACCAACCCATATTGCCAGGAGATATCCCAAAGCCATCACCACATCTGGATGCAAATGATTGTTTAAACACCCCACGCAGTCCTGTGCATACGGGATAGATTTACTGTCACTTCTTGTAAAATGAGGAAGGGATAAAACCAAACAGCTGAGCAACAATGTCTGCTGGGCAGTGGGGGAGCAACACCAGTGTGGCTCAAGGGCTTCAGCTAAAAAGGGAGCTCTGGAATAAACACCAGTGAAGCTCACCATGAGGCATCTTTGCTTACAGCTCCTGCCCGAAGAGTGGATTTGACCGGGAGCCCTCCTGACCCTCAGCAGCCCAGCAAAGCTTATTTGAATCAGCACTTTCTGCAAGCAACCACATTTCAGAGGTCCTTTGCTGCAGGGCAGGAGGGGCAGGAGGGGCAGGCAGCTCCCCTGGGAGGTCCAGTGAAGTTCCTCAGATCAAGAGCGGATGAAAAGCACTGACAGCGGAGCTCAGCCTGGCTGCCGTCCCTGCCCAGGCTCTCACTGCACTGCTGGCAGTGCAGGAATTCAGTGCCCATCTGCAACACAGAGCCAAGAGCAAACCCTGCCCAGGAACAGTTTCAGATCCCTCCATGCCCTGCTGTTCCCCTTGCCCAGAGGTGTCTGCTCCCCACCTTGTTCCCCTGGGAACATCCATGGGCTCACAGCACTGGCTTTACAGAGGAGAAAATTCACCTCTTCAGAAAAGGGCACCTATCTCACACAACAAACTGAATTCAGCCCAAACTTTAGTTTTCCATCAGAAACTGTTTGCACATTAAATTTGTGTCCAGTCCTTTCCATCAAGACATGCAGCTTCCTACATGAGGAAGGGGTTTGGAATACAGAGCATTCCTCAAGGCAGCAGATAAATGATGGACCAGGGTTAGTGGCTGGCAGCTGAATCTAGACAAACTGGGACTAAAATAAGTCCCAGTTGTTGGACAGTCACAAGGACTATCACAGCAGCTAAGTTAGGAGCAAGAGGAATACTCAGCCTTCAGCTATCTCAAGGGGAAGAGAGGCCGTTCCTCCAAAGGAGGTGCCATAAGGATGCACACAAGCAGCATCCAAGAGTTACAAGTGGAATACAACAGTGCTGTGGAGCTGTGACACATGCTCAGGGATGGCACAGCCACCCTGGTCTCAGCTATGGCACCAGCCTTTGCTCCAGCCAGCAGGTCACATCCCTCTCCAGCCACGCTGAGGCTTGTGAGATGGGAGAGGAAAAGCATTCCCAAGCCCATCGAACCCATCTATGAGAGCTCATAGCACCCTCACATCAGTAACCATAACCCCTGCAGCATCTCCCACCCTCACAAAATTCCCCTTCATAGCAGCTCCCACCTTTTATCTTTAAAAACCACAACAGGCAAGGTTAAAAAAAAAACATGACAAATAATCCAAGGAAAAGAATACAACAGCCTTTGAAACACCATCCTACAGCTGAAAGGGAGGAATGGAGGCAAGGCAAGAAAGCCAGTGTAAAACCTCATTACCATCAGAAATCCTCTCTCCCGGCCCTTACCTCCCTGCTCATTTCCATATCACAGGGGACACAATACCTTTCTTCGTTGGAAAAACATCCCATTTTTGCAGAGACCGGCTGTCCCCACTCGCAGCACTGGCTTATGGAGCTGGGGAACAAAAGCCAGGCTCACACCTGCCCTGGCAGGCGGTGCTGCTGTGTGAATCTCCAGGCCCTTATCAGCCTCTCGAGAGCAGTTTTTACCATTATTATTATTAGTCCACTTTATCTTTTTCTTTTTTTTCTCCTTAGCTTCAAGATCCTTTAGTCAGTCAAATTATACTCAGAGTAGCAGAAGAGGCAGAAAATAAAGCATTTTAAGGGGTTCGGGAAGTTATTTTCATCTCAAGGAGCACGTAAGAAAGGTTGACAAGTCTTTATTCTGCTCTTATGGGATAATCTGTAGGTTCCCAGCTGATAGGGGGGAAAAAATTAAAAGCATCAGAAGAAATTGCAAGAAAAAGTCAAAGTGAGGCCTCTGCATAAATTGAAGCAATGTACAGCTTGGCTGACAGCTGAAGGCACTGGAGGGTGAAAATGTCAGCGCCAGGAAGGAAAGGGGCGGCCACAGGGTCCAGGCAGGGCTGGGCAGAGGGTGCTGGGTGCAGGGCAGGAGGGTCACTCGGCCCCCTCCAGCTGGCCTTTCCTCCTGCTAAGTGGACCTGTCACATCTTTCCAGCCCAGAGCATCACTAACAGAGCAGGCGGAGAAGGGAGGGGAAGCAAAGCAGCTCAGACATCAGTCGGCATCCCCCACACCGCCCCGGATCACTGGATTTGTCCTGCTCCTGTCTGGCTGCTCCGATAAAAGCTACAAGCATCAAGTCGGGCACGGCAAAATTTTTCTGCCAAGACTTCAGGCTCTCACATTTACACACGCTGTGCAGGGCCCTGGGAGCTCCCAGCATCCACCCAGCAAGCACCAAACATGGGACCATGAGCGGAACCAGGGTGCTGAGGAAGGGGCCAGGACCACAGGGAGATGCACAGAGGGGAGAGAAGAGGAGGGACCGTCGGCTCCTCTCCATGCAGTCAGCCCGTGTGCTGGACAGCCAAGGGAAGCAGGGACCAGCTGCAGGCACATAGGAGGCAGCAGGGTCCTGCACAGTACAGAAGAGGTGCACGAAGGCATTTGTGGTGTGAGACAGCCTTTCTCCCAGTGGCTGCGCTGAGAGCAAGGGAGGGGGATCCCCTCTTCCCAGGCAGGCCGTGGGGGTTGGCAGCAGCCCCTGGCAGCGTGGCAGGACAGCCAGCCCGGTGCCGCTCCGGCTGTGCCGCGCTGAGCCACGCGGTGCCGAGGCGGTGCTGTCACCGCTGATTGATGGCACGGTTCAGGAGGAAATAAATTCCCAGGCTTTTGCAGGAGGTGAACTGGGGGGTGTATCCATCTTAAAGATGCTTAATGAATGTGCCACAGCCCGCAGAGTGGCAGCAGATACATCTCTGCAGCCAGCACTCCCCACGCTGTTCCTTGCGAGGTTCAGGCACAATTTAACAGCTTTTTATTGGTTTTATTTATGTTTCCCAGGCCCGGGCAGTGTCTAGATTGCCCCAGTCCAACAACAGCCCCATAGTCATGGAGGGGACCTGCACTTGATTTTCCCATCTTGCTCCTCAACCCTGGGGACAAAACCTGGCATTTGGCCAGAAAATAGGCAGGTTTAGGCTCTTTGGGACATGTTAAGGCTCACATGGGCTTCAGGTCCAAGAAAGAGGATGATGCAGGATAATTGGAGTGATGGTGAGCACTGGCACAGCACTGGGGCAAACGCTGCTGCCATCTACCCACACGGGCCCAGCACCAGGATCTGGGCTGAACCTTTGGAACTCAAAGCAAAATAAGGACCTTACCAAAGACACCCTTGCAAGATGGACTTTGGAAAGTCCTAGCTTTTATGTAGCTTAGCAGACCTTAATTTTCAAGGCAAGAAAAATGGCAATCAGCAGTTCTGGCATGTGGCTGGGCTTTGTTTTTCCCTCTTTCCCTGAGGGGAAAAAAAAAAAGGAAAAAGAAAGAAAAGCAGCAAAGAACAGCAGAGACCCAGCTGACCTTTCTGGCTAAGAGACCTTGTCTGAATCACTGGATGGTAACAATGAATGAAATGCCAGTGCCCTGCCTTATAAATACCAGCTTCCTCTTGGGGTGAAATGCCGGCTTTCGAACATGGAAAAGCTGCAAAGAAAATGTCACCCTCGCCAAGGTGTGAAATGCCAGCCTGCTGCAAGATCTTGGCCTCACCCACAAGGAGATGGGTAGGCTAATTCCTGCTGCTGGGTCCCCAACCTCCTCCTCTCCAGGGCCTTCTCCAAAGGTCCATGGTGTGACAGGGACAGGACTTCAATGTGGGACAGCCAGAGCATCAGTTCTCCAGCAGTACCTTCAGCATCACAGCAGCTACTGCTACTCAGAAAATTCCTTGGGGATTTGGGTTATTTCCCTTTTCCAGAAGCTGTGAGTCAGAAGGCCAGTAAGACAAACAAATCACATTTCAAGAATGGTCCAGACAAGCCAAAACAGTTATTTCCAGTTTTCCCAGTGAGATGAAAAAACAATTGAGCATAAGGAAATTTTGCCATCTAAAAAGTTTATCTCAACTCGAACTCCTAGTTCCCAGCAAGTGCTGTTGTTGCTGGGTTTAATCCTATTTATTAAACATGGGAAATCATCCAGCCTACTGTCCTTGTGTGAAGAAATGCTTCCTGTGAAGCTGGTGATATTTGCAACATCTCCTCTACCCTTTCCCAGGGCCAAGTTAATTGAAGCCATGTTTCCCAGAAGCTCATCCTCCCTTTTTCCCCCACTTGGCATCCTCTTACCCCAGTTTCCTGGTACCAATGCCCCAACACCAAACCTGTGCCAGGCCAGGGCAGCACAGCAGGAGGGACAAATTGGAGACGTCAGGACCATCACTGGAGACTGTAGGATTGCAGAAATGTAACCAAGCCTTCCTACCTGATGAAATTATGTTGGGAAATGAATGAAGTTGCTTTTTGTCTTCTGGGAACTGGAGCTGTTCCCTTTCCCCACACCCACATCTTCTTTTTTTTTTTCCTATAAACGTGTGAAATAATTTTACCACCCTTTTTTTTTCTTTTGGTTACTCCTCCTCCCCTCAGATCTTGCCCTTCCTGGCATTTGAAAATAGCTCATGAAAAGGAGGAGGAAGGAGGGGAATGAAAGGAAGTGTGTGGGGATGCAAGATGGAAGGGAAGAGCAGGGGAAAAACACATGAAGACTGAAAATACATGTTTTTTAAAGCAAATCAGAATGGCTGATTGCTTCGACGCCAGAAACCATTCTGGGAAAGGGCTACTAACCTGGGAAGTTTTCTAAGGCTCCCTGCGTCCTGTCAGCTGTCAGGCAACACCTAGGAAGAAAGTGGCACAGCAGCCTGCCTGCCCCTGCTTGTAGCTCCTGTGCAGGCAGCCGTCCCAGCTGGGCATCGGAGCACAGCAAGAAAACGCCGCCTTCCAGGGACACAGAGGGACACAGACACCATTTGTGGTCAGAGCCGATCGGGAACCCTCTAAATGGATTTTTTTGACTTGTACAACACATATGGCTGGAACTGAAATGGTTGGAAAAACCAACTCAGGTTTGATCACCTGCCAGCAGAGCAGCATCTCGGCCCCTGGGACCCAAGGACACGGCAAGGGGAAGGGTCTTGGCCACCTGTGGCCTCAGAGGAGGTGGGGGCTGGAGGGTTTCTTTCTCCAGCCAGCACCAGGCTGGTGACCAGGCTGCTCCCAGCTGGCTGGCAAGGCAAGCCATGAGTGCTGGAGCAGCTCTAGCTGCAGGGAATGGGTTTGTGCCCGACCCCTCTCCCTGCCTGCTGTGTGGAAGGTCTCTGCAGGAAATGGTTTTAATGCATCAGCCTCCATGTGCATCAAGCCCAGGGCTTTGTCCCAAGTGCTTCTCTGTAATGGATTTAATCCTTGACCTGGAGTGATGCTGCCCTCACAGGTCCCCAGGAAATCAGAATTCCAATTCCTCCACAGCTTTCCTGCCAGGGAGAGGCAGTGGAGTGGCTGGCAGCCCAGCAGCATTGCACCCCTAATGCAAATCTCCTCTCAGCCTTGGCAGTGGTGGGGCTGCCAGCACAGGGGCAGGGATGCTCACTGCTAGGGGAGGCAGCCAGGGCAGCCTTTCCCTCCCACATCCCTTGTCTCCGTTTGATATCTCCTCTCTCCCTGCATAGCACCTTCCACTCCTTCCTGCTCCTGTTCTTTGGGCAGCAGTTCTGAGGCCAAAGGGATGCTTTCCAGCTTTTTTCTTTAAAAAGCCCCTAACAATCTATTTCATTGCAAAGCAACCACTTCGTGTCTGACATGGAAGGGACTTGGGGATTTATGTTAACGGTGGCACCGAGGGGAATCCGCGGCTGGATCGGCAGCAGCGGGAAGGCTGGCAGCCACAGGCACTGCCAGCACGGCTGCTGTCAGAGCCCTGGGGAGCCACCCCCTGAGCAGCACAGCTCTGCAGGGATACACGAATGCAGTGCCAAGTCCAAAGGATGCTTCCCATCCCAATCAGGAGCATGACAAGCGCTCCTCACCATGACGGCGTTAGAAGCCAAGAAGGGAACTACGCCTCATCCTGTGCCACACCAGCACCGGGAAAGCCGCGTTGGGCGGAGCCTGGGAGAAGTGGCAGCACACCAAGGAGAGCCTGCCTGCTCTGGGCTGGGTTCAGGCTAAGTGACAGCATCCCCACGCTTCCAGGAGAGAAGATGGGGGCTCTCCCTTCGGGGGGAGGGATTAGTTGACGGAGCCCAACAGGCAGTGGTGCCCCAGCCCAACAGATTCTGCAGGAGCCCAACAGGACCACGTTGAGATGGCAGTGGGATACTGAACATTGCTCCAGCTGAACACCCGATCCCAGCTATCCTCTTCTTTCCTTGGGAGATGCCACCCTGCAACGCTCTCTCTTCCCACCCTCCCACAAGGACACTCATTTTTTCCAGCTGAGCTGAGGAACAAGCAAATCATCACCCACTCCAAGTAGGTGGGTTGGCAACAGCCAAGGAGAAGATGCTTTGTGTTTGGCGATAGTCCACAGAGCTAACTCAGCAAAGCCAGATGATAGGCAGTGAAGCCACCCTTTCCAATAATAGCACTGCATGACACGCCGATCGCTCTTGCTCCAGAGATCTCCAAGGACTTCGTGTGAACTTCATAACACCCCTGTCTCCAGCACACAGGAATGCTGCTTGCAAAGCTAATCATTTCCTAGGGCATCTTCATTAGCCTTTAAACACTCTGCTTCTGGCCTCCTGCATCCCCACCGGAGGGCCTGGGCCACATCCTGCTCTCGAGTACCGCACTGTAAATGGGTGCATCCACACCTGACATCACGTTATGGATGTTTCACTGGTGTCCAAACGTGCTCTTGGATGCTCACAAGTGCACCACTCCATTTCCAAGGTGACAACAAGGCTGCAAGACCCCCAGCCCGCCTCACCAATGTAACCTGGGTCTGACACAGTTCCTCCTCCATAATCCCACTTTTTAGCTCCATCAGTCTGCAGAAAGCCCTCCTTTCCTGAGCTTAACATGAGGCATTTCAGCTACTGAGGCTCAAAATCAGATGCAGCACCTTTTACCTTCATGACCCTGCATGCCACAGACCAAGAGGCAAACACTGAAATACACCTTAATCCTCACTCGCAGAAGTGCCTCTTTCCAGACCAGCAAAATTATTTTATTACAGGAAAAGTCCAACCAGGGACCATGCCGAAAGCCCTTACAAGCCATGTGCAAATAACCAGACATTAACTGCCAGGCAGGCAGTGGAGCAGGGCAGAGCAAATGAAAACACCACCTCTGCCCAAGGCATGGCTGGGACTGGGCTATCCATGAGTAATCCTGAGCCCCCCATCCTCCTTCCTGGTCCTCAGCACCTGCCAGTGGGTCCCTTCATATTTTACCCTGTTCTGGGGCTGGTCACAGGGGCTGTTCATCAGGACAGCTCTCTCTAGTCCAGCCCTGAGAGTCCACACTCCTCTGCACCAATGTGGAAGCATCGAAAGCTGCCCCAGGTTTCAACACAGAGTCCCACAAACGTTTTAGCTTGGCCAAACCAGATTTTTTGCAGGCAGTGAAGTTTTGATGAACATTTTCCAGCCAGCTAGAAAGGCACACAGTGCCTGCTGGCGCTTGCATTGCTTGGGTGTTCCCCGAGGGTCTAGACCGGACCTGGCACCAGTGTAAAGCAGCATCTACCCTGGCTGGGAGGAGAATGGCTGCAACTGCAGCAGCTCAGCCTTACAAAGGCAGGCCAGACACGGCGTTTCCATACTCCACAGCTCTCAGCCCTGCACGTCTCTCGGGCAGGATGTGAGGTGGCAGGAGGTACGATAGCCCGGGATGAACCCAGCTCTTCTAGCACCACTGGGCTCGGATGTGGCGCTGATTAGAGGCATTAAAAACCAGTTCAGCAGCGGGCAGCAGGAGGGATGTGCTGGCAGGGCCCAGGCTTGCCGGCCTGTGGGATGCCATGGGGGCATCTTGAAAGGAAAGGAAGATCTGAGCGGGCATCGCCGCCCGGCTCCCTCTTAACAAGGGACAGGAACAACCCGCAGTTCGCAAAGAGCTCCCAGATGAAAGCAGCTCCATCCCCAGGATCTTGTTATTATTTCACAGATGTTTCTCACATACCTTTTCTTTATTGTTATTTTTCTAAGGTCGCTCATTGCTCTAGATAAATGGGGCTTTTGTGGCTGCAGGCAGCAGGCGGCAGGAAAGGCAAGGCAGCTCCTGGGGGCTGCCCATGGCACTGGCAGGGACAGACACTGCCCAAACACACAAATTCCACCACTGGGGAATGCTAAAATGTACCATCAGCACGTTTTGGCAGCAAATAACCTGCACAGGACCTGAGCACACCTCCCCAGCCCCTTCTGCACCTCGCCAGCAGGGTGAGGTTTGCAATGGCTGGTTTCTCCGGGAATTGCTAAGAAATCTCGCCACGAAAAGCACTAGCAAAGAGCAAAATGTTGTGACCCAGCCTCTACCTCTGCCTCTGGGCAAGATTGCCATAAAACAATCAGAAATCTAGGCTGAGGACATCCTGCCTGGTCTACCCCAAATCTGGCAGCAAAAAAAATTCTTCCCTCCTTGAAAAGCTAAAGCTACTAAATGGCAGCCACAGCTCTGTCTCACTTTGCAAAGCAGCGGGATGGCCTCAGCCAGGGTCACTGGGCAAAGAGACCATGCAGGGATGGGTTCTTCTCCTGCTCTGAGCAAGGCAGGCAAGCTGGCCCTTGGCCTCTGCCAAACCCTGACTGAGCTTTTGCAAGGTTAGCACAATGGCTTAGTGACAAGAGAAGGCTGAAAGGGGGAAAAGGAAGGGATTAAAAATAGATTCCAGTTTTGTTTCAAATATCGTAAAATAAAAGGTCCTGCAGCAACCATTGCAGAACCAAAAGCATGCCCGCAGCTCAGGCCATGAGGCAGCTCAACAGCAGATGTATTTTTCATTAAAAGACTATTTAATATTGCAGGTTCCTGCTGAAGACCTGCTTTCTTGACTCTGGCTGATTGCCAGGGAGCCACTTTTTCCCCCTCCCTCACTTGGTGGAACACGGCTTTGCCCCCACAGCCTCGAGCAGCTCCTTCTGCACGTCCCTGCCTTGATGTCCCCAGGAGTATCTCTGTCCCTATCGACATCCCCATGCTCATACTTAGCACTAGTGAGAGAGCCTCACATATTATGCCATCAACCTGGCAAGCAAAGGTAAATAAGAAACAGCTTATCGGGTATTTAAAAAAAAAAAAAAAAAAGGAAGAAAGTCAAGGGTGATCCTAACTGCACAAGCCCAAGGGCTGGCAGTAAAGGGAACTGCTTTCCCCCTAATGAGAGACAACTACACTTCGTTAACTCAAAGTTTCTCATTTATCACCTTGCAGCACCATGTCTGCCTCATGGCTGTCAGGCCATGATAATGTATGAAAAACAGTGATTTGTCCCTCAACATCTCACTCAGTAAAGACACACTGTGCTGGGAATGGATTTACCCCACACCCAGTTCAGCTCCCAGCACAATAAGGCCAATTTAGACGTTGAGCCAAACCCTCCTTTCTCCTCTATCCTCCCTTTATTTTATTTTAAAGCCAGCAGGTGCTGGGCTCGGCAATTGGAAGCGACAGGCGGCTGCAGGCAGAACACTGAGTGAAAGCTTCTCTTCTCCTGCCTGTTTCTCTGCCTGTGATGCTCCCCTTGGGTACCCACCCTGGGTGCTGGCACCCAGGGGGGCTGCACCAGAGCACCTGGTCCTGCTCGTGGTGTTTTTTGGGCTCAGAAAAGCAGCACAGGAGCCACCAACACATGAGGTCATCTTAGCAGCGGGGGCTCAAAGCAGGCCTCTCTTGTCCCCCTCACGTTGGCTTTGGTGTCCCCCATGTTTCCCAAACATGCTGTATTTGGTTGGAATTGTATGCAGAGCGCTGGCTCTGCCTCCCACGCAGCTGTTGATTGTGCAGCAGGGCTCTGTTTGTTCGAGATTTGCTTTGCAAGAGGGGAGGAGGGAGCAGCAGGCAGCTCTGTGAGGGGGTACGTGGTTAGATCTTGCCATTTTTAAAAATTAAAGGAGTTGCAATGAATTAATTCTTAATTAATTAACAGAGGCTTCAACACTGAGAGATGCAGAATGCAGAGGAGAAAAAAAAAAAAAAAGGCAAAAATCCCTGGTTGCTGGACACATTTATTCTGGTAGAAAAGCTTTTTAGGAGATAAAAACAATCCACATTCAGATGGTTTTGGAAGAGGCATGCAGAGCTGGCTGGAGCCCTGGTGGTGCCACCCCCATGGGTGCTGCCACGGGCGCAGCCCCCACCCTGTCAAATGCTGGTCCTCCAGCCCAGCCCAGCCCAGCCCAGCCCATCCCTCACCGAGGGACACTGCCTGCGATCAAAGGAGCTGCCCACAAAGTCCTCAGGGCTTGCCAGCTTGCTGGGAGAGGAAATATCAAACCTGTCTGGAAATCAAACAGCAGAGTCAGAACAGAGAGAAGAAAATAAATAAAAAAAAGAAACAACACAGGAAACGAAACCTAAACTGACACCCTTTGTAACTGAAAACACCCAATGCAGAGAATCGTCGCTCGGGGGACAACGAGTTTTCTGCAGTGGAAATCCAAAGTGACTCCGAGCCCGGAGCAGCTTCCCCCGACACCCCCAGCCATCAGAGAGGGCCCGGGCTGAGCATTGTCACTGCCCTCAGGTGCAGATGTTTGGTGACAACCTCTGAGCGTGCAGATGCCACTGTGTGTGTGATTAAAATCCCGTTTGCTGGGGACGTGAAGGACATTGAGCTCGTGCCAGGAAGAGCAGAGCAGGCAGCCCATGGGCTCTCCCACCACCAGCAGGGGTGAGGCAAACACATCCCTGGGGATACAGAGCCTGGCCACTGGAAGAAATCTTCCCCAGGGGTACTAAAAAAGTCCTGATGGAGTCCAAACCTCGTGTTTCAGCCTTACAACGCTGTCCTCTCTGCCACCCGGCTGGCGGCAATGAGCAACGACCCAGGGAACCTCGCAGGTAGCCCAGAGCAGCCACCAGCAAAGCACAGAGGAAAACCAGCCAAAAACCCCTGAGGATGCAGATTCCATGGCTTGCTAATATCTCATTTGAAGGTGTTATATTATCCTGAACTTTAATGAAAGCAATGTAAAATAATAATAATAATAATAATAATAATAATAATAATAGTAATAATAATAGGTGTTCCAATTGGTAACAGGATGCTATTTCTCTGCTCATCGCTGCTGTGATCTCTTGCTGATCTCCAAGCGGAAGCCATACTTTAAAATTATTCACGTGTGCCAGACACTGTGGAAGCAAGACCTCTGGCAATTTGCCATATAAATCCATACAGGAACTGGAAATCACAGGCAATGGAATGCATTTGCAGTCCAGCTGGGAAGGCCAAGGCAGGTAGAAACTGGAAGTGAGGAAGGAGGTCTGACCAGTTTGGGGCAGGCACCTCCAGAGCAGAGCAATGTGGCATCCCTGGCGTGCACAAGGGACCTCCCAAAAGGCTTCCCAAGCCCACAAAGGATGGGAGCTTTTACACATGACATGAGACTTTCTACTCAGGCCTGCTCCCAGCAGACAACTGGGAGGCTTTGCTGCCAGGCTGGGCCCGGGTACAGCTACTGACCCTAAGCCATCCTGGCTGCCCCCACGGCTCCATCCCCACGCTCCCAGAGCCACCACCACGCTGTGCACGAGGATGGGAGATGCTCTGCGGGCGGGCAGCCATGGGAGCTGGCACTCGTCCTCCCTGCCCAGCTCTGTCCCAAGCAAGACAGTGGAATTAAGCACAAGTTATAATTAAGACTGGATGTTTGAAGAGAAACATAATCTCCGTTCCGTGGGATTCGCCGGCACAACAGTAATTAACGTCTCATTAACATTCGCCTAATTAAGCAGTTTATGAAAGTGGATAGATTTGCATACTGCTCCACTTCAGCTTCAGTGCATCCAGTTACATCCAGGCACTAGAGTTAACCCTTCCAGGGCATTTCCAACCAAATTCCCAACCCTGCAAGGCTTCCCAGCCTCTCCCTGTGAGGACACAAGCTGCTGTGGCTGCACATCTCACTGCACAGTGCTACCCAGAAATGGATAAAACATCTCTCCATCACCTCTTTTCTAGCCAAACACCTCCTTTCTATTACCTCTTTCCCAGACAAACCCATCCCTAGCCTCTCCAACTTTCTCTATTCCTTATCTGTTTTTAAATCACTCAATTGGTTTCAGTGCTTTCCCCCAGATTCTCAGCACATTCATCAAGAAGCAAAAAAGATCTGTAAGAGTTTCTGAAGATAGGGAGAAATGTCTTCTAAAACATTTCATGCTATACTCATTCCCAAACGTTCTTGAATGTTTAAAAACGACTTCAAGATTAAAGAGATGCTCCACATTCTGAACACCAGTTGAAAAGCAGGATGCATCAGGAGCTTCCAAAAGGGTTTTGCCATAGGGACAATGTTCCCTCTCTTTGAGAGTCCTCCCCTCGTTGAGAGGAAAGGCAAACCAGCAAAAGCAGTGACAACACCCACCTGATGCTCTGTCCCTCTTGGGGACAGCAGGACACCATTCCCAGACAGATCCTGGAGCAGCCCATCAAATAAGACACATCACACACGCATGCACTTAGCAATAAGTCACTTGAACTGCTGGACATAACATTTTCCGCTGCTAATACTGGCTTTCTCTTCTGGTGTTGGATTAGTAAAGCTGCTGCATCCATCACATACTTAAAAAGACCATGTGCAAACCTGCCTCCCCCCGGGGCATCTCCTGGGGGGCGAAAAATGAGCTCTCTAGTTAGCGGTTAATGCTCGGAGACGAGATGCAACTTTGCAGCAAATACAGTGGGAAAGAAAAATTCATGACACAGCCTTTCATTGAAAATCAATAAAGCCCAGACCTGCCTGTGATGTACACACTCAATTTATTCCCCGCTCGGCTCACTGCGTCTTCACCACCAGCCCTCTCGGATCGGTCAGGTTCTTGCTGGAGGACACAGTGTCCCTGCCCACCTCTGGGTCCCAGCACCAGTGTCACCAGAGCCACGGGGCTGTCACCTTCCTGTGCCTGGCAGTCCCAGGCCCCTGGCCGCAGCCAGCCATGCTCCTGTGGCTGCAATCCAGCCCCACAGCATCCCCCACCTACAAAGTGTCCAGGAGCAACAGCCCAGCTGTGTCCAGTGGCAAAGGCCACTCCAAAGTGTCCTTCCATCTCAAAACAGGTTCCTACAACTACAGCAAAGTGCTGTGCCAGGGAAACACCCTGGATTTGCACTTGGAACATCTTCTTCTTGAAAACATATCTTAATTTTCCCCTCTCCCCAGCAGCCAAGAAATCTTCCTGGAAGTGGTGATGGACTGAGCCATCCTTCTGAGCCAAACTAGGACATCCTTCAGTCCCTCCTGAGCGCTGTCCATGGGACTGCCACCATTTATCCTGTCCTGTTCCCCCTTCCCCTCTGAGGGAGGATTTGAGGGCCCTGTGAGACACCCAAAATCCCTGCAGATTAGGCATTAAACTCTGTCTTTAACCATTTCTTCTTCCTCCCCAAATCTCCCTGACAATGTGACAATGTACAAAATGCTCACAGAAGGAAGGGGGCATGTGTCTGAGCTTTGCCAACCCCCCCCTCAGCTAGTGGGAGACTCCAAAATTCTGGGGAGATGGAGAAATGTCAGCTTCCTCCTGATGCTGGGGTTGCATCCCAGGGCATCCCTACTGCAGCCAAATCCTCACTGGAGACAGAAGGGCAGCTGAGGGATGCAGGCAGGGGAGATGCAGCACAGTGTCCTCTCCTGCTCTGTTCTCCCTCCAGCTCTGCCTCTCCTCTCACACGGATCCCACACTGACACCCTCACCCAGAGCCACCACAGCAGGACCAAAGAGCTGCCCAGACACAGGGGTGAGGGGCTGATGCCAACCCAGCCCCTTGGCTGGCTGTGAGCAGAGCAGCTGAGGGGGGATGTGGGGAGAGGTGGGTGTCCCGCTGTGCTGGGGGCTTGCGCTGGGCTCTGCAGCACAGCCTGACCTACTTTCTGGGGCGGCACAGTCACACCAGCCGCAGCAGCAGCACGGGGTTGCTTTTCTCCTCTACCACTACAGATGTCTTCTTACAAACTGACGGCGGGGTCCCCTCCATGCCACCACCTCGCAACGCTGGCTGTCCCCTCCCTCACCTCCAGCCAGTCCTCCTGCTTTTGAACGGGTGCCCTCCTTTCCCTACCCTTTCCCCAAAAATTCATGGCACATCTCAGCCAAGAGGAGGATTTATTGATTGTCTTATCTGTGTCTAATCCCAGCCAGAGTGCCGCGATAAACGAAGCCAGATAAATAAAATGCCTTCCTGCAAGGTCTCTGTGTCGAGAGCAGCTGGCTGCTGGTGGGGTGCAAAGCGGGGAGCAGTCCCCAGGGCCCCCAGACCCACCTGTGCAGGCAAGAGCAGCCCATGACGGCAGAGGCATTGCAAGAAGGAGTAATGTGCTGTGAACACCCATCCAAAGCTGAGGGCAGGGGTGGGGGACAAACCAAACCCCAACCACTCCATCTAATCGATGGTAAGCAGTTTAAATGCTCTTTCACTGCAGTTCAGGGAGCTCTAATTCCAGGCATGACCTGAATCTCTTTAAAAAGAGAAGGAGGAAGAGGCAGACAGGCAAGGAGTGGGGAGAGTCAGAAATGCTGGGGATGCTAATTTGTCCCTGTTTCCTTTCTGCAGAAAAGCGTCTGGGAGAAAAAGCACCTGCTCAAGAGAAGGGATCCCCACGGAGCAGAGATCTGGAGGTGCATGCTCGCAGCAATCCCTATTACCCAGCCTGGACTGGGAACACTTGACGCAAGAGCAGGATGATGGATGCTTCTGTCTTTGTGAGAACAACCTGGGGTGCTGAGAAGCACTGACAAACCAGCCCACCCCAGCACGAGGAGGGAGCAGGGGAGCTCAGCCCAAATGCAGCATGGCCATATCCAGGTCAGCCAGTGAGCCTGCTGGGAAGCACGGGCTATAAAAAGCACGGGCGAGATGCTGCGAGCATCCCAGAGTGGCAAGGAAGAGGCTGGGATGCCCTGCCCTCTAAGTGAGCAGTGCCAGGGTGGCGATGGGCTGCAGAGGACGGCACCGGCCACACGGGGCAAGCACCCTTCTCCCTGGGATTTCCAAAGTAATGATCCATGAGGCAGCACTGACTAAGAGTTACTGCTGGTTTTCCAGAGGGAGATGGAGTGTGGAGGAAGGGGGCTGAGGTTGCCAACAAGGCAGGACTGGCAGCTGGAGAGCTGGAGAGCCCAGAGCCCTGACTGGGGAGGTGGAGGAGGAGGAACCACCATCCTCTGCATGCTGTGCATGGTATCAGGGGCTGTGCTCCTTCAGCTCATGGGGAGCACCAGCCTGGGATCCCATTCTGCAGGGAAGCACCAGCCTGGGACCTCACTCTGCAGGGAAGCACCAGCCTGGGACCTCACTCTGCAGGGAAGCAGACATCCTGGGTGCTCTGGGATGGGGACAAATCCACTGACCCGACAAGCCTGTCATCTCTCAGCCTATTCCTGGACAAGGCACGTGCATGTGGCCAAGTGCCTTTCCCCTAGCTCAGCATGGCCCCGAATCCACTACAGACAGTGGACAGAGGCAGGGTTACACTGAGCTTTGACCTCAAGCTGTACCCACCCTGCTGCTCTCCTGCCACCCTGTGTCATGATGTCCCCTCCACTCTCCCAAGGAGGATCACAAGCCTGCCCGCAATCCCTCCTCGGAGGCCTGAGCTTTGCCAGACCCCGTGACAAGCACCGCAGACCGAAGGGTTAATGGGTGATGAGGGAGAAAAGGCTGGGATGCCTGTTCCCCACTAATGTCCCTTCCAACGGGACCTGTGTGGGCAGCAGTCATTGCAGCCCTGCCCCCCAGCCCCAATTTCGGTGGAGCCTGGCAGGGCACGCAGGGAGCTGTCAGGCCCCATCATGACTCACACAGTCATTTCTCCCTTCAAGCCAGAAAAAAAAAAAAAAGAAATAATAAAAAAAAAAAAAAAATCAGGCAAACGTTTGAAAAACTGGAGATAAACAGAGGAGAGAGGAGATGGAGGCAGCTAATGAGGTCCCTGGCCCCGAGGAGAGGTGCGAGGAGAGCACAGATGCTCCTTGGCCAGCAGCGATCCCACCCGTCGGGCACAAGGAGCACACAAGGGACAGCACTTCCCGGCACAGCCCCAGCAGCACTGGCAGGGACCTGCGGGGCAGCCCCGGGGAGCTGTCCCCAGGGCGGGGGAGCAGCCGGCCCCGGGGCCAGGACCCCCAGCAGCCCTCAGGCAGCGTCTGCACAGCCACGGAACACACGAATGGCCGGATACCCTGGCCCCACGGAAACCTCACCGAGCTGCAATGAGCACACTGGGGTCACACCCAAATTTCTTTTTCTTCTCCTGCTCTATGAAACACCCATGAGATTAGAAATGCTCTGTTGGGAGGAAGTCAGAACCCCAAGCCTCTTCCCATGCAGACCCTCAGCTGCCCCACAGCTTAGCCACCCCCTGCCCTAGGGACTGAAAAAGGAGAAAAGCCAAACAATCTTGATTCTTACAGCTAAAACCAAATGTGTCACCTCAGTAACAAATTGGCCTGCCTGCCTGGCAGAAATTGCTCTGTTAAAATATATATCCGTATTATTCTTTTTGAGTTGCCTTTCCCAAATCAGTTCAAGAATAGGGAAGTTTTAAAGTCCCCATGGACAGCGAGTCTTTCTGCTCCCTTCCCAGCACCAGCGAGGTAATTATCTGCCAGGAGCCCCAGGCTGTGCCAGGGCTGGTTACACCGCTAATTAGCGAAACGAGCTAGTCCCCGGGGGTGCTCCAGGTCCATCCCCATCCCTCTCTGCCTTCCTCCACCTCCTCCTTGCCCCAAAATGCCCAGCAGAGCATCTTGTGTTTAGCACCGCAGCTGAGAGGGCCTTGTACTCCTTCCTTGGGTGCCAGAGGTGCAAAGGGACCCCTGCCGAGGGACGACGGACAGAAGGACCCCCAGAAACATCCGTTGCCAAGAGGATGCTCCCTGCCATGACACTGCCAGGTGGATGAGGAGACAGTGCAGAGCATCACTACCACCGGGACCAAGAGTCTTACAAAGTGCATAATTTAGAGTCTGCTTCAGCCTCTTCTGGAGGGATACTTAGGAAGTGGAGGCTTCCCAAGAAGTCTTCTCTTCCCAAAATGAAAGGAAAAAAGCTCTGATCTTGGAGGCATTTAGGTCTCCATGCTTGGACTTCCCCAGTTTTCGCTTGTCACAAGTCTCCCCGTCTCCTCACCACCAGCTGCTGCCACCAGGCAAAAGTCACATTTAAATAAGCCACCAGCCTTGTCAGCAGAAGGGCAGAGCACAGGCTGCCCACTGCCAGGGCGAGCATCTGCCAAGCTGCACAGGAGGCAGGAGCGGCACGGGAGGCAGGAATGACAAGGAGGCAGCCATGGAAGGCAGGAGCGGCACAGGACGCAGGAGCAGCACGGAAGGCAGGAGCAGCACAGGAGGCAGGAGTGGCACAGGAGGCAGCCACGGGAAGCAGCCATGGGGGGAGTGCCGGGAAGATGCCCCTCATGCACGTGATGCGTCGGGAGGAGCATCCCCCAGTGCCTGGCCCAGCGAGATGGGAGGGAGCCGTCAGAGCACAGCCACCCTACAAGGATGGCTTCAGGCTGCCAGGACACCACGCCACCATCCTCCTTGCCAGCAGCACCAGCGGGATCTCAATGGAATGTGCAGATGGGCGCGCTCCCCACCCTTGGATCGCAGAGCGCACACCGGATCAGTGATCTGAGCAATGCGGGAGGCAGCTTGGGCTCTCCAGATTTACCCCCGTCCTTTCCTGATGCTCCAGTGCAAGACGTCTGATGCCCCACACCACCAGGAGAAGGGACCATGGATCCCAAGGGAGCAGCAACAGCAAGAACCGGGGGCATGTACACTGGGCACCCAGCACCGAAACCTCTCAACCTTCACAGCCTGAAGCTGCTTATCCAAAGCTATACCAGGACTCAGAAAGGAACCCCAGATCATCACTCCAGGGGATCCAAGACTGCTGGACTGTACACACAGGTTGTGCTCCATCCCCCCAGAGGTTCCCCACTTGGGCTGGATATCCTACCCTGCCCCAGAAGCCCTGGGTAGGGATGAAATAGCCCTCAGCCAGCTGGTGCAAGCCTAGGGCTTGCATGTTCCCAACGTCAATCCCTGCCCACTGACTGCTTGTTTCAGCTTCCCCAGGAGATGCAGAAGAGGATGAGGCTGGTCCTGCGTACCAGAGCTGCCCCACAGAAAGAAATCGGTGGGGCATCTCCTGCTATTAATGGGCAGGATCCCAGGCAGCCCCTGGAAACACCAAAGGTAGGATGAGCACAGGACTCATTCCCAGCACCATAAGGAAGACAGGTCTACCTCCCCACTAACCCCCCTCTTACTGTAAGGCTCTGGGGCCCCCAAACGTGTGGAGCTCCTCAAAGGCTGCACCACCCCGGATGGACAGGAGGAACAGGGACTCACCCAGGCACCGTTCCTGGGGAACTCAAGCTCCTCTTCCCATTCCCCCCACTCAACCACGAGTGAGACCAGCTTGCAAGCCAGCACCCGCTGCTCCATGCTCACCTGTGCTCTGCCCCTCCGGAGAGCGGCTTGGAGCTGCTCAGCCTTTGCAACAAACTCCCTTCCGCAGCAAGACATCAGCCTTTGGGTGCTGCCTGCCCCTTCCACGCGCTGGCTGCTCTGCCTGCCTTGGGGATTTTTTTCCTTTTTTCCCCTCCACCCCGTAGCGTTTTGAACGTGCAGATGCCCCAGCTTCTTAAAATTCAGCCTGGGGGCGTGGGAAGTGTTTTGGAACATGCCCAAGCTGTCTGCTCCGTGCGTGCGTGCTGCTAAAAACGATCCACCTACTGCCCCCATCTCCTGCACTGCTTGTCAGTGCCGCCGTGCCTTTCCAAAGATAAGCAAGCTTACACACGCAGCCAGGGAGCAAAGCCCCAGGAGCAGTCCCATCGGGGCAGGGGGGAAACTTCTCTGCTCAGGCACCAGGCAAACTTTCCATGTAGCAGGGACAAGGAGCAGGGTGCCCGCTCTAGTGAAAGGTAGTGGGGTGAAATGAGATGATCTTTAAGGTCCCTTCCAACGCAAACCGTTCCATGATTCAGTGATGGACAGCCCTGGGAACGATGCCCTTGAGCCAGCGCTGCCTCCATCCCCTCTGCACTGCAGCAAGGATGGAGCATCGCTGCTGGCCCAGGGAGAAAACATGAAGAAAAACAATTTACTTGCTATCAAACGATGCAGCAGCAGGGAAACACAGCCACCCTCATTACCATGAGGGTGTCACAGCGATGGGCTGCGCTATGAACACGTGTCTAGGGCACCCAGCTCAGCAGCCCTGCCCGACAGCCGAGCATCCGTGCGCTGGCACGGTCCAAGGGAGCGTAACATATCTCCTCCCCAGCAATTCCCAAGGGCTCCACCAACAAATAATCGAGCTACAGAGATTTGACAAATTAACCTGTAAAACACTGCTGGCAAAGCCCAGCTTGTCTGAGACACCAGCAGGTAGCTCTCAGTGGGGCACCCAACCAAGGTAACAGAGCAAGCCCAACACACACCAATGCAGAGTCTGGCTCCAGCCACCACCATGGTGAAAAAAAAAAGAATACATAAACCATTGAGGCTGAGATTTGGTCAGAAGAGCTGGGCTGAGCCCTTGTGCCACATGCATGGTGTATGATGAAGGCTCCAGGCCCCCAAGGGACAAGGACAGCAGGGCCAACTCCAGCCCAACACCCTGGCTCTGGATTCAAACACAAGCTCCTCAAAATCAGTGACAAGGTTGCTTTTCCTTTTGCTTTTAAATCTGTCTGGCAATCTGGCCTTCAAGTGCTCATCAATCCATTCAGGGCTGTCTCCCCCCCACCACATCACAGCTCTGCAAATTTGAGTGAAATTGATATTTTCCTATCAGAAACATGAAATTTCAAACACACAGAACATTGGATTTGAAAGCTGACTTTTGTTGGGAAGGTGCCTGTCTCTTTGTTCACAAAAGGGCTCATTTTTCCTGGAAAAGGGCCCAGATTTTGAGTGAAAGATCAATAACATGCAGAAAACGGGTCCTTTTATTTAATTTTGCCATGATACCAGAAAGAAAAGAAAGAATCCAATGCTGAGACTGAATGACTTCAAAATATTTTGCATTTGTTTACCCCAGTGCGACGCTGGAGCATCTATTCAAAGGAGCTCAATGGGAAAGATGCAGCCTTTGGGGCTCCCCTAGAGCATCCCTTTATCACCTGCTGGTACCCCACTGGGGACAGCATCCCCGGCACTGTTCCAGTCCAACCCCAGTCATTTTTTTTGGGAATTGTCAGGGATTTAACCACTGCCTCCTCCACTTGTCTTGTCCAAAGAGCTCCCTCACCAAAATGTTTGAGGATGGCCCTCTGCCCACACTAATTATGGGGAAGGGTGAGTCAAACTTTTATTGTAATTACAGCCTGGGTGGGGGGAATAAAGGAAAAAAAAACCACCATGAAGACACAGCATTCAAGATGCCGTGCAACAGTCATGACATGCTGCATCCTCCCCATCCATATGGGGGAAAACTAACACTCTGGCAAATTTATGAAGATGTGTGAAAGTGATTATATTCCTGAAAATATCTCAAGTGGAACGGCCTACCTGGCATATTTTGTTAGTCATGAAACACGCTCCCTCCACCGACTGTAGTTTGTGGCTTTCCATCTGCTTAAATACTTTAAATACTGAAACTTTTTTCTTTTTTTTTTTTTTTCCCAAGCTGAAATAGCACGCCAGCAGCAGAGTGCTGACTCAGGGGCGCGGGACGAGGACATGCCCAGCACCAGTGAAGGGATGCAGAAGATGCCACGCCACAAGGGCAGGAGAACACAGGATTCACCACGTGGGTGGTAAGTCCTGCCCCTGGCCAAGAAATGCAAGAGGTCAGCTTGTGTTAATTAATTAACTGAATTAATTGAATTAGTGTCCAGCAAGGGAGCACCGAGTGCAAACCAAAAGAATATTATTTTGGGTCAAGCGTGGACATGAAAGGGAAAAGGTTAAAGGAAAGAAATGGCACTGGTTGGCCATTTTAGTTTCATGTGGCCAGGGAAAAAAAGGTAACATTTGTAAAGGTTAAAAGTCACCACTGCCAAGCCCAGATTTTAGCAAGGTGGGGTTTAAGGGCACTTTGTCCAGGGCAGTCAGTACCCTGATCCCCCCAGTTCCTGCTTTCATGGGGACTGATGCCCCTTTTGTCCTGGGGCAGCTGGGGAGAAGGCTCCAAGGCACCACCGTCATCAGGGAGACCCGGGACTGCTTCCCTGCTGCTCTCTCCTGCTCTTCAGTTAATGGTTTCTGTTTTAAAGCCCTGGCTGGAGTTTCTGTGGCCACAGGGGCTGGAAGTGGGGTGGACATGCACAGGGATGCAGCTAGAGCTCAGCACTAGCAGTAGGTGCAAAGAAAACCCAGCCAAGACTCCCAAAGTCAAAGGAGATGTCCGAGGGGGAGCCACAGCAGCAGAGAAACATTTAGGTGCTAGCCTGTTCCCACCAGGGAGGTGCCCTCAGATGTGTTTGAGGGTGGTGAGGCCCTGGCACAGAGGAGCTGTGCCTGCCCCATCCATGGAAGTGTTCAAGGCCAGGCTGGACATGGCTTGGAGCAACTTGGTCCAGTGGAAGGTGTCCCTGCCCTTCCAGGGGCAGGGGGTGGAACTGGATGAGCTTTGAGGTCCCTTCCAACCCAAACTATTCTGCAGTTCTATGATTCTATGACCCTGTACCCTGGGAAAACTTGGAACATCCACACCAACCAAGGACTTAACCACAAAGGGATCGTTTTGAAACACTGAAACAGTTATCGACTGGTGGCATGAGGCAGTGGCAATCGCGCCCCTCAAAGCAGCAGTGAGTAGTACGCAGAGTGTAACTACAGTGCAACTACTCTTTGCCTGATTATGAAGAATGATCAAAGTGTGGGAGCATCTCGGCCCAATCATCTCCTCCCCGGGGCGTGTGGGCTGTGCAAGAGAAACCCCAGCTAAAGACACACATAACGTGGAGCAGAGACCAGTGGAACATGATGAACATTTTCCCAAATGGCAGTGCAAAGCTGAATATTAGGTGATTTGTGGCAGATTTCCTCTGAGTGAAAATCTCTCCTACCATGGTGGTAGGTTTTCACAGGTCATTTGATTTGTCATTTGCTGAATGGCTTTGTGCTGTTTTCCCTTGCAGGACAAGGCCTCATCATTTGTGTTTTCTAACAGGCTTTTTTTTCCCTCCTAGGAGAAAACCATCTCTCCTCCAGCTCTCTGTGAGCCTAATTGCAAATCTCCTGCTGGCATACGAGAGTTTTGGAGTTACTCTTACTTTTCAGGGGGATAAATCACCTTGGAGGGCAGGGGCTTTTGTTCAAGGTTCAATACCCGGAGAAGGAGTTTCTCCTTCCAAATGCAGATAGTCCCTGAGAGAAATAATCCCACTGGAAATAATCCAGTACAAAGAGGGTTTATTGCATCTTTTTACAGGTTCTTTCTTACAATTGATGATTTCATAGCTACCAATATCCATTAGAGGGTTTATTTTATTTCTTGTTAGAAAATAAAAAGGCAGAGCCTGAGAAGAGTAAAACCAGCCACAGAGACTGAAGACTGACAAGAGCTGCCTGGCAGACTGAGAGTGAAAATGCTCTGACAAGATGAAATGTTTTTTCTTTCATTGAAATCACTCCCCTTCCGAATGACTAATACACAGCTATCGCACCATGGATATTTCCAGAGTGATGAGATGTTTTTAAAATATCTCACTGTGCCTCAAAATATCTCACTCTGGCTCAATAGATCATCCAAAACACCACCCACGGAAATCATAAATAAATAGATACTACAGTGCTGTAAAAGAGCAGACTGACCAGGGCCAGGGCAGCATCCTTCATCGGCAAGTCAACGAGGCCACTGGACCCCTCCCCTCGGCACGTGGCTCCCTCAGCCAGGCTTTGTGGACGTGGAGACACCAAGCCCTTGCAAACAGATCTGGGCACCTCCTACTCTCCTAGCACCTTTGCAAAGCTGTCCTGCACAATTCCCTGATGACACAGATCTCTCCTTGAAGGAGCAAACTGGATATAAGAAGTACAGTGGACTCCATGGTAGCAGCTACCACTTGAACTCAACAGCACAGCAGCCACGAAGAAGGCAGGTGACATTCTCTGGCTCATGGGCCACCCCTGGAAATCCATCTGCCTCTTTGGGCACCCCCCTTGCTTATGCTACAGCCTCAAACCTCAAGTAGAAGCAACCAGAAACAATCCGTGCTTCTCCCTGCCCTGAAACACATTGCTCCCATCAGGAAGGGACTCCCACACCCTGGGAACAGCCCTGGGTGATGCACCAGCGGGGTGCCAGCCCAGCAGCCCCCATTTCCCCTCACCCTGGGCACAGCACCCACTGCAGAGTCAGGAAGCTCCTGCTCTCCTGACAAAGACTCCAAGGGATCGCAAGGACTGAAGAAAAGCCGCCCCCAGGCAGCTGATTTTTTACACATTTCAATGCACTTGCTCCAGGCTTGGAGAGGGAAAAAAGCAGCAAAACAGCAAGAAGAAATCACAGAGCAGGGCCGACTTGCCTTGCACATGCTCCAGCTGCTCTGTGTGCAGAGAGGGCTTGTGCCAGATCCCTGTGCTGTTGTCCTTCCTGCAGGGAAGGGACCAGAGTCCCAACCCAGCCTTGGATCTTGGTGCAAGGACAGCTCTGCTTGGGAGCACAAGCAAAACGCCCAGAGAGTTGGAGTGCAGACATATTTTTAAAAGTTCCCGGAATCCTGGTGCCCACAGCTTAGATCCAGCCCAAGGAGCACTGTGACTCCCAAAACCTCAGCCCAGTTCAGCCCTGGCTCACTCTGCAGGAGCTGAGTGTGCTTGTTCTCTTCCTTAGGAATCAGGCAACACTTTTTGTTTTGCTGATTGAAGGGAAAGAGAGCACATCGTTTTGAGGAACTGAAAATGGGCTCCTTTGCTTTTCTCAGCAAGATAAAAAAATGGTTCAGATCACCCGGGCTGTGCTATTCCTAAGTTATTTCCTCTTTAGTGGCATTTACTGAAGTGCATTTTGAAACTTTGGGAGATGAAGCAGCTTTTCAGAACAGGAGTCAAAATATATCCTTTGGAAACAACAGACAGCCTGATACTTGTCTTCCTTTCAAAAGGGTTGAAGCTACCTGTCCAGCACAGCAGGAATTGGTGGATTCCCTGGGTTCAAGGAAGGAAAACCTTGTTGTAAAAATTCAATCCTACTGCTGAGGGACATGGGGAACCCAGCAGCGACAGGCCCTTGACACCCAACCTTCACAGAGCTCTGCCAGCCCTACTCCTTCCTGGTAACCTGTGCTTGGCTTTTCCCTACGTTTCCCCTTCTTCCCACTGGGAGCAGGCAGCACTGAGAGGCTGCAGAGAGATGACAGATATGCTGCAAAGGCAGGAGGGAGAAAGACAAGGCCCCGCATTTCCAATGAAGATAGCTCCAACATCTGTCCTCAGCCACAAATGTATTCACCCGCACAGACACACTCATCAGATGAGGCTCTAAAATATTTACTGCCCAAATATCAATCCTCATAAAGCGAGGCAGCCATTTGGGCTCGGGGAGGGGGAAGGAGACGGGGCGGGTTGTCAATAATGTCATAACCACGGGCAATTTTATGTATCTCTGGAAACGGCCAAGGAACACGCAGCTTGACAGATGTGCAAACGGGTAATGCAGGCTCCCTAGTTATGAGCATGAGGATGTCAAGAGGAATAGATGAGCAGTAATTCAAAGTATATTGGGCTTAGAGAGGTACATGGGCATTGCAATGAATGTGGGATGGGCATGGTGGTGGAGGGAGGGCTGAGGGAGGATGAGGAGGAAGCGGCATGTTGGCCTGGAAATGCAGCCTCTGTGATGGTGGGGAGGACTGTGGGGACAGGGGACCAGGCTGGGCATTTGGTGGGCAGAGCCACGCTGCCATGGAGTGTTACTACATCAAGGCACGTGTCAACCTGCCTGCTGCTGCCTGAGGCTGCACCAACCTCCAGGCTCCTTCTTCCTCCTTCCCATCCTCATCTCTACACAAGCCTCTCCCACTACTGCACCACCTTTCCTTTCCCTTGCCATGAGACTCAAAGTTTTGGCCAAATACCTACATTTTTCACCATGAACAGTCAAAAAAAAACCTCACCAAGGAACAAAATTAAGTTTCAAGTTCAGTCTGAGCAAAAGTACAGCATTTTTTTTTTTTTTGCCTTCATCTCCAAACTAGCAAACAAGCCCGACACCGCAGCAAAGGCTGCCGCCGCCCCCAGCGCCGCCTGCGAGGCGCAGGCACTGCTCACACCTCTGACTGTGCCTCACCCGGCATTTCCCCATCCCACCTCGGCTGGCTTTAAAAAGCAGCATCACACAGACGCACGCTACACCCCCGGCCACACGCTGCCGCCTCCCGCGCACGCTGCCGCCCCGGAGCCGCGAATCCCGGCCGCACGACGGACCACGGAGCCTGGCCGCCTTCCAGCACGAGGGGCTGGAAATGAGGAAACCAATTTAACCAGGGATGGACAGTGCTGGGACACACTTCTCCTCAGGTGTTTGCTTTGCCAGAGGAGTGCTGCAGCACATTGCAAAGAGGAGCGCTGGCCGGTCCCAACTGACCTCACTTAGCCAGCCAAGATGGCACACACGGACATCTCATCGCCACTCGTTTTTCCCTAAGATTCGCCTCCTTCAGCATTTCGGGCAGTGAAATTCCCACTCCCCCATGTCCTGCGATGCTCCTTGTAAGGACACAGTCATTGGCTGCAGTGTTAGAGCCAAGCACACCCTTCCTCCCTCAGCTCCTGCACAGTTCATCGTTTTTCCACACCCCGGTGCTTTCGGAGCCGGGCGGAATTACTCATGAAAGCAAGCAGGCACCCCACACACCAGCCAGCACCATAAAGGTGATTTTTCCTGTGGAAAAATCCATGAATCACTGTAAAAGTCAGTCTGGCTCAAACCAAGACACACTGTTCACCATTGTTTATTAAAAAGAATTAATCACCAATCTTTTTCCTGGCTGATTTTATGAAATATGACTTAGCCCAACCACTCACTACTAAGTTGTTACAACCTCCAGCTGCAAACATCCCCTGTGTGTGCTCTGGGAGCTTTCCCCATGGCTCATGAAGTGACACACTGTTTTGTTAGGTCAAATGACCAATGACTGAAAAAGCTTGAATCTTGAAGAGATATTTCCTACAAGTCTCAGACCACAGATTTTCACTCCTGAGATACACTCTTGGCACTGTCTGTTCCTGCAGACGAGCTGCTCAGTGAATAATCCTGTTGGAGCTGTGGAGCCCTAGGGTGTTGCAGCTCTGGGCAAGGGGTGACACCAGGAGGAGGCAGGGGCATGGACACACAGCACAGCTCCTCTGTCTTCCATAAAAAACACTCGCAGCACCATCCCAACCAAGCCACATGCAGGCAGGTGCCAGGAAGGGCAGGCAGGGGCTGGCATCACTCTGCATGGGCACAGCAGCTCTGACCCAGTGAGACAGCCAAGCAGGAACAAACCCATAATGAAAGAAAACCTCTTTTTCTTTCCAAAAAATGTCCTTGCTTTAATTTAGCTTCTTTCTCCTGGCGGCACCCTCCTGTGCACAAGAGCTCACCCATGACATGGTGTAAGAGCAGGAAACTTCAATGCCCACGGTTGTGAGAGCAGAAAAGACAGATAATTGCACTTCTTACAGCAGCAGTAACTTATCTTGGGGAAACTTTCCCTGCTAATGAGGCTGTTCTGTTCAGACATTCAGTGAGTTAAGAGGGCTGATGCTGCTGCCAGTCCATGGTGGGTGCAGGCAGAGGGCAGGTACGTGTGGGAAAAGCAGCCCGGGAAACCACCACCATGGTCCCAACCTCATCACTTTGCAGCTTACTGGAGTTCAGTTTTCCAGTGCTAGCACCATACTAGTGAGCTGGCTTTAATTTATTTCTTCTCAAAAAAAAAAAAAAATCCCTCTACATCAGCTACTGTCTCCTCTGCCTCCTCTTGCCTTTGGCTACGTGCTGGTTTCAAGGCATATCCTGGCAGAGCTACACCTGCCATCCAATCCTAGGCCTCTGCAAAGGATTTTCTGCATCAGTACCCACACCCTTACAGGTCCTGGGAAGCCGTGGCTGGCACTGCCAGGGGCAGTTGGGGACAAGCCTCTGTGCTGATAAGTGCCAGCTGCTGAGCAGGATGCCTGGGCTGTGGCAGCTGGAGGCAGAGGTAGTGATTTGTGTGCTCACCTGGAAAGGCAGACATCCTCCCATCTCTTGCAGAGCTGCTGAGAAAAGAGCTCCTGGCTTTTTTCCTAGGAGTTTAACACCATCATACTCCAGCTACTAGGAAGAGATGCAAAATCCCCTCTCCCTTGGGTCCAGACAATCCCATAGCAGAGGAAGAGGTGAGACAGCTCTGCAGAAGAACCAGCTTCCAGGAAAAGTGCTTGGAAGGTGGCAGCTGCAGCCAGATGGGATTTCATCTCCCATTTTGCAGGGACCATGGGACAATGCCTGCAGTGTGGCTGTGCTCTGGCACATCCCAGGCAGAGCCACCAGCACTGGCTTTGCTCCTCATCATCATGCCAGGCACATGCATCCCAGTGGCACGGGGCTGCTCTGCCTGCAATCTGTGTACCCACACAGCAGCACCAGGAAGGCCTGGAGAAGTGGAGCAAGAGTAGAGAAAAGGAGGGAGGGAGGCCCAAAGCCACAGCTGAGCACAGCATGGCTGCTCAGGCTGCAAAGCCAAGGCTGGCAGCGTTGCTCCAGTTACCTGCGTGACCTTGAGAGCCATGGATGGGCTGCAGGGAGGAAAGGGAAAGCCTCCAGCAGGAGCTCTATGTGCTGCCAGGGACAGGGGAAGTCAGGCAGGGGACAGAGGGGTGGGTGCCATTTGGGATGTGCCACTCCAGTGATAGAGCATGCTAAATGGACCAGGCTGCTTTCACCTCTGTCCAGCCCCAAAAATGCAGCTCACAACCCCCACGCTTTCTTTGGACAGCGTTTTGGTGGGTCTTGGGTTTTGTTCCCATGTGAGTACATGTGTAGGAAGAGGTGAACACCTCACATCACTCCTCTGGGACCCAGCCCGGGGCAGAACGAGGGGGAGCAGCTATGCCTGTGCTCCCCAGAGGGAAGGGCAGCCAGCCCCACTCTGCCAGGCAGGAGATGCTGCCAGCACACAGGCAGGCCCCTGAGATCACACTGTGTGTATCTTGAGAGCTCAGAATAAATATTTAAAGGTGGAGGGGGAAAAAAAAGCCACTCATCTCTGTGAGCAAGTTCTCTGTCTTTGCTTTGGGATTTGAGACAGACACAGAAAAATGACAAAGGAGACGCAGGTTTCAGCAAATCATGGGCACATCAGAAGTGATGGCTTTCAGATGCCAGCTTTGCTGCAAGACAAATTCCCTCCTGGCCAGATGCCTGACAACCCCAACAGCCCTAGAGAACTGCAAGTCTGCCTTCCCTCAGACACATGGGGCTGCAGCAAGCCCACCTTCTTACACCTCTTCACCCCAGCCAGTGATGAGAGCCAGGGCATTCCCTAAATCCCTTTCCAAGCCAGTTACAGCTGGTCCTGACCCGTGGAGACATGTGACCTCTCCTCGTGCTGTCCTGTGACTGTGTAGCAGGTGATGGGCTCTGCATCACAGTGTTGGACAAATCCCTGTCCCCACAGCAGAGCTCGGCCAGAGGAGCAAACCACGGCTCAGCTTTCTCCATGGCTCACATGAGCAGTGGCTGGGGGGAAGGATGGGAGGTGACAGCTCTGCTCAGTTCCCAACAGCCCTGTGCAGGGTCATTGCTCGGAGGCAGTGGCCGGAGCAGCTGCAGAGAACGGGATGTTCTGTACCACAAGGCTGTCCTTAGGATGCTTTTATTTCCAGAGAGAGCTCATTAGCTTTGGTTGTGCAGGAGTTGAGATTTTTTCCGCCCGTTACCAAGAGCTGGAAAACTCCACTGAATAACATCTCTGAGCATGGGTGGAACAAAGGCAGGACATGGTGGGGAGAGGAGCAACTAAACCAGAGATTATCAAAGCTGCTGCTGCAGCCTCACATCACTTACAATCTCTGTCTCCTTTGGATTTCCCAGTCAGAGTGGTCTCTGCTTGCTCAGCCCTGCTCACCACAGTGCCAGGGCTGCAGGACTTGGCTATGCTCTGCTCCAAGAGGGAAGGAGCTGCAGAGGAGAGTTTGAGATGGCAGGGAACTGGACTCAAGGCAGCTCACTGGATCAGATGGAATGCCAGCAGCTAAAGGGATTTGTGCACGCACTAGGCAAGGAGGAAGGTTCTGTCTCTGGCACTGCCACAGGAGGGGTTTAACACAGGCACATCCTACCCAGGGACGCTCCAGCAGTGATGCCTTCCTGGGATCGGTCTGGAGCAGCCACCTCCTTACCAAGGCCTGACACCCCTTTCCCATCACCACATGGATTAGCACACACTGTGGGAGATGCAGCCGAGAAATCACGTACCAACAGCAGGAGATAAGCCACCTTCCCAGATATGATCACAAGCCCCATTATCTCCTTAACCTTATGCATTCACTTACCCATCCCAGATCTATTCCTCCTTATCTAAATTCTCCTCCTGTTCTTTCCCATCTCTCACCATGGTTGGCCTCGGAGTATCGCGGCCTCTCCAGAAGCGAAGGAGGCAGCAGAAGAGCCTGATGCCCCGGGCAGCCACTCACCACAGCTAATGGGATAGGCTCTGATTGACTGGCCCCAGCGATTTAAAGTTAATAAAATGTTAAAAGCAGACCTATAAATCACCCATGCAGGAAGTGACCTGGACAGGAGGCCTAACGAGTTAGCAGAGGTTTTATTTAAAAGCCATTTGTCTGAGAAGTGCAACACAAAGAGTCAAATAACTCTTAGGAAAACAGCAGTGGTGGAGCTACTGGGAGGATTAGAGCTGGCTGGCTATTTACAGCCTGAGGATGTCAGTCTTCCCAGTGCTAACTGGCCCCTGCTTCCCACCTGAAGCATCCCAGCTGATCCCAGCTCTGGAGCTGCAGGTAGGGAGTTCCCAAAGTGAGTCAGGACAAGCCACATCGTAGCTGTGATTAATATTTTTAGCTCTCTGGATTCACTGTGACCTTCTCACAGACCTCTCAAAAGAGGAGTCTTGCGCCCATGTCCACCCTGTGACAAGCTGGTGACATCCTCATCTTCCTCCAGGCCACAGCTCCCCTGCCTTGGGGATCACACACACAGAAGCTGCTGTTCTCATATGCTACTGCACACGGCTGACACCTCTGTTTGCATAGAGAAGCTTGAAAACAAGAGGCTCCCAAAATCTCCAGCTCCAAAACCACCCCAGAAATCAGATTTTTGGCTTCTAATCTTGATTTCCACTCCTCAGCCACAAATACTGGTTTTGCAGTTGGCCCCACATCAGCCTCAGGCCTTGCTCACTGCCCACAAGCTGAGCTCTACTTTTTTAACCTAAAAAAACCCCAACTGCCAAGAGCAAGGAGCAGACGAGGGTGTCCCTCTGGGACAGGGACTCAGTCCCCCCCCAAACAGCCTCCCCCACCCACCCGTTCCTCTCCCACCACAGGAACCTCCAATACCCCAAAGGCCTTTTACAGTGGGAGGAAAGGCGGCTCGTGCTTGGGAAGCCTCCAGAGCATCGTTAAGAGGCAAATTATAGACAATTATGCTCGGAAGTACATCAGGGAAGCAGAGGCAGTCACAAGGCGCCATTCCCACCCAAGCCTGGCTCCTTGCAGCAGCAGAGCAGTTTCTAAAACTATGAGCAAATTCCGATGGGCTACAGTCTGCAAGCAATGGGTTTCACCAGGAGCTACTTCAAAATCACCTTTTAATTGCAAGAGAAGTTCTCACCTCCAAGCCAGCACCTTGCCTCCCAGCAAGATGAAGGGCAGACGAACAGGTAGCAGACGCAACGACACAAGAAACAACCTGATTTCACTAGCATTTGCCAAGTGATATGGGGTTGCCTTTGCTTTTCACAGACATCCTTACCTTGGGAGGGATGTGGGCAGCTGGGTGCGAGTGCAGCCGGTTCTCCTGGCCAGTGATGAGCACCTTCCAGGGGAGCAGGGTAGCCTAACAGTGCCGGGGGGCTGCGGCCGGGGGGCTGCTCCGGCGGCTCTGCAGGCGCTGAGGGCGGCTCATGGCTCCCGGGCACAGGGGGCTGTGGGGGGGAAGGCACAGAGCATGTCAAGCTGGGAACACGCGGCCTCGAGCACACACCAAGCAAACCAAACCCCACGGAAAGTTAGAAAGGTGAAGAACTTTATATATTATATCTTTCTGTATTGCTCTTATTTCCCCTCCTCCCCTTCATCAAGGAAAGGAGAGGAGTCCTGTGGGATCTGCCTAGATCCAAACACTAAGCAGATGTGGATACCTGAAGAGGTCCAGCAGCCCCTGAGAAGCTACTGCCAGGCACAGGCTCATGTTTGGGAGCAGTTCCCAGAGGCTGTTACTGTGCTTCCAGAATCGCTGGTGGGGAGGGAGAGAAGGCACAAGCTTGCCTGGGCGAGCAGCCCCCTGCCCACGGTGATGCACATAAAGATGAACACACAAGGAAAGGACCCCTCAGCTCCATGGGCCCAGCTGGGGGTCTCACAAGGTCAGGAGAACTCTCTCCACTACTCACAAATCAAGGGGTTCCAGTGGCACCCTGGAAATGCTAAGAGAAAGCAAGCCCTTGACCTGCTGATCTGTGATCACTTCTCCCAGACTGAACACTGAAAGGAAAGTGAGATCCTTTCCTGATGGAGGAGGAGCTTCACCCCTTCACGAACCAGCTTCACCTTCACATACAGCAGCACTCTCCTCTCCAGCAGGGGTTTGATTTAATACATTTATTTAGTCATGAGGTCCCCAAGGCAGAACTCACATCCTCTTTTTGCATCTCAAACAGTTTTGAGCAGTCAATGTTTAACAAATTAATAATAAAGTGATGGCACCTTGAAAAATAGACTCTCCTGTCCTCAAAAAAGGGGCCATGTCTCCCAATTACTCCAAAGGGCATTGCTTCAGACCTCACTGAGCAAATGGCATTTAGGCGCAGGCAGCTTTTAAGGGGAATGCTGTGATCCTGCTATGGCTGCAGTCACAGAATTGCCGGGGTTGGAAGGGACCTCTGGAGATCATCTAGTCCAAGCCCCCTGTATAAAACAGACCGTTAAAAACGATTGAAAGCACTAGTACACATCTCCCAAATGATGATATTACTGAAAATACAATAAAACAACCCACACCCCGCCACAATGGAGGTGAATAACGCCGAGGTGGGGGTCGGACAGGGTGGAGCACAGCCCCCCCCCCATCCCGAGCCCGCAGGCCTCGCCATCTCCTGCAGCACCAGGAGGCCCATTGGGAGCCAGGCCCAAACTCTGGGCCACGGGGGCCAAGCCCGTCCCCACCACCTCCCCCGGTGACCCACTGGTGACAACAAAGGCCAGCGCGGCCCCACACCCTCCCTGCCGGGACCCTCGGCGGCCCTTTCGTGCCCACCCCGCATCTCACGGAGGGGAAGGGCAGGTGTGGGTGCTGCTGGCCCGTCTTCCCCATCCCGCAGGGGCCGTGCTGACCTGCGGGCATGGGGTGGGCACAGTGTCCCAGTGCCCGGCTGCCACAGGCGTGCCCTGCCACCCACACGCACCATCCAACATGGGCGGCCAAGGGTGCCTCAGCTGCAGCCATGGCCACAGTGCACAGCGAGAGCCAGGCCGCGAGTTAAACAGTGCCTGTCAGCTCAGGGCTTTCTTAGCAGCCATGGCCACAGTGCATAGGGAGAGCCAGGCCACGAGTCAAACAGTGCCCGTCAGCTCAGGGCTTTCTTAGCAGCCGTGGCCACCGTGCGCAGCAAGAGCCAGGCCGCGAGTCAAACAGTGCCCGTCAGCTCAGGGCTTTCTTAGCAGCCATGGCCACAGTGCCTAGAGAGAGCCAGGCCGCGAGTCAAACAGTGCCCGTCAGCTCAGGGCTTTCTTAACAGCCATGGCCACAGTGTGCAGCAAGAGCCAGCACGAGTTAAACAGTGCCCGTCAGCTCAGGGCTTTCTTAACAGCCATGGCCACAGTGTGCAGCAAGAGCCAGCACGAGTTAAACAGTGCCCGTCAGCTCAGGGCTTTCTTAGCAGCCATCCCCAGCCTGAGGTCTGCCATCTTACCCCAAGCTGCCAGCTAAGCTCAGCATCTCTCAGTCATGAAAAGAATTCACGAAGTTTGCGGTGGAGGCTGGCAAATATTTGCCAAGGATTCTTCCAAATCTCCAAGCCCGCCATGAGCTCGCTGCAAATTTGTTTGCTGATCATGGTCCTTGCACTAATTTGCAAATGGAGAGCAAAGAAAAAGGCGGCTGTACAGTGTAGGGGAAGGCAAGGAAGGGGGATCCTATTCCATGGGGAAGACAACTCCACCGACCCTAACGAGGGCTCATTAATTAACACCTGCAGAACTGGTGTAACGCCCAGCTCCTGATGCTGACTGTGGCTGCGGGAAGTGATCTCTCAGAACAGGCAGCACCACGGAATGGAAGGATGCTGCTGGGGACGGCAACAGCAGCACCTCCGAGGTGTAAGGGCTGTGATCTCCCCAGTCCAATCTCTCTGTGTGTCACGATGCAAAGAGGTGCTGGGATGGGAAAGCACCCTGTCCCCTTCCCAGCTCCTTACCCAAAACAGTTCCAATCAGAGATTCTCCTGTGGCTTCTCCTCTGATTTTGGCACCTCACCAAGTTCCAGCCCAGGCCAAGCACACTGCTAATTAGCTGCACTAATTAATCACAGTTTCCATTGTTTATTCTTTTGTTCTCACAGAAACACCCATGCTGCCTGGTGTGGTGAGCTGCCATGGCATTCCTGGAGCACCAGCACAGCTGCTGGAGCTGACCCCAGGGAATGGGGGTCACCGGCTGCTGAGTTCCCAGATAGAGACCAGGACAGAACCCACCCCTGGTCCTGCCGGCAGCAAGTTAAAAGCCAAAGCCATCAATTCTGGCCTGAAACACTGAAAGATTCACAAATCCCCTTGCTCTTCCTGAAGCCTGGAGTTGCTCATGCCAGCACAGGTCAGACCATGTTTCTGAAACTCCTGGGTGGCCAGAAGCTGCTGGTGTGTCATCCTTGCTTTGGGAATTGGGATTTACTGTGCCTAAAGCATGCCCAGTGGTCAAGCCTGGCCTCCAAAGTCTCCAGCAAAGCCAGTTCTACAACCTCCGTTGGCAGCTTCCTGAGGCTGCTGCCACCACTGTCAGGGCACAGAGAGGCCTGCAGCTCACATGCCACCATCCTCGGTCCCTCCTGCAGCCCACCAGCCCAGTATTCCTATTTCCAGCCACGAGGATGGCTGGCTGGCTGTCACTCTGTCAGATCCTCCCAGGGAGACACCCCACATTTGCTCCCAGGAGTGGGCACAGCAGCCAAAGCTGGCACACAGCCCCAGCACAGAGGCAGCCATCCATCCGTCTCTCCCAGCTAATCCTGCCGAAATCCTGCCTTTGTGCTCATCACATCCACTGCCTGAGCATTAGGCACCCGCCGATCCCAAGCTAATCTCCGGAAAGCTCCCTCACCCAGGGGGGTTCCCTTTCCCTGGGCAGCCCTGGTCCCCCAGAGGCACAGGGGGACAGGAGGACACCTCGGCTGTGACTCCCTGCCAGAAGTGGCAGGCTGTGCCAGGGATGAACCCAAAAGAATGCTCTGCTTGCTCACTCTTGTCAGGGATTTTTTTAAGCAGGTATTTTTTGCAAAAATATATAGGAAAAAAAGACACCAAAGGGAGAAAAAAAAGAACTGTTAGTCCAAGGGAGCCTATGTTGTTAAATACAGAAAAATCCAAGTCTGAAGTCCAGCAGAGGCCAAGGTTTCCGGGCTTTGACACAGCTGACAAGCTGGAGCACAATGAGAAAATACGCACACAGAAATAGCCAGGCAGGATAAAGGATTTACTGCTCCTTTCACAGAAAACAAAAGAATAGGCTTAAACACTCCATTTAGGAGTGGTAAAAAAAAAAAAAA
>VZRZ01008551.1:210818-222047 GCA_013398175.1 Climacteris rufus
AAAAAGATAAAAACCAGATCTGCAGTAAGAATATTTGAGTACAGGATTACCAGGAGGTGAAGAAAAACCAGATCCTGCCTGTCCTGGGAGCAGCAGGGCAGCAGCATCCCCAGGGAGCCTCTCTCCTTACCCAGCAGCATCTTGCAGCAAGCACACACAAACACACTGTGCCAGGTCCCACCTCAGAGCCACCCAGTCACCCTGCTCTGGGTCAGAGCATCCCACCACAGCCCATATCCCAGCTCAGCCAGCTGTCATGACAACATCTGCATGCTTTCCCCTCTGGAGCATTTCTGGCAGTGGGATTGCCCTCTTCAGTCAAATCCTTCTCCAGGGTCCACTGGCCTGGTCCTAACCACCCCATCTAATGAGGCTGGGGCTCCCTGCCTTTCAGACAGGCTTTTCCATGATGGGAAGCCTCCAGGCTCTTGGCTGCCCTCCCTTTCATGAGGAAGTCATGAGCACCTCTTGGGACCTCAGCTGGAGAGGTTTGGTGGAAGGAGAGCTAGGGCTGGCAGGAGCTTTGGAAACAGCCCCCTCCTATCATCTCCCCAGGTTTGTCCTCATTGAAGAAGGAAGTTTGCAGTTCCCTCTAAGTTTCCTCTAACTTGTGATGAAAGAGAAACTCTTTGGAGAACAGACAGGAACCCGGTTTCCCTGATGAAAGTACTGCAGTGGGATTTTTTGGGTTTCTTTTATTTTGAGTAGTGCCAGCCAGAACAGAGCTTTGCAGCCAGGCAGGCGGAAGGTGTTAGCCTTTTCATGGCAGGAGACCAAGTCTCCCAGCTGGAGACCAGGACAGAACCCATCCTTGGTCCTGCTGGGAACTGAGTTAAAAGCCAAAGTCATCAATTCTGGTCTGAAACAGCATGAGATTCACAAACCCACTCACTCCATCAGCCTGGAATTGCTCATGCCAGAGCAGCTCAGACTGCTTTTCTGAAACTCCCAGGAGGCTGGGGGCTGCTGGTGGGTCATTAGTCCATTTCCCCTTTGGAAACTGGGATTTTCTGTGCCTAAAGCATGCCCAATGGCTACGGTCAAGCCTGGCCTCCAATATCTCCAGCGAAGCCAATTCTACAGCCTTCCTTGGCAGCTTAGAGCTGCTTAATTGCCCTGATAGTTATGCATTGAGGGGTTTTTTTTTGTAAAAAGCAGCTGATTTCTCAGCAGCAACAAATACTTGGGAAAGCTTTCTCTTTGGCAAACTCTCTCTATTGTTCATCTCTTTCACATAAAACGTTCCTAATGAAGAGGGAAAGCAGGATCTTGGCTTCTTTCAAAACAATCTGAAATATTATATTAAAAACATGCACTGAGTGTTGACATATTTAGTGCATTGCTTTGTAAAGCAAATTGCCCGAACTCTTTCAGAGCTTGACACCGTTAAGACAACACAGAACGATGTGACTGGGAGGATACCACTGCAAAGTGCCACTTTGGGGAGCTGTGGAGCACCTTGGGGCAGCCAGGCAGCCCTCACTCCATCCTAGTGGGAACTGCAAGCCACCAGCGTCACCCCCAAAGAGAGGGATGCACAAGCACCACTCAGCATGCTACTGTGACAACTACAGCAGATTTCAGAGCCATTAATCCTCCCTGCCCAAACCCCCAGCTCCTCATGTAGACATACCCAAATAGCCAAGACTGGGAGGACACAGAACGTACCCTGCCAGGCTCTCACAGCAATGGGCTGTGGGAGCAAAGCTCAATGTCTACCTCAACACAGCAAGGCAAATCCCTTGGAAATGGGAAGCTGGCTGCGGTGGCCAGCCAGGTTTCTCTCCACACCTGGCATAGGCAGGGTCCCTACAGAGCATCCCTCCTCTCCTGCAGCGTCTTTGAAGTGCCCAGGGCTCCACTGCAACAGGATTTTCCAGACATTAAACTGATGCTCAGAAAACAAACAGACACAGAGAAAGCTTTCACTACGAGGCTGGTTCGTGTCCAAGAGCAGCCCAGGGGCCAGCTAAGATAGGCCACGGTGCCTTAACAGCCTCTCACCAGAGGCCCATGTGAGCTATGGCTCCCTGTGGACTCGTGGTCCATGCCAGCTCCACGCTCGCTTTGCAGGAGCAGGGCAGGAGAAATGAGCAGGTTTTATGGCACATTGGCTCTCCTCCAGAGACCAAAAGCTTTGATGCTGACAAAGCTGCTGCACCCTCTGCTGCTGTGAGGGTGCCCAGACAAGACATTTCTGGGTGCTTCTGGAGATGCTGCTGGCCTCAGCAGGGACATCCCAGGGGTGATGACCAGCATCCTCCCTCCCCGATGAGGATGGGATGATGACCAGCATCCTCCCTCCCTGATGAGGATGGGGTGATGACCAGCATCCTCCCTCCCTGATAAGGGTGGTGATCTGGGGGGGATCACATCTTCACCTCCAAGCAGAAGATCAGCACCTTATGAGGTCTGAGCACAGGGCAGGGAACACTGCAGCTGTGGCACACATGAAGCACATTCAGGTGCATTTACCCTTGACCTAACACCATCCACAGGGAGGGCAGCTGACCCAAGGGCCTGGTTCCCCAGGACAGGCTGGTGCAGAACCAAAGACAACTGCTGCCCCATGCCAGAGTGCAACTGCAGCCCTCCAAGCAGGGCACAAACCCTCGGAAGACTTGCTGTGCCTCAGCCTTCTTTGGCTCAGGACCTCAAGCCCCCCAAGAAGGTCAAGCAACACCTCATCCTTTTACACCCTCTCCAGACTCCCTTGGGTTTATCAGGACCAGTGAGCAGACAAGCTCCCTGCAGCGAGATCCACTCAGCACAAGGCATCACAACAGATCAGAGAGACCCGGGGCTTCTCCTCATTTATATTCCCCTCCAGCCACAGCCTTCAACATGGCTGAGGAAGGCAAGGCAAGACAAGGCCTACAGAGAATGCCTAAAGATTATTTCTCTCGGATTCCAATTTATTTTTCATCATTAATGCCTTTGAAAGCCCAACACGTCCTGCAGACAGAAAGAGCATGTTAAACGTGCGCGTGGTGGAGCTGCAAAACCGCGGTGAGCCCACGCCTGGTGCAGGTACCCATCCCACTGGAGAGACGTGGCACCAGCACGGCCAAGGGAAGGGCCAGCTTCACCCTTGCTCGGCAGAAGGTGTGGTGGAAGCCAGTTATTCCCCACAGAGAGGTCCCCACCACGCACCACTCGAGCCTGAAAAAGCAAGAGCATCATTCTGGAAAGCGGAGGTACCACAAGCCCGGGTGCTGAGCATTGCACAGCGGCAGAGAGAACGCAGGGCTAGGGGAGAGTGACTTGCATGAAGGATGAGAGGAGCTGGAGTCTTCCGTAATGGAGAGAAAATTGCTTTCGCCAACTATCTGCAGTTTTAAAGCAATTACATTTGGGGGGAAGCCGAGAGCATGTCTGAGCGCTGCGCGCGTGGCAGGCGTGTTTTGAAATACAAGAACCAAGTCAAGAAAAATAGAAAAAGAAAAAAATATTTGATGCAGTAGGCACTGAGAGGATAAAGTATTTATAACTCAGGGAGGGGATAGACATTGGAAGCAGCTAAACATCCCAGGCATGGGACAGCTGAGAGGAGCTGGGGCAGTGTGCTCCCACCGGTGGTCTCCTTCCCCCTGAGCATGGGAAATCCTCCTCGGGAAGCTCTGACAGCACAGCAGCTGAGCTCAGCCTGGACCGGCAGAAATAAACAGAGTTTGTGCTAATTAAAACACTGCTCACCCTGCACTTCAACTGCTCGTGTGGGAGGAGCGGTAACAAGCAGGAGTGACTGCAGCGACATCAGGGTCAGGACTCCATGGGCTTAAACACCCTTGGGAACGTGCTGCCCTCAGCCAAAGCACGGGACTGCCTTAATCCTTCCACTTACAGACCTGCAGGCTGACCCAAAACCCAGGAGGCACCCCAGCACCCACCAGTCAAAGCCTTTCCAGGACCAGATTCAGACTGGGAGGCAACAGCTTGATTTGGCCACAGATAAGAAGCTCCTTCAAGCTCTAAGAAATACTCCTGATCTTCCCTGCAAGCCGTCACCTTTCAGCACCATCCTTCCCCTCTAATGTGCTGGAATTAGGAAGGATCCCAGGCCATAAGCACATCTCCTCTAATGACCAAGGTGGAAGGGCCCGAGCTGCCCTGATCCCCGGAGCCGCTGCTCTGGCTGCTGCCGGCGCTGCTCAGACATCCAATTTATCAGGCGGATGTCCCTTTTGCTTTCTGGCCACGCGTCTTCCCCTTGTCTTTATCTGCTCTGGGGACAAGTGTGGGAAGCGGAGAAGTGGCATCCAGGGCTGCTGGTGACAGAGTCCCTTTTCAAAGGATGTTGTTCAGCTGTTATTACCAACTCTCGCCAAGTGGAATTGAGACATGAAGTAGATTTGTGCCCAAGATAATGGCGTTTATTAGACAAGCTATTGAGGAGAAAACAAAAGCTAACAGTGGAGAGCCACTAAGAGGAACGCCTAAAGAGAATCCATCACGAATACAAAGAGAAAAAGTGCTAATAGTTGGTGCTTCCCATCAATGATTTGAAACCTTAAGCAGTCCCTTAACGACTCCAGGAGACTAAAGGTTAGTGTCACCCAGCAAGAGGTGACAAACAGCACCAAGGCATCCACGCCCTCAAACAAAGCAGCATTCAACCCCTTCTGCTATGGTCAGATGTAGCTGGGCATCTCTGCCCCAGGCTGGCAGCCCCCAGCTCACCCACGACCCTTCTCCTCACCTTTATCAGCATCACATAACACCTATACAACACTGTACCTGTACTGTACACTCCTACTGCACACAGGGATGCTTCAGAGCAAGGATTCCAGGAGGACTGCTCCAGCCACAGTCACTGCATCCCACATCCCGGCCACGGCAGCATGGGGAGGAAAGGGAATTTCATCTCTGCAACCCCCTGGAGCAACCAGAGCCCTTTCAATAAAGCTCCATGGGAAATGTCTTGAACATGCCGGGTCCATCTAGATTTTCCTATTGGATACCATCCCCTTCTCTCCTCACAAAAGGAAACATGCTCCTGCAAAGTCTTTCAAGTGAAAAAATGCATTTTTTATGGGAATGAAAGTCTTCCATAGGATCTTCACTGTCATGCTTGTTCACTGCCAGCAGCCCTAGCCCCTGGTGAGATTAGCTGGAGCGTGGCACAGTGCTCGCACCCTGAGGCACAGCAGAGATCTTTGGGAAAACACAACAGAGATCATGGCTGCTAAACAGCTTGTCTGGGTCCTTGGCCATTTCTACTTCCAGTTCCAGCCCAGACAAACCATACAGGAAGCCCTCAAATCCCCAGCCTTGAGGCCAGCCCAAAGGGACAGCTGATTTCACACCCTCTTCATCCCGACCCTGCTCTCCTTGGCTGGGAGGATGCTCCAGGGCCAGGCTGGGGCAGCAGCACAGGGTGTGTGGAGGAGGGTGAGCCAGGCAGGAGCATGAGGGCATCCACGCAGCCCAGAAGCTCCCGAGAAATTTATTGCTTGTGACACACTGTCAAAGCGAGGCGCGTCTCATTAGTCAGAACCGAAGTAAATGAGAGGGCTCCTTAGCCAATTAAAAAATAAATAAATAAATCAGGGATGCTCCATGGGTTCACCACCTCCCCTTCAGCTTTGCTGGCGAGTGGGACACCAAGGCAAGCTGTAACACAGCTCTGAGTCACAGCGTCTGCCCTCCCCAAGATGGTGAATTCCCCAATTCCAGCGAGCGGCAGTGGCCGGGAGCAGCCAGCGACCACCACAGCCCGGCTGGATCTGGCACAGCCAGATGGAAAACAACAAGCTTGAGGAGCCACACCTGACACTCAGGGAGTTGGAAAAGGAAAGACTTCCTTTCACAGGCCCTGAAGCGTTTTGTTTCCCAGCTCTTGAAACGGAGCTCATTGACTCCTCCGAGTGGCATTCTCTGCTAAAAAATTCTATTTTTAACAGCTTTTCTTTTTAAAATGATGTGGTTTTCCTTTGTGGGTTAAGCTGAGCTGGCACATGAGGTTTTTTTGTCGTTTTTACTGTGTTTTTTTCTCCAAGATTTATCGGCCTTTGGAGCAGAGGGCATACAACTCCAGCTTGGCTGCAACAACAACCTCCAGAGTTTTACACTGCCCTCCTCCATGCCCACCTCCTTGCAGCATCAAGGAGGGGGACAACCCATCCCAGACCCCCCCAAACACAGCTGAAGGGACCATTTTGAGCAGGCACCTGTGGGCAAAGCTGAATTTCTCCATCACAAGCCAGCCCAAAATTTTACAAGAGCACAGAAGTGCCTATTAGCGGCAAACATGCCAGCTCACCACATTCCAAATGAGTGCTGGAGGAATCTGTGAGCTGCAGACAGACCCGTGAGTGTTGGATGGATTGGTCGGGGCACCTGGGCAGAAAACAAGTCTCCCCTCCCAGGGGAGGCACCCCCAGAAGAGCCCTCGCTCTTCCACCCTTACAGGACCTGGCGAGGGAGAGATTGACCCCAGGCCCAAAGGGTGCCACGCCCAGGAGGGACCCCTGCCCAGGGCAGGCAGGGACACCCCTCCTCCCACAACACTCCCAAAATGCACCCCTTAAAAAACAGCACGGACCTGAAACACGAGCCCAGCCCGGCAGCATTTCCCAAATCAAACAAACAAGGAGCCGTTGCAGGTTTTCCTTACACTGCAGGTCCTGATTAATCCCCACAGTAAACACAAAGCAAAAAATCCACCCTAAGGGGGATGCTGTCTGTTTAAAGGCACGAATGGATGCTAAAAGTAGACAAAGAAGCCGAGCATAGGCGCGGCAGGTTTGGGAGAGGAGGGGAGTGGGGGGAAGCCCACGGGCTCTGGTGCGGGAGGGAAGAGCGGCAAGACTTGTGCCAACCACGCCCAGCAGCCCCTAAACCCTGGAGCCATCGTGCACTCCTTGCAGGGTCTGTGACCCTGGCAGGAGAGGGCATCCCCTCAGCACCCCCAGTCCAGGCCAACCCAACAAGCTCTTCCCTCTCAGCGGTCCCCGAGGCCAGGCAGGTTGGCTGGGGCTCAGGACACACAGGACACAGGCTCCAGGGGAATGGTCAGGCAGCACAGCCACAATTCCTCGTGTGGAAAAGGGCCAGGACACTGGAGCTAACTCCCTGTGCCCAGAGACTAATGCTGCATGAGGCTGGTTTAATGAGAAATGGACATTTGAAGCTTAACAGCTCTTGCTGGCAGATTCCCCCCTCTCTTCCCACTGATACTGCTTCCCATGCGGTGCACCCAGCTAATTAATTACAGAGCACAATCCAATCAGTCAGGCCATCCTATTGCAGTTAAAGGCATTTAAGAGATAATGCCATGAAACTCCAGATGGACTGGCCTGACCCCAGACTCTGACACCACTGGGGTGCTCAACAGATGCTGTCACTCCAGTTGACATCCCAGATGCAAACACACTGGGAAGAGACCTTCAGCCTTGCAGTGCTCCCTGTGGGCTGGGTTTCTGAGTCCCTGCTGGTTTTACCAAGAGATGGGCTGTCCTGATCGACTGGCACCTTGCCCCAGGACAGCCTGGGCTCACTGCTGCCTGCAGAGCACACACCAGCCTGGCTCAACACAAGCACAGGTGCGGGAGGTGCCATCTGCCCTACTTCTGGCTCCCAGTTTGCTCTCAGCATGGCAGAAGGACAGATCTGAAGGCCAGATGCCAGCCCATCTTCTTCTCACTGCTGCCAACACATGCCCCACATACAGTCAGCTTCAGTGGTGGCTGCCTTGGGGTGTCCTGCACCACTGATGCCAGCGTGCCAGGGCAGCCTGATCCCTTCACACCTCACCGTACAACTCCACTCCACCTCCCCACCACACCAAGTACAAAGAGAGGGTGGCCCCTGCTCACCAGCAGCAGCGACTGGCCTCCCTGGAGATGGGCTTTGCTGATAAGTGGGTGTAGGAGAGGGGCTAAAGTGATGGGATGCTGTACAACCAGCCCCTTTGCTGTTGTTATCATTGGCACTGATGTGCTGATCTCCAGATGGGATGTTCTCAGCTTTGCAGGGATGGCTTAAATCTCCTCTCTGGGCTAAAAGTGTGGGTGTTCTCCCTCCTCAGCTCTTCAGTGGAAGTTATCAGACCCCTTTGACAAAGGCGGGGACTTGCGTTTGGTCCTGAATCAGTCGCTCTCCCTCACAGACCCCCAGCAAGAGGTTCATTCAGTGGTTGTCCTGGGTACCACAAGCAGCCCTTTTTCCTTCAATACACCCATCTGAAGCCCAGCCCCAACCGTGTATGACTGGGATCCCTGCTGATTCCCCAGCTGCTCTCTGCAAATGTATTAAAGGAAAATCCCATGGAGCCAGATCCCGGGCATCCCCACCAGGACTCAGTGTGGTTTTGCTGCTCCGTGCAGCTGCATCCCAGCCCTCAGGTTTGATGATGGAAGTGGCTGATTCTGTGATTTACTGATCCTACCCTTGGTTAGTTTTGTCTACCCAGGGTGAGGATAAGCTCTTGGATTTGCAAACATTTTGAGGATTGTGGTTTTAATTTTTTTTTCCCTTATTGTTTGTGCAAGCATCAAAAGCTCTTACGCCTTGATCCAAAGCCCAAAGTCAAGGCGGGGATATATATCAAGTCTAAACATGTTCCTGTGACAGGTGGCACCAAAAGATTGTTGCAGTTGAAAAGAGTGAGGGTTCTGCTCTTACTCAGTTCAGTCCATCTCCCAGATGCTTGACCTCCAAGGAGAAGTGAGGAGGAGCCTCTGCTCCTTAATCACACCTCCAAAATGCCTTTGTCAGAGACTCAGGCACAGCTAACTATGACAAAGGACACAAAGCTTCCTCTCAGACCTGTCCTCCCTCAAACCATCCCTAGCCAGATACCCAGCACCAGGACCAGCACCACGCAGGAGTATCCACAGCACCAGGAGTATCCACAAGGTTTGCACCCAAACAACAACCTGCCAGTTTCACTGATGCAGATTTGCAAAGGAAGGATGTGACCCTGGCAGGACTGGGGCATGGCTACAAGCAAATGGCAGCGTTCACCAAACACAAGTGAGATGGGGATGGTGCCAAAATGACGTTTAATAACTGGGTCTTCCTGCAAACACCATCTCAGCACAACTACAAAACTCACTGTATTTACTGAATGTCCTCTCACAGTGTCAGGAAAAGACAGGGGTAATTAGCAAGGGGGGCTAGAACATGATCAGTATAGATGAGACAGGAGGAGCCCCAGACCTCTAATGCCAGCTGCTGTTTTGTGCTGGTAAGAACTGCACAGGGCTGGCTTGTTCCACCCAGCACTGACATGAAGTGCAGCTAAGTCATTGTCTTGGACCCTGAAACAATGAACGTAGCTACAGTGACACAACACCATGACTTCACCCCGAACATCAGGGTACCACATCCCCTCCAATGAGCCAGCAGGGATTGGGGGCACTGTTTCTTTACAACATCTGTCCCATGGTCCCCTGGGAATGAGGGCAGAGAATAGCTCAGCACATCTGGATGAACAACAAAATAAAATATGATGTCCTTCTTCCTCCTGCTAGAATGTCCCAGACCAGGATGGTTAGAGGGTCTGGACACAGAGACCTCATTTTGTGGTAGCACTGTGGCCATGGGGGGATGCCACAGCTGTAGGAGATTCTCTCTGATCCAAATCTGGCTCCAGGGGCCAACAACCACGGCACGGATTGGACAGGAGAAGAGGAGACAGATGCTCCATGCAGCCAGCACTGCAGCCCAGGCACAGTGCAGACATCTCCCTGGGAATCAAAGTCCCCTGCCTCAGCTGTTTGGAGAGAGAATGGGCTTTTCCCCACGGATTCAGAGAACTGAAACTCTTCAAATGCTGGAGAGATCCTGTAAACCATTTCAGGGGTTTCAGCAAGTGAGGGAGGAGAAGCTGTTCAGTAAGTCCTGAGGCCATCCCACCTTACATGCGTAGAAGACAGCTCCAGAGTGCCCTGGTTATGGAGTAATTCCCTCACTCGCAGCTCCTGGATGCCCCAAAAAATGGCACATCTCCCAGTGGCCCCCCAAGGGCTCTCCTGGGACCCGACTGGAAAGCTGAGAAGAAACCAAGTGAGGCTGAAAACGCATCAGCCCCTCAGAAGACAGCACGGACTTGAGGTTGTGCTACCAGCCCAGAGCACCCACTCTGCTCCAAGCCCACAAAACCACGCACTGGAGAAAGTTCTCAGCCTTCGGCATCCATCTTCCCTTCCCACAGCTGCAGCACCGGGATCGCTGCTGGAGCCTGCACCGTCCCATTTTCTGTACCCTGATATGAACCCTTCCAATTAAACCACTGAACTGTTCCCAGCTCAGCCTCCCATGCATGAAAACGTCCTGTTATTTCGCACCTGCCAAGAGCTGTGTCCCAGCAGATCTATCTTGAACTGACACTTGAGGATAATTAAACCTCTCTCTCCTCCGTTAGCAGCGCAGCAGAAAAAAGGAGAGCCCTGGGGCCCTCTGGTCGCTGTTGTGGTGGGTTGCTCCCGTACAAGTCAAGGAACATGAGATGAGACTCAGTTTCTCGACAGAGACAGGGGCAGGGGAGCAGAGGGCCAGCTTGGCGATTTGCCCTAATTTAGCAGGGGAGTGAGATGCAGGAGGCACGCAGGCAGCTTCCCTAGCTGGGCAGATCCTCTGCTGAGTGGAGAGCTGGAAACCAAGTGTCTGGGGTCAAATCGAACCCCTGTTGTTGCTAAACCTGGGATATCACCCGTCATGGAGCCAGCAGTCCCTAGGGACTCAGCTGTGGTGTTCCAGGCATCCTTCTCATCTCCTCTAGCTCTGCTCCAAGCAAGGACTGGCTCCTATTGCCCCCACCGGCAGCGCTGGGCGCCAGGTGCCCCACAGCATCGGCCCAGAGTTGGCCGGTTTCAGGGAGCAGGTGGCAAGGTGGGAACCTGTCACCCCACGCCACACTCTGCCCATCTCCCGCGCCAGCTGCCTGAGGTTGCCGGATGCATCCAACCTCAAAGCCGAGCTTCGATCGGGGCGGTTTTGAGGTTGGCACTGAGCATCTGCCGTCGCTCCGAGCTGGGCCTCCAGCCCCTCGGGGCATTGGTGGGGAGGGAGGGGGGCAGAGCACGGCGCTGCCATCCCTGCCTGCCCCAGGGAGCTCCTGGCGCCGGGGGAGCCCTGCACTCCGCGGGGGGACCCTTCCCTCGTCCCAGCCCCGCGGCCAGGGGACCGAGTCCCGTTTGCCGAGTGATGCGCTGCAGAGCCGCAGGTCCCCAGGGACCGCGGATGACCCCCCCCCTGCCTCCGGTGACACGGATACTCTCCCCC
>VZRZ01008551.1:222330-234960 GCA_013398175.1 Climacteris rufus
CCTCCTCCCCGCTCCCGGCCCCGCGATTGCTTTAAAGGGAGAGCGCCTGCACAGAGGGAGCGCTCTTCGGCATCCCCTTGGAGATGCAGCGCACCCCCGGCGCTCCCCGTCACCCCCGGGGCTCCCCGCAGCGCTGGGTGTGCCCTGAGGATGAGCCCCGGCGGCTGGAGGCACCGACGGCCCTCGAGCCCTCTGCAGAGCCCTGTTAGTGAGCACGTTCGTCCACTCGTCCAGAAAATCCTTATCCCGCTGGCTAAGCTTGCCTTACCCCTTCCCAGGGCTGCAGGGAGTGGAGCCGCCAAGGGCTCGGCACGCCAGACCCTGTCCGGGAGACAGCTGTGAGCCCCTTTCCCACAGCTGACACCCTGCCACACTTCTGCTTCAGATATCATCAGATGTTTTCGTTTTCTCCTGCCAATATCATCCTCATCCTCATTCAAGCGGAAGCCGAGGCTTGCAGGTCTGTGGGTTTTTATCGAAACTGGAATTCTCTTCCCACAGTCACTTTATCCCTGTTTGTCTTTCTAGAATGAAGCAACGTGTTTGGTGAGGTGTTTTAGAGCATCCCGGGCTGTGAGTGCGTCCCTGCCCTGAGGAATCTACAGCACCACAGCGCGGGCAGGACCCGGGGGCAGGAGCAGGAGCAGGCAGAGGTGCTGGCAGCTGGCTCGGGTGTCTGGAGCTGGGATCAGGGCGCTGGGTTTGGGCTCTGCAGCATCCCTGATGCTCACTGCTTTCCTGCTTGGTGTTTTTCATCAGTGAACACCATCTGTACCGGAGCCGGGGATTGTTATGACCTTTAAGGCTCCATCCAGTGGCCGTTTCCATCAGATGCTTTTGTGTCTTACTACGATCCCAGGCACGCTGCCAGACTCTAAACGCACTGAAGGCAGGGAACATCTTTCCTCCAGTTTCAGAAAGGAGATACATCACCAAAGAAACCTGCCCAGATCCCAGGGTTGGGTCTAGAATTATTCCTGTTCCATTAACACTACAGATGAGTGAGATAGGAAAGTACACCTGGTAGGAGGATTGAAAAGTAATTAACGCATAATGTTAGTAATGATCTTCTTATTCCAGCTCTGCTTATTACCACAAGCTTTGCTCGAGTCCACCATGATGTGCTGCATAAAGCAGATATCTCCTGAATCTGATTTCCTGTTTGGAGATGATCTCTAGCTGAGAAATTACCTGCTCTCAAAACTGATTAGAGTCCTCATCAGCAGATTCTTCACCCATCCTTTAGGCAGGCCCTAGAAGATACAGGGAATTGAGAATAATTTCTTGCAGGAGGTAAAATCTGGAGTTGGTGGCTCAGCTGTGTGCCATTCCCAGTGAAAATCCAGAAGCAGTAGTGATAGCAGCAGGTTGTCAGCCCAAATCCGGCTGCTGTGACCTGCCCTGCTCAGATCAGTAGAAGCTTTTGCTCCTGTGGTACCTTCCAAGCAGTGGCTGCCTCTGGTTCATTGGCCCTTCCACCCCGAGCACTTTGGGGGGCTGTCCCAAGTGCCAGGTACCTGCCAGCCCCTGAGCAGAGGGAGGCTGGTGTCAGCAGGCCCTGCAGGAGCAGTGATCCCTGCCTTGGGAAATCAGAAACCTCTGTGGATGCCAGCCCTGCACCATGCACCCAGCCATCCTGGAAGGAGCCTGCCTTGGCAGGACCCTGCTGGCTCCTATTCCAGACCCCTGCTGTTGCAGGCAGCTGGCTTTCTGCTCCCTTCACGTGCTGGTCCAGCTCCATGTAGAAAAGCAATGAGGTATTTTTCCTCCTCTGCTTCCCATGGCTAGAAACTCTCTCGCAGCTCCCATGGTTAAAAACTGTCTCATAATTTCCAGCCTACATTAGCCAGTTTAAGCCTATTTGTTCTTGTGCCAGCACAGTCTTTTAGCTTAAATGGTTCCTTTCTGTACCTGGTGTTTACTTGCTTGATATATTTATGGAGAGTAATCATATTCCTGTTTTGCCTTTCTTTGCTGGGCTAAACAAGCCAAGTGCTCTCAGCCTCATCTTACAAGACTGGCTCTTCATGCCAATAGCCCTTCTCTGCACCACTCCCAGCATGAATTCCTGGCGCTGGAAGACGGGCCACCCCGGCTCTGTGCATCTCCCAGTGCTTGGCACAGCCACCAGTACCAGCCCAGAGCAGGCAAGCACAGCTCCGGGCACGGTGGTGCTGCACATCCGCTGGCCTTCCCCAGGTGCCACACTGTCACCTGCACGGTGACACTGGCAGGAGACATTGCCTCTGCCTCCGGCAGGTGGCAGAGAGGCCAGGCGCTCCTGCCCACCGAGGAGAGCTGGTTTCTGCCCTCTCTGCTGCCCTGCATTGCTGCACGTGCAGAGCTCTCCTGCGGGGAGTTATAAACTTCCATAGCCTTAAATGAAACTCACAGAGGACGCACAGACTCATCCCACTAAACACAAGAGGGAGATGGTATCACCATGCTCTGATGGTCACTAATAACTTTACCTCTCCTGTGCTATTCTCAGCAGAGATAAACTTCCAGTGTCTGATGAGCCAGAACAGAAATATCCAATGGCTTTCTGTTCTTTTCTATTTTTGCTGCAAGCTGGTTAACCCTGAAATCCAATTACTGCTCATTATTCAGTGGAACTTGCTTCTTATCAAATGGACAGACTGCAGGGCTGCTATGCCGACTCCCGGTGCTAATGGAGCCACAAATGAGCCCTGCCACGCTGGTGGACGCTCAGGTGTGAGCCGGGGGTACAGCCCCAGCGCCCCCGGGCACGCAGAGCTCCGGGATGCTGATCCTGCATCCCTTCCCGGGGCAGCCCCTGCTGCCGAGCGCACCGGCCGTGGGATAACGCAACCACGCGCTCCCCAGAGCTGCAGGAGCGGCTCCCGAGGCAGGTGAGGCACGTCCTTGCCGGGGCCGCCCTGCCCGGCCGCTCGGGAGTGCCCAGGGCCGGTCCCGCTCCCCGGCCCGGGCTGAGCGCGGCGGCGGCTGCTCGGGGGAGCCGCTGGGGCTGAGCCGGCAGCGAGCAGCCTCTGAGCCCCGGGGGTTCCACACACACTGCGAAATGCCCGGGGCTGATCCGGGCGCGCCTCGGATTAGCCTGGGAGGCGCGGGATGCGGGAGAGTCTGGCTGCCTGCATTAGCACGGGAAGCGGGCGCGCAGCCAAGCCCAAACGCCGCCTAATTCGCATTCGGTGCTGAATTCAGCAGGTGGGGAAAAGGGAAAAAAAAAAAAGCTTTGCAGTTTTCTTTGCTGATTAAAGTCATGGCACAGCAAGTTTCACCTACGTTCGTTAGCAAGAGGGGAGGGAAGGGGCTGTTCGAGCAGCAGCTGCCGCGGTGCTCCCCGCGCTCCCCCAGCAGCAAGAGGCGGGCATCGATCAAACCTCCAGCCCGCGACCCCGTGCTGCAAGGGCTGGAGCCCACGGAGCCCATATAGCCCCAGGGCCCTGCATCCATCTTCCTCTCTCTGGCATGGCCTCAGAGAGCGTTTCTCAGGTCAGTCTATCTTAAATAAGCTCCACAATAGTTTCCCTTTCATTCAGATCGTCCCTCAGTCCTTCTAAGAGACAGTTTAAGCTGATCCCCCGCGGAGACAGGTGATGGGAATGGCCGGGGATACTCTCGCCGGGGCGTCCTGGTGCCATTGGACGTGCCTGCCACACTTTCTGGCACTCACTGCTGCAGCATCACTGGGTCGCTGCTGAGCCCCGCCAAGCCCTGCCTGCTGCTTCCTCCCTCCTTCCCCACGACCCACTGCGTGCAATATCCACCCTTCAAGTTTCTCTTCGACTGGACCAGTGGGCAATCCCGTGGGGATCCAGATCAGCCATGGGCACAGGGCTGCATCACAGCCTCATCACGGGCTCACACAAAGCCCCAGACCTGTGTTCACTTGTTCATTCTCACCACTGAGCTGCTGCTATCGGCTCTGCCCTGCTTTTCCTGGCTGCAGCAGCCTTTTATTCATTGCACTGGCCTCCCGTGCCCTTCAGAGAGGTGCTCATGTGAAGTGCCATCCACTCACACCCGAGGCTTCTTGGCTGCTGCCAGGAGGACGGGAGCAGCGTGATGGATGCTCGGGCAGGATCATCCCCAGCCAAATTTCAGCTCCTCCACCCAGTCCTTTGCTTCCACTTCCTGCTGCCTTGTCAGCTCCAATTGTCCTTATTAGAGCTGATTAATTCCCCGCGCCACCCTCCCAGTTGATGAAAGGAATCAGCACCCTGGGAATGGCACCAGGGATGCCCAGGGGTGGTCTCCCCTCCATTGCAGGGGATTTGCCCACGCCTGCTGGGCATCCACAAGAACAGAAACCTGCGAGCAGCAGCTCCCATTGGCCCAGGTCTGGCCCCACTCTCCAGCCCTGGCTTAGCTTCCTTCTGCTCCTGCCGAAGGCAGAGCATCCCAGGGGTCTGCCGGAGGGGGAAGGACAGAAAGAAACCAATGCAACCCCAGTAAGTGAAAGATTAAACATAATGCCGAGTAAATTAATATACAAGAAGGGAAGGCAGGTTTTAAATTAACTCATTACACAGCCCGGCTTTCCAACCCATTTATTTATCCCACAGGTCCTGCAGCTTCATATGGAAAATGGCTTCTGCTTGACTGCTGTCACAGCCCAAACGCAGCGCGACGTGGCTGCGCCGCGGCCGCCCGGGGCTGGCAGGCGACACCTGAGCGTGCCCACGGAGATGCGCGGGGACGGGTAATTGCACATGCAAAACGCTGGGCTGTGACAGCAAACAGGGCGATCGAGCAGAGAAATGGGAATCCATTTCCATGCGCAATTACCCGGGGAGGGCTAAACCGCGGCTCCGGGAGGCAGCAGAGATGGGTCCCCCCTGCTCCCCCTCCCAGAGTGCTGGATGTGCCGTGTGAGAGCCGCCTCCTCCCCGCGCCTGCCTGTTTCCCCGGGGAGCAGGGCATTTCCATCCTCCCAGGAACCGGGGGACGCTGTGCCGAGCTGGATGAGCCCGCTGCTTATTACTGGGTTAGTCTGATTACGGAGCAGACGGCTTATTGAAAGCTGTTCTTTGGGGTGGATTTTCTGGGAAAAGGGGCAGGGAAGGAAGTCTGAGCCCCTTTGTTTGGGAAGTGGCTGCGATCAGGCAAGGCTTTTCTACAGCGTCTCTTATTCAGGAATTGCTGTTGCCAGGTCTTACTGATGAACTGGAGCTGGTTCGTAATAGAGGAAAATAAATAAAAGGGCAAGGGGAAAAAAGAAAAAGCCCAGGCCTCATTCTCTTCCCGGTGAGCTGGCAAACAAAAGCCAAGCGGCAGGGCAGGATGCTCAGGGCCGTGGAGAGGCGGCTGCTGCCGGAGCAGACGCGGCTTTTCCCGGGCCAAGGTCCGGTGGCGGCTGTGCCGGGGGGAGCAGCAGGGGCCAGGCCGGCTGGGAGCCTGGCTGTACCGCACTACAGCTCCCAGCAGCCTGCAGGCACTGGAATTGCCTGGGAGAGCAGCCTCCCAGCAGGTCACGGTACCGCACTCGGGGGCAGCGGGCTCGGCGCTGGCTGCGGGAGATGGATGCGGGCAGGGAGCAGCACCGGGAGGTGTTGAGGTGCAGGAACAGGGCTTAGGGACACGGTTCCTGCCCACAGCACTGCAGCGGGCAGCGCGGGACTGAGGGCAGGGTGACATGTTCACCTCTTGCACGCTCCCACCTCCTCCCAGGACCATGGTGATGTTTTATTTCACCCTTCAGCAAGCAGGATGTGCTGCTATGCTGCCTGGACGAGGAGAGGAGATGGTCCTGGGGGGCCCAGAAAAGGCTTCTACTTGCCCAGTCCAGGGGGCACGACAGGGGGACCACCTCTGTGTCCAGGCTGAAGGAAACCCATCTCCCCAAGGACTCTGAGGACTCTGAGTCCCGGATTCACATGGGAAGTGCTGGAAGGAGGCAGCCCCAACCCCTCTGCACGTGCCTCTAATTATCACACCTTCAGCTCCAGGAGCACCAGCCCTACTTTCCCCCATTCATAATTCAGCCTGACACAGCCCAGCAAAAATCAATTCACTCTTATAAGAAAGTGCCAAGGCAAATTATTTCCCAAAGCCTTCGACAGGGCTTTCTTCTCTCCCAACAACTGTATCTTTGGCGTTGAGTCCAAAGTTACAGATTAACCCTTTGAGCTCTTCCAGTTTGCCAGGGAGCACAGCCAGACGGGTGACTAATGAAGCCCTTGGCAAGAGCACCTCGTCACCTTGTTGCTGCTGCGTTCGGGGATGGGCCCATCGGGCTGTTCGTGCACCCATCAGCCCTTCCCTAGCTCGTCCCTCCGGGCACACTGCTGGCTGCACAGCCCTCACCGTATGACTTTGTCAGGGAAGCAAGCAAAGCAAAGGCTGCCTCAATTCCGAGTCAGGCTGTTCAAGAATTTGGGAAACCCTCCACTGGAGATCCCTGTCTGGCCTTTCCCAAGGCAGTTTGTGGCCATCAGGGGTCTTTTTTCATTTTCAATGTCATGGTAGAGTCACCATCAGGAAAAACCTGGCTTGGCCTCCCTGCTGCCTTGAAAGCCACATCCAGTGGCAGGGGCCAGTCCTGATGTGTGCCGTGCCCTGCAGCATCCCAGGTGGGAGCACCCACCAGCTCCTGAGCAGACATGGGAGGAAAATACCAGAATGCTAAAAAGCCTTCAAATCTGCTCAATGAAAAGGCTTTCCCCAGCCTTGGACCACAAAGGTTAGAAATCAGAGGGAGCCCATGAAAGAGCAAATCTAATAAAAGGAGTTTTAATCAGAGCCAAAAGAGAGAAGGGGGTTGAGGGAACAGATCAGAGTTGTAAACTGGCTGGAAATCAGTCCCTTCGTTATCACAAACACATCATCGGAACTTAATAGTATTTGACATTTCATTAATTTAAACCAGGAGTCTTGGGAATAGAGAGAGAAAAAGAAAGAACATTATTAATTTTAAAGACCTCCTCCTGTAAGGGCTCGCCTTGAAAAAGAAAAGAAAAATGTCAGAGGAAAATTGTTTCTTTCTATTTTTCCTCTCTTTCCTCCCCTATCTTTTCTCCTCTAGCTCGGAAGAGGTTGATAGGCACGGAAAACCCCGAGCCAGGCTTCCCACGCCTTCCCCAGCCCCAGGTGGGGAATGTTCAAGGTCCAGCCCAGTCCTGGGCTACCGTGGGGTGGGACACAGGGTGTCCCTGTGGCTGGGACAGGGTGACCTGGCCATGAAGCAGCAAGAGCCACGAGCTGCTCACAGCCCCGGACAGGCTCCCACCGCCTCGGGACGCTGCCCGGCACTGCCCGGCTGTCCTGCCCCAAGGAGGCGGCTGGGAGAGGAGCTGAGGACAGAAACAGCCCCCCCCCAAATCCACCAGCGTTCTCAGAGGCTGCAGAGAGGGGCATGTCTTCTCCCTGCTTCCCTGCCAACGAGGAGCTGAAGGCAAAGCTGCCAAAAATAAAGCGATTCAGGACAGCGTCTCCATTGTAAGGGCAGATGGAAGGCGCTGGGGCTGCGCTTGAAAAGGCAGATCTGAAAGGATGGAATTAAAGCCACTTTGGAGAAAGAGAGGCTTTTGCTAAAGCTGATGTGCTGCTCTGCAGATAAGGCTCCACAGGTGGAGTGGCAGGCACTCTTTGGATCTAATTGGGAAAGGGAAAAACCCACCTCAACCGTCCCCAGATGCCTTTGGCAGCAGGAAGGTGCCTTCCCTCACTCCTCCAGCTCCCACTGACAACTTTTTAAAAAGCACTTCTGCATCTTGCCCTGGTATTTCAAGAGAATTCAATAATCTTGGGCAATTATTTCAAAGGATTTTTGAAATTGTCCTATTTTTCCCCTTTCAGTGTGGCTGCACATCACAATGCCCGAGAAGGCCCGGCTGCCTGCGGGGTGGCCAATTTAGCTCCATGGATTTTGACTGCTTTCTCAAGTCCCACTATTGATTTTCTGCCGGGCCCAGCTGAGAATTCAGCTTATTATAAAAATCACAACTGGGGCAGAGCTGTGCTGCCAGTGCTGCCTCCGAATGAGGCTTCCACCTTCCCCAAGAGCTGGTCCTGCTGCCCTGTGGGTCCTGTGCTTTTAGGGCTGATGGGGTGGTGTGACATGTTGATAAAGGAGACATTTCCCTGGCTTCCCCAGCGATGCCCAGGGTCTGCTCTGCGCTGGCAAATACGTGTTTTCCATCTCATGCCCTGTTTAACAGCATCCACTCTCACCTGATTCCAGCACAGGTAGTTATAAGCCCTCAATTTCTCTCTTCTGCCAAACATTTCATTTGCTGCCAATGAAGCTGGTGGTTTCAAGAGCTGGGCCAGGTGACTTGCCTTAAGGCAGATGTTCAGTGCTACTCAGCCAGCTGAAAATGGGGAAATAATAGGAAAAACAATGACTTCCACACTGAGCCTCTTGTACCAGCTCCCAAGCTCACCGTCTCGTGCCCAGAGGACACCCCTGTGCCACGATCTTCCCCCAGCTAACTGAGTTTTACTCCTCATTACTATTCAACATGCCCTGGAAGGGGTAAGGAGGCACCAGAGATGCTGAAGCCACCCCACGATGACTTTGGCTTTTGTTCCCTGTTGTTGCTGCCTCCTGACAGAGCAGGAACACAGAAGGGATATTTATGAGCCCTACCAGAGGTGGGGTTGGCTCTGGGCTGTGTTTAAAGCATCTCTCTCGTTTCCCAGCTTTAACCACCTCCCAGATATTTACAGCATTTGACAGCTGGAAACAGAGTCAGGCTAAAGTGCTCATCTGCTTCCATGCACGGCCTGCACCTCAGGGGAAAACTGTTAGGGGATACTGGAGCAGGGGAGAGGGGAGCTCCTGCATGGAAACACGGACATTCCTTTACTACAGCTGGGGAGGGACATATTATACCCACATTATACCAGTGTGAGGGACCCTCCTGGGCCCTCACTTCATGCACAGGGGCTGGGCTGGCTGGGGATGAGCAGGTCCACCCCTGCCTTCCCTCTGCTTCCCATCCCAGCTATGCATCTGCCTCGTCTTTCTCTCTCTCCCACACCCCCTTTATGTCCTGTTTATTTTCCTTCCCCGCTTTTGCATCCTATTCATCTGTCTCTCTTTCCATCTCATCTCCCCCATCCTGAAAGGCTTGTCAGGAGAAGAAAGAGCAAGCCCGGCTTCTCCCAGCTCTATTTGCCAAATAAGGCCTGGAGTCAGGTTTTATTTAACAAAAGGAAAATGAACTGGATGCAAGTAGGCCAGAGAAGGGCCTGTGAATAAATGGGATGACGGCAAAGAGCAGGATGGATGCGGCAGGGGCAGAGCATCCCCTTGGGCTGCCGGACACAAGCTCGTGGCCAGAGCCCGCTGCTGGGGGAGCTGCCGGCTGCAGCCTGGGCTGCTGTGCTCGGTAGCGGAGCTAAAACAGCGTGACAAACACGGGAGTGCCAGGGAGGCTGCGGAGCTGCTCAGGTGGTGAATGAGCCGGGCTAGGGCGCCGCTTCTTTGGAGCCAAAGCAGCGTTGGCTTTCCCCCCGTTGGCTGTAATGCAATTAGAGAGGCAGCAGCGGACGAGGGGGAGCGAGAGGAGGGAGAGGAGCTGTGGAAAGCCCTCCTGCCCCAGGCTGTGGTGGGGGAAGCACAGCCTGAAGGGAGAGGAGCCGCCAGTGCAGCCGGGGGATGTTCTGTCTCCGCAGCCCAGCATGCGGAGCATCAAGACAGAGGCAATGCTGGGACAAGTTCAGCTCAGCCTCGAGCTGCAGCAAATCGTTCTAGACCCTCAGTCCTGAAACCTCTGCTCTCCCAGTGCCTCCCTTCCCAGCCAAAGGTCGCTTGGTGCTGGGGAACCCTCTGCCCCCAGTCAGCTTTGGGAGCTTGGCCTGGCCTGATGACAGAGCCTTCTCTGTGCCCTGGGGGCTGCAAGGCATCCCCCACCTTCCTCCAGCCTGCCTCGTCCCCTGGTCCTCCTCAGTGATGCTGGGACAGAGCAGGGCTGGGGCCCCTGTGGCACTCATGGGGCTCCTGCAAGAGCTGCAGGGGGATAGAAGGCCGGCTGCTCTCCGTCTGCACCCCCTCCTGCGAGCACAGCCTTTCAGGGTTCTTTCTGCACACCATCCACTCAAGCAGTCTCAAGGAAGTTGAATCAAAAGCAACTCAAAATACATTTTTGCAGCCTTTCTAGAAAAATAGCCTTTAAAGAGGGGCCTGGCCCCGTGCCCAGGGAAGTTAACTTCAATTGACTCGCCTGCATTTCGCTCCGGGCCCTCGCTGATTTTTCTGGAGCGCCTTGTAATATCGAAGTGCTACTGCAAGGAAATTAAATCCACTGCACTTAGCACCAGTGTAAGCCCTTTCCCCCGTGCCACACTCTTCAGAGGCACCAAAGCATCTTTACCATCACCTGCCTCAGCCTGCAGCACTGCACACACAGGTCGCACACAGCCTCAGCAGGCTCGGGTACCCCGCTCTCCTCCCAGGCTGTTCCCAGCCCGGGGTCCTGGCTGCTCATCACTCACCTGCCTTGCTCCCGAGAGGGCAGGAAGAGCCCCACAGCAGAAACACTACTGTGTTGTACATCATCTAGGTTATATTTCCTGCCATGCCCATCCTACCTTCTCCCATCAATACACTGCAACAGGAGCCCTTGTGCTTCCTTTAAATTAAAGCTTAATTTACCCAGATAAGCAGGGCCTAGGCAGAGAGGCTGCTGAAGATCCACGGCTTGTTGCCATTCTCACTTTTAATTGGTGTTCCTGGGCATGGCCAGCTAATTGACCCCTGTTGACTTGATTTTCTGGGGGAAAACACAAGCCCAGGTACCTCATTAAGAAGACTGAGGTGTGATGCAGCTCTCAGCTGGAACGGTGGGGCTGGGGCTCATCTCTGGTTGGGGGGGGGTCTGGGATGCTTTCGGGGGTGGATACTGACCCACCAGAGGTGCAGCCCCAAAGCCTGACATCAAGGAAGGGGCTGCAGGACCAACGCCCTCTGCTCCTATGGGAACCTGCCTCTCCCAGAGCTGGAGGAGCTGCCTGGCAAAGCCTCTGCTTGCCTGAAATGCAGTGCTTATTAAAACAAAGGCGTTTGGCCTTAAATCCCCTTTGACTCCTCCTGGTGCCCAGCTCTGCTCCGGGAGCCGGGGGTGCTCAGCAGCAAACCCACGTACAAGGAAAGCACATCAGCTCCTGGTGGGAAAGTGAATTATTGAAGTCGAGGGAAGCTGTGACGAAGCAATCAGGGTGGACTGCCTTGTGCTCCCAGTGAATTATTCAAAGCCTGGTTTTAAAGCAATTCCTGAAATAAGATGACAGAGAAATGGGGATGAAGAAAAAAAACGCTGTAAAGGGCCACTGTGATGTCTCCCTGGGTGTGGGGACCAGGCTGTCCCCTCCACAGGCTGCTGCTGCCTGGCAGAGAAGGGCATACACACAAAAATATGCCCTGGATGTCTCTTTTAATGGTGTTTTATCTAAAGTCAGACAATTTAGTCTGGATGGGCTGGTTTAACCCCACTGGCAGGAGAGCCAGGCAAAGAAAAGTCCCTGCTTCAGAGGACATCCTGTGAATTTATTTGATTTCAACAGACCTGAAAGCAGCAGAGCTGGAAGAGACGTGTGGAGCTGGGAATGGGGAAAACCAGGCTGAACTGCCTCGAAGGCTCCTAAAGAAAGCCAAACCACAAAGGAAAACAAGAAGGAAAGAGAAAATACTTTATTACATCTGTTTGAAGTGAGGAAGATACAGGAATGAGCAAACACCGAACGGTTTTGCTTCTGCTCACAAATGAACACACTGCTGAGCCTAATGGGATTTTAGATTAAAAGTTTTAACAAAAAATAACAACCACCTCCACAAATAGAGCTTTATAAGGTCAAATAACAGATGCAGGGGAGCAAAAACCACTGCCAGTGTTCTACCTCCTTCTGCAGGGATCCTTCTCCCAGCCTGAGCCCCTGTCTTCAGGTGTCCTCCTCTAATTCCTGCCTTTATCCTCAGTGGTCGTGTTTCCTGCTGAGGATGGCTGGGGAATAATCCTCTGGCATCCTCTTTTGGCTGCCTTTTCTAGGCAGGGCTTTACAAGCAGTTTGGCTCCCATGAGCAAAGGCCACCTTTGGGGAGCAGAGACCTGGCCTGGGTGGCCACAGGGATGTCCCCAGGGAAAGGCCCTTCCCCATGGGATTTCCCATCACTCCTGGGGTTCCTCCAGCCGTGCAGGGCTGCAGCCTTCCTTGGCATGTGGTCAAGGCATTGCTCCCCAATGCCCAGGAGAGTTCTGACACCCCCTTTTCCTCACAGAGAAAAGTCCATTCCACACACAGGCTGGCCCTTTGCCCACCAATTTCTGCTGGGCATCAGAGACACGTGGCTCATGACTCGTTTTGGAGGTATCAGGTAATTTCAGCAACAACTGACGTCAAGGACATCGGGGGTTTGCAGCACCCTTGAAAAATTAGGCAACTTCTGCACGCCTAAATAGATGCTTAATGACAGACACTTGTGGGGGAGCTGTTGGCAGCAGCCCAGGCTGAATCAGACATGGCCAGGATGGGTGATGGGCTTCTCCCTGTAAGCTCTTCCCTGCTGTGCCCTGCCCAGCAATGCATCCCACAGGAGAGCGAGTGCTGGCCCCCAGCCCTTCCTCAGCCCCCCCAGCCCATCCTCAGCCCATCCCAGATCCTCCTCAGCCCACCCAGACCCTCCTCAGCCCTTCCTCAGCCCAC
>VZRZ01008551.1:235481-299761 GCA_013398175.1 Climacteris rufus
TCAGCCCCTCCTCAGCCCACCCCAGCTCCTCCTCAGCCCACCCAGCCCCTCCTCAGCCCCGCAGTGGGATGGGCGCTCCCGGACCGCACTCCCGAGAGGCCAGGCCGGGGTGTGAGCACGCAGCATCCCCCCGCAGAGGGATGCTGAGGCGGCTGCTGGAGAGGATCCGCTCCCCAGCACGGGGTGCGTGGTTTGGCCGCCCCGCATGGGTCGTGCCGGGGAGCGGATCCTCTCCGGCAGCCGACCCGGACCACCGGGTGATTGAGAAGCATCGTTGGCCTCTCCAGCGCTCTCAGTCCCCCTTCTCCCCTGCTGATTGCAATCAACACCTCATTCATACGCCTCTGTTTACCAATTTTCCAGGAGGTATCATGCTAATGAAGGGAGCCAGGCAATCAAGCAGCCTCCCAGAAGTGGGGAAAAGGAGAGGGAAGGAAGAAATGGCTGCTGCCGGGAGAGAGGGGAACGGGCCAGGCAGAGTTGGGAGAAGGGAGGGGAGAGCCTACTGGAGAGCTCCTGGGGTTCACTCCGCCCCACTGTCAGCCCTGCATCCCTTCCTGTGCAGCTGTGAGGACAGAGATGCTCTTACCTGCTTGGCAACATCTGCAGCATCCTTGGCAGAGGTGCTGAGATAGCTGGGTACCACACCGAGGAAGATGAGGATGCCGGCCATGGCACTGCAAGGAAGGTTTATGGCTTCTGAGAAAGTTCCTGTCAAGCTCTGGAGAGCACATTGCTGAGCCTGGGCTCACAGGCTGTGCTCTGCAATAGTGTTTGCCCCAGAAATTATAAAAGGGCTGTACAAGCAAGGGCTCCATGCAGGCAATAGAGTTAAAATTGAGTGCCAGGTCCTTCGGGACACTCTCTTGGCTGTCTGCAGGTGGACATGACCCATACCTGTAGTGGATTTTCCAGTTCTACTTACCTGGCACAATGGTGAGAGAGTAGGAGTGAGACCCAGAACATGGGGTACAATCCTTTTTCCAAAATCCTGCTTGGACCTAAAGCCTAAAGGCCAAGGGTTTCCCAGGCTACATCCCCCTCCAGCACAGAGGCTGGAGCCCAGCAGATCCATGCAGGCAGAACCAGTGGTTTGCTGTTGGATGGAGAGGCCAGCAGTGCCAGGCAGGGCTGTGATCCCTCTGTGTCCTTGTGCCTTCATCTGCCTGCTCCGTGCAGCCCAGGAATGACAGCCTTGCCAGACACGGCAGCTCCGAGCTGGCAGCACCCGGAGCCCTGTCCCAGCTCCCCATGTGCTCACCCAGCAGTCACAGGGAGGGTGCCCAGGCAGGAGAGGGGCAGGGCGGGGACTGCCCATCCCAGGCTCACCGGGATGCCTTGTGCCCACGGGGTTTGGTGTTGAGGGGAGCTGGGAGGCTGCAGGACCTGAATCTGCCTTAAACACACACCAGCCGTGAAGGATTGTCCAGCAGCATTTGCAGACCCCACACTGCCCATAACATGCTGTTAGCAGCCTGTTCTTGTCCCTTCTGCACGTCTGTGCTTGGCTGGGTGCCCTCGGGCAGGGTCAGCCCTGGCCTCTCTGCATCACCTCCTGCTGCTTGCTGGAGCGAAGCTGCCACGGGACAGCTGCCCATTCCCTGCCTGCTGGCTCTTTCCTGCCAGCACTACAGGTTTAGGGAGGATTCTGGAGGCAAGGTTCTGTTTTTCAGAGCAGAAAGTCCCTCGGGGCAGGATTTGCAGCACTAGTGGGCTGGGATGCCACGCGGGGCAGTGGGACCCGAGGGCGGTGCTGAGGCCATGCAGCTGAGGCCACCTCCTTGCCAGGAAGCCAAGGAGAAAGGATGCCTTACAGGTGGCAATCGGGCAACAAATAACACGGTGGAAGACAGACGTGATTCCAGCCAGATGGAGAAACAGCAACAAACAATCTGTCTCCGGCTGAGGAAGCCCCGACAGCCCCAGCCACCACGGAGAGGGGAGCACCCTCCAGAGGAGAGGCGAGCGGAGGTTTTTCCTGGCACCCAGCGGGGTTTGGAGCCCACCAGGCCACCTGCCCCCCACTCGAATCCCGGGGAGCACCCTTTCCCCCCAGGAGCCGGGGTTTGGCACTGGGAGCTGCCCGTACTCCCCCCTTGCCTGCTAAGCCCCAGGCACAGCTGATTGATGAAAGGGCTCTCGACATGATTGATCTCATTGACAGAGTGAAACATGGTGATTACCTGGTGCTGGCAGATTTCCCTAAGTGTAGCTCACGCAGGCACAGGACGTTCGTGCCATTATCGTTATTAACTCCATTGTTAACGACTAATCTGTGCAAAGACTTGGCCCGGCCTCTTTGGAGCACGGGAGGAGGCCGCTGTGTTCGTGCTGGGGGCTGACCCTGCAACGGGAAAAGGGAATTTTATCCATTTAGTTTTTGGTTTGGGTTTTTTTTGTTTTGTTTTGTTTTGTTTTTTTTTTTTTTTGGAATCTATTTATGGAGGTGAGCATCCTCCGGGCATTCCTGCTCGCTCGCTTGTCCCTTCAGCCCCGGGTGCTCAGCATTTCTGGGAGGTGATGACGAGGTGATTTCAGGAGCTCTGCCCCATCCCGTCCCATTAAAATCCACCACAGGTCTCAGCTTTCCCTCAGAGAAAAAAAAGTCCAAACCTCTTTTTAAAATGTTTTCTCCCCAAATATCTACCATTTGCCAAACCTAAATTTCAGCCCAGAAACGTAACCACAATAAATGAGCTTTTCTCTCAGAGACCTCCCTGGAGCACAGTCGGCGTTTCCTCCTTTGAAAGCAGCCGTCAGCTGAGACCTAATCAACATCCTTCCAAAGAGGGAAGAAAAAAATATAAATAAACCCTCCACCAAGGCGTTGGAGCTGATGCTCAAGTCAGGGGATCATTTAGGGGATGATTTATTGAATAGCAAAGAGGTAAAAGGGAGATTGTCTAAGGGGGGACAGGCACGACAAAACAGGAGGGATTTAGCAACAAGGCAAAAATAGCCTAAAAATATGGCAAATGAGGAAATAGCGACAGTTGCCATCCCCACAAGGATGAGTTAAAATCCTGGCTGGCGTAACTGAGCGGAGAGCCCGGGAAGCCAATGGAGCTGCAGTAATTTACAATAACTGCTGGTTTGGCTCAATTTAAATAGCTCAGCTTTATGAATACCAGCAATACGTGTGCGAAAGAGGAGAGGTGAGTTGGGAAGGTTTTATTTACACTGCAGCTTAGAAGCTGCTTAAACTGATTTGGAAGCAGGTGAATAATTAATTGCATCTTTAAGGAATCGAGCTGTTAATAATACTCCCCACAGTGGCAGTTTATAAATGTTCCTGTCAGGGTGGAACATGGAGCATCGCAGAGGGAAGGTGGTGGAGGGAGGAAAAGCCTTGAGGAAACTCTTCCCCCCACCCCCCCTGCCTGCAAAATGAATTAAAGTTGCCATTTTTTCTGCCATCCAGCTGTTTCTGACACCTGGATGTCAAATCAATATTATAATGACAGCACCACAGCCAAAAAAAATTTTAAAAAATAGAAAATAAAAAAAATGTCCTATTACTACATGGAAAATATTTGTATTGCCTCCCACTCTCCAGGGTAGAGCCTGTTAATTGGGCACAAAGGGTAGGATCTGCCCAGAGCCTGCAGAATCCATCAGGGAAGCAGCTGACGTTGTGATGAATTTGGGTAAAGAGGGGCTGTGAGGGGAAGGGGGTCCTGAGCAGGGCAGGGGTTGGTCCCTCCTGCTTTTGGACAGCCCAGGACCTTCTGCTGCATCCCCCTCACTCCCCCTCCCTCCTTCTCTGTCCTTCCATCCCTCCATCCATCCCTCCCCTCCATCCCAGGGCCCTGCCACCAGGAGGTGCTTGCAGAAGGAGGATGCACGAGCAAACAGGTGCCTTCACACCACTTTCTCCAGTTCATCTCCCCCAGCCAGGGGAATCCAAAGATGGAGCAGCCAGCACAGCCAGGGCTACAGGGATTAAACCAGCAAAAACCTCCAGAGCCGGGAGTTTTGGGAGGAATCCAAACACACACACTTCAGGATAGGAATAAACCTCTAACAAGGAGTTGGGAAGGAAATCTAGGGCAGAAGCTGGTTCCTTCAGGGAACCTTTGGCTGGCAGAGGGATGTGGCCATGGGAAAGTCCAAACCCCCAGAGAGAGCAGCCACAGCAGGGCAGGGGCTGGATGGGGACATCACCGAGCACCCCCAGCCCTGGGGGTGCCAGCAGCCCCTCCACTCCCACCCACGATGGGGGCAAAAATATCCAAGGTTTTGCTCACTCTCTCCTTGGCTGTTTTTCTGCCTCTTCATTCCAGCAAGGGACAAACCCATCACTCCTCACCTCTCCAGTCGTTCAAGTCACATCCCAGGACCTGCATGCAGGGTAGGGGATGGCAAGGGAGCTCCACCCTGATGCTCCCAGCCCACCTCTGAGGTGGAAAACCAGCACCTGCAGAGTCCTGCCTCGTTTTCCATGATTAATCAGTTTGCTGGAGAGCAGCAGGACTCCAGCCCTCATCCATCCCCCCCGACAGCCACGTGTGAAGGCTGACGTTAATCAGATAAATTCCTTTGCAGTAGCACCAACAATTTTTCTAAAGCACAGTCTCCCTGGAGCTACTAATAATTACTCCAGATCCAGACATTAAAGCAGCACCAAAAATAATTGTTTTTAATTAAAAAAATAATTTTTCTGACAGACCCACTGATGCTAAACTTGGAACAGCAAAGCATTCATCAGGAGGGAGAGGAGAGGGATGGCAGTGACCTGCTCACAAGCCCTTGCTGGGAAAGGGGCAAGGAGAAGAGTTGCACCCCCCATGGCTTCAGAGAAGCTATCCCATCTCCAAATATCCCTGCTCTGCACAACACAGCTCACATGGGGCAGAGTTAAGGAGATGCCCAGCTTGGTGACTGAAATCCCAATTTCAGCTTTCCCAAAAAATACCTCTGTGCTGCCAGGAAAGAACTGTATCTCCAAGTGCCATCTCCCTAAGCCCCTGGGAATGACATCCCACTGGCAGGACACCCTCAGCACTGTCAGGTGCAGGGTGAACTCTACAGAGCCATCTTCTTCCTTAAAGGCACCTCAACCCTCCAGCCGGGCTGGATTCATTATCCCTGGGCTAGGAGAGAATAAAATAAAACATGTCACTAATGGAAAAAAATCCATTGCCTCAAAGGGCTTTTGATGGAGAAAAGAGGGGGGAAAAGGTACAGATTGTCTCAGGCCCAGTTTGGGTGGCCAAGCTGATCTGCAGCCACAGTAACACAGTGGCCAGTGCTAAAAAAACCTGAGGTGATACTCTGTGGAGCTCTGTCAAAATTCCTGGGATTACAGCCCCAACTTTTTCTGACTAACCACAGCAATGCTTGAGCTCTCCTTCCCTCCAGCTGCCTCTCATCCAGGGGGCTCAGGCTCAGAATATAATGAACCTCTTTCCCTTGCCCTTCCCAGCACCAAGGTTTGCAGAAGAGGGTAATGAACGTCCCTGTCTCCCAGGTTCTGGGGATGTTTTACACCAGCCTGGCGGAGGAGCACGGCCGGCAGCAAGCTGCTAACAAAAGATGCTTTATTGCAGGAGGATGAAAGGCAGGATGGATCGAGGCAGGGGCTGGATTAATTGGATATGGGAAAATACCTAAATATCTACATGGTGGGAGAAGCAGCGAGGTGCTCCTGCAGGACTGAGTTCAGGAAAAGCCAAATTGATGTGCTCAGATAAAGACAAAGATGCTGAGAGCTGATTCCTCAGTTGCCAGTGGTGCTGCCAGCCTTCTACAAAAGAGGTAAGGGCAAAAAAGCCCCCAAATCTGCTTAAAAATATCCCCTGTACCTTCCCAAAGGGCCCCAAGGCATCATGGCAGGGGAGGAATATTCACCTGCAGCGATGAGCCTGGGGCTCAGACAGGACCTTCCCTTCCCCTGCCCTAAGAACCTGGTAATGAATTTAATGAAGTCAGTGCAGAAGATCTGTGAAATACAAAAGGTTGAATGAATTTGAGTTGCTTAACCCAGAGAAGAGACTGTCAAGGGCAAAACTGAGTCTGCAAATACAGAAGGTGATGGCTGCAAAGTGGGAGAGAGAAACCTGTTCCCTGAATCCAATGGGCAGAGGAGAGGAAGGGACAGGTTAGATGTTAAGAACCCCCTTTCCAGCAGCACTGGAGAGGACCTGGGCAGCCCAGGTCCATCAGTGGGTAGTTTTAGATGAGGAAAGCTGCAATTTTTGCAGTTACAACTGCAAGACCAGTTCCCAGGGCAGGTGGATTGCTGGTGTGTCGTGGATAAGAACACTCCCTGCAGCATCCCACACTCAAACAGAGCGCCTTGGCCTCTGTCAGAGCAGGCACAGGAAGAGGAATATGACTTGATTTTCCGTCAGCTCATCAAACAGGTGAGAAAACAACATGCAGAGCCACTGCCCTTCATGTACAGCGAGCAGAGATTAGCAGGGATTTATCTCAGAGCTCCCCTCGGTGGGCAGCCCCTGGCCCAGGCTGGAGAGGTGCTGGGTGTGGGGGGAAACGGAGCAAGGGAAACACCTGTGGGACCTTCATAACCACAATTCGTTGATTTCCACCTCTCTTTGAGGATAATTCAATGGTTAGAGCTCTTTTGGAGATCTCAGATCCATCACTGCCTTCCCATGCCTCGTCTCTGCCTTATTATGGTGCATTTCCCTCTTTTTCCCTCAACAAGAAGCAAAAACACCCACCCCCAACCCTTCAGCTTTTCTGTGGTGAGGCAAGAATGTTTCTGCTCACCTGCAAGCCTTCAAAATCAATATATAACTTACCTGCAATAATCCCACACTCCAGGAAATTGCTTCAAATCACATCTATTTGGGGGAGACAGTAATTTAGACTGGCTTCCCCCAGGAATTTCTCCTCTGCAGGCGCGTGGCTCAGTCCTGGGAGCAGCAGATGGATGGAGCAGGTACATAAATACCCTCGGAGAGAAGGCTGGCTTTGTGTTTCGCTGGCCATGCCTCTCCTGGCTCCAGCCCCTGCTGATTTCCAGGCCTCCATCGCTTCTTAACACATTTTTTTCCCCTGGATTCTTGAAATTAAATGCTGCTAATTTATTTTGCAGAAAACTCTGCAACCTGCTGGTACGTCTCTGCCAGCTGTGACCTCATCCCCCAGTGATTGGATTTTGGAGTAAATTAATAGAACCAGTTCATTAATTAATTGCAACTAACTTGTGCGGTGAACTGGACCCATCTCTCATGTTCATGGGCTGCCCAGGAACCACTCCAGATTCCAGCTCAGGAAGCACTTACTATGTTTTAATTCCAGCTGAGTGGTTTGGATGAACATTTCCCAGTGTTCCAGCTGTTTGCAAACAGCAAACCTTTCATTACCCCCGTTCAGCTCCCATATCTGACCCCCTAAAACAAAGGGGGAACCCTGAAAACAGCATCCCCAGGCATCAAAGCCAAGGGTAACACTGAACATCTCAGATGCTCCTACATCTATTGTAGACAGGAGCTGGCAGCAAGTGAATGCTCCAGCGAAATCTCTAAACACTGCACATATATTTCGGGTTTATTCGCTGGGCTTACCACTGAATCTTATTTGCTGGCGTGGTTTGGTTTTTTTTTCCTTTCCTTCTTTCTCCCTGGGAGAACTTAATAAATCTTTGAAATCATCAAAAAGAAATGCAGCTTCAACACTTAGAGACCACGGTTAAGTTACTTCCCAGCAATATAAACTAAGGCTGTAAAGCCAAACATTTCCATGCCATAACACAAGGCAAAAATGAGGGTTTGGGAACACAGGGAGCAGGAACGGCCTCGCCTCGGCTCTCCCACTGCTGGGGGCTGGACAAGCCTGGAGAGCCCGGGGCTGGCTGGCGGCAGGGACGGGGATGTCACTGTCCCCCCCGGCTGTTGCCACCACCCCCTCCTGCCACACGCAGCAATTTTGGCTTTTCTCCTTTCCGTGGCTGTCTCTGCCCGGCCCCACTCCGAGGCAGGGCTGGCTCGGTGCATCTCCCCTCCAGTGAGGCGGGGGCACCACCAGAGACACACTGAATAACACAGGGGTACCACCTCCTCCCCGCCTCGCTTTCCATCCCTTAATGATGTTTTGTCCAGTGCTCAGAGATGGGAGAACCCCTCCAAGCCCCGAGGGAGGAGCCTGGTGGCACTCAGGGCTTCAGGACAGGGGTGGACACAGGCAGGACCCAGGCAGGACCGGGGGTGGACACAGGGTGGACACAGGCAGGGCAATGGTGGGATTCAGGCAGGACCTGGGATGGATGCAGGCAGCATTTCCATGGCAACACAACAAAAAACCAGCACGGCCACAGCTCCAAGAAGAGAAAGGGGTCAGGAGAAACTTTGTTGTCACGGACAGCACAGGGACACAGCTCCTCCGGCACCAGGGAGGGGTTGGGGTTGCCACCCGCACGTGTGGCAGCCACAAAGCCGCACCCCAGCAGCTCGGGCTGCCCTGGGGAGCCGGGCTGCAGGTCCTGGTGCTGGGGTCCGTCCCCCTTCCCCGGGAGCCGCGGTAATCGCCATGCAGAGCCGAGGCTGTGCCGTGCCCTTGATTTACTCTCTCCAACCTCCTGCTTTCTAAATCTCCCTTTATTAGTATCAGCGCACAGCAGAGCACAATTAGCAGTATATTAGCAATAAAAAAGCAGCCAGAGCCAGCAGTACCGCAGGTTATGGTTTCCAATCCCGCACCTGCCAGGGTGGCTGTGGCCGCGCACCCTCCCCGTGCCCCAGCCCCGGCTGCCGTGTCACCCATCCCCAGGGGCAAGAGGGGCCAGCACCCCTCTGGCAGCTCATCCCCCCCTCTCCGGGGCTTTTATGGGTGCTGCAGCAGAGCTGACACGAGGCCTGGCCACATTTAACCATTTATATTGATTACCCTGTCAGCTCATTTGAATAATTAAAACCAGATGGAGTCCTTTTAAGCATTTAAGGGAACAGCACCGGGAGCATCCCCGGAGCTGTGTGGTTTCAGCAGATGGGTGCAGGGGAAGCTGGGCAGCTTTTGCTGTCAAATCTTCCTCTCGGTGACATTTGCCACCCCGGGTGGTACCTCCCATGTCCCCACCGTCAGGGGTGGGGTGTTGGAATCAGCACAGCTCCCATCCCCGGGCACACTGATGGGAATAATTGCTCTTGTACTCTGCTACCGTTCCTTTTATAAACAGCATTAAAGCTGCCAGCCAGCCACAACCCTGATTAACTGCAGCAAATAAATGAACCCAGTGCCAACAGCCCAACATTCCAGCGTGGGTAGGGATGGGAGGGGGCCCAGCATCCAGCCCCACCTTGGCATTGTGACCCTCAGCTCTGGTTCCACGTGTCACCCACCTGCAGACCTCTTACACCAGCTCTCTTGCCAGGGACCTCTGGCTTCTTAAAATGGATGGGTGATACCAGCTGAACTCTGGTTACTTGTTATTCCATCGTCTTTTCAAAGGGAGTAAAATATTCCTGGCGTGGTGCTGGTTATGCACTCCTGCCATCATGCAGGGATGAGTTATCTTTACAGAAAGAAGCATAGATTAATATGTCAAATGAAAATGAACTATCGGCAGAATAAGATGAAAATGCAATGGCCAGTGACAGGGAGAAAAAGAAGAGGAAAAGAAAACGAAGCTGCTTGGGAGGACAGAAGCATTAAAAATTGAGGAGTTGATCAGCATTGGTGAGGTTGGATGGAGTCTGAACACCCTGCACAGGGCAGGGACCTTCTTCTCCTGCCCAGAGCAGAGCACCACCGTGGCTGGGGTTTGTCCTTGAGACCTGGTCCCACCATCCCCAAGGTAAAGGGCATTGCCCAGGGGCAGCTGAGCAGCTGGTGGGGAGCTCAGAGCAGCTCTCCCCTTGCAGCACACCACCCTTGACACTGGCTCCAGGCTGCTTTGAAGCTTCTGCAGCAGCTACAGAAGGTGCTGGCAGCAGGACACTCCATGGGTCTCCATCCCAACACCAGACAGGTGCCCCCCTTTCCCCAGAACCACCCGTGCCCTGCTCCATGCTCTTGGCACCCCATCTGCCCCTCACTGCAGCATCCAGCTCTGCCGTGCTTTCCCAGCCCCAGAACCAACCACCAAAGATAAATACCACTCAAAAATATTTTTCCAAGTAGGAATGGGTGTGCTCCAGCAGTGCGTCACAGACACCTCACAATTTACAGGTGTTTATTGTCTGGGACGAGCAGTTGAGCAGAGCTGGTTTTATTTAGACACACTTCCAGTACCTGGAAATAGCTATTTATATGTCCCAGTGTTTTGACGTGGTTGGGTGCCTGGATTTTGATGGATCAAGCCTATGAGCAGCAGGCTGGCAGGTTTCTGTTTCCTCTCCTCCCAACAGACTCCCATGCTCAGGCATCAGGATGGGGATGTGGAGCCCCTATGCTGGGCAGAGTCCCAGAGCCTCCTCTGCCCTCCAGTTCCTCAGCATGGAAAAGAGGCCAAAAAGATCCCTTTCCCTGCCTGCTGCTTGCTGCCTCTGTTGGAGATAAGATTTAATTAAATTTCCCTGCCTTTGCAACTGCCTGGGGAATTTTTCAGCTCCCTCCACCACAGGGTCCATCTGATTTAAGGGGGGGATAGGGATATACTCCATTACTTGTGTCCTAATATTGCAGATGGGATATCACCCCGGAGCACTGAACAAATTGCAACAGGAATATTTGCAGAGTTGCTTCTTCATTCCCCAATCCCTGGGGTGCCACAGCCCCTCCAGCAGTGCCGGAGTAGGCAGGGCCCAGCCCGACTGTAAATCCCACGGGCTTTTCACCACCTCAGTCAGGTTTATGGCCAGGCAGGAGCTCACACAGCAGAATAAGGCGTTGTTGCCTCCAAAAATCCGTCAGTAATTTGGCTTCCCTCTGCTCTGTGGGACTTTTCAGAGCCACAGACACTGGTTCACCCACAGCACAACACCAGGGACAAAAGCAGAGGCTGCTGTCAGGCAGGGGAAGAGGCCCAGGCTGTCCCGTCCTCATGGAACCCCTGATGCCACTCAGAGCCACCCTGCTCAGGAGCACCAGCCCTCGGATACCCAATGCCCGGGCAAGCAGCATCCTCCCAGCGCAGCACAGGCCACTCCATGCCCTCCACCCTGTCCTTGCCTGCCCAGGGGTGGCACGGCTGTAAATGCTTGTGGTGCCATGAATCACTCTGAATTTACAGCTGAGCTGCAGGAAAGGGAATTATATAACTCTCAGGAGACAGGCCGGCATGGAGCGAACATCCATCAAGCACAAATTCTGGATTATTTACCGCGGCTGGATCTTGCCAAGAGAAACACCCCCTGCACTGGACAGCCTGGGAACAGATTCAGTCACAGGGGTCTGCTCAGCAAATGGAAAGTTCCTGTCTTGCTTGTCAGAGACAACTGGGATGTTTAATCCCCTCTGTGCCCACGGGATGAGCCCAGTGCCCGGCAGAGGATGGGTCTCAGCTCGGCACAGCCCCATCTGAACCCCAGATCCTGGAGCCAGAGAAGTCTGGCAGCAGTGCCAAGCAACCCTTTTTATGAGCAGCACTTAATTATTCGCCCTTTTAAAACGTTTTGCATCATAAACCTGGAATGGAGCAGAGGAAGGTGATTACTCTGCCACTCACTCTCCCTTGCTGGAGGCCAGTGCTGTGTGCTGGGGGCGGTGGCCAGGGCTGGGGATCCCACCAAAGCCAGCACTGGCCTTGTTGACACTGCAGTGTCACTTTGCACTGAATTAAGACCCATAGAGGAAGATTCAGGGAGGTGAGACGTACCTCAGACAGGTATCACAGGCAGCAGGATCCATCATCAACTCGTTGTGTCCTCAACACCAACAGCCTTAAATCAAGGCAAGGGAAGGGGCTGGAGATGCCCTCCAAAGCTCAGCCTGGGTGGCCACAGGGATCCCTGTGATATACAGGAGCCATCTTCCCCAGACACAAGGCTGTATTTATTTTGTTCTCCCCAAGTCCTGGCCGTGCCAGGCTGTTGATCCCATCCTTTAGGAACATTGATTGCCTGCTTGGCCCTAGCTGCTGATTTAGGAGCAGATCAGTGGGATGGACCAAGATCTAAACAAACCTTGATTATATAAATAAGCCCTTAATTGTGCCCTGTTACATCCCTTTAACTTAAGCACACATGGAAGCGTTTCCTCAGCTACAGAGGGATTTGAGCTTTACTTTTATGGTAGGACTTGCAAATCCCAGAAAACCTGAGCACCTTGGTCTAGTGGAAGGTGCCCCTGCAGGGGGGTTGGAGCTGGGTGATCTTCAAAGTGCCTTCCAACCTAAACCTTTCTGGGATTCTATAGTCTGAGCCATCACAATGAGCTTCCCAACCTCTTCAGCGCTTGCAGAGACAACAACTGATTCGATCTGCCCAAATGCTGGCTTTTTAGGAGGGATTTTGGATTCGCTCCCAACCTGGAAACTTTATATCGGTTCTTTGCCGTTTTCCTTAAATTGGCAGTAAAAATTGAGGGAGACTAAAAGTCTGTGATTTGTACTTTGCACATGGGGAGCAGAACAATCTTTTGTTCATTTACTGTGACAACTGCAGTTCAGATTTAATTATTTACGATAATGTTCCAAGGCGCATTAGGGAATGTTCTCTTAGTTCATAAAAACTCACGCCGCCTTGGTGCTGAGTGGCACCTAGCTACAGGCTCTGCTACTGCACTGGGGGAGGCACGGGCAGCTCCAGGCGTGCAGCAGAACCCACTTGTCACAGCCCATCTGCCCACTGGCTCGGGGACCTTGCCCAGCACAGCCCCCCAGAGCCACCCAAGCCATTCCCACCAGCTGGAGTCCAAGGCAGGGTCACTCCACAGTACCCTGAGCTGCTGCAGCCTCTGCACAAGCAGCCACTGCTCCTCTCCGACAGCCCCAGCTCCCTGGCTGGTTAATGGGTGTATCCATGGCTGTGTTTTTATTCCCCTCTCCTGAAATGCAGCCTGGAAGCCCCATCCCCTCCTAGAGCTGCTGGCAGCCTTTGGTTCACATCTTGTCCTTGTATAAATGCTCACTGCCCCACCTCAGCACATGTTCCGGCCCTTTTCACTAGGTCCTTCTCCATTAGTCACAAGAATTAAGGAAGACAGTTGGTATTTCATCATTAAGTGTCTCACATCCAATAAATAGATCATTATTCTCCTCTGATTAGCAGCTCTACTTCCATCAGTTCAGAATAGTTACGGGTTTTTTCCCTTCCCATCTTCAAGGAGTAGCACAGTTTCTCCTAAGATCTGTTATAATCAAAGGATTAGAGCTCTGGAAATGTCCTCTGCATACATAGGAAGGCTTTTTCCTGCTCTCCTTCTTGGAGCGAGCGTGCTTTGAAACCCTGGCTCCACAATACTGCCTGTACCTGACCTGGTTTAATTTTAGTCTTGCCCAAATCTGCTACCAGCTCATTTAGCTGCAGCACTGAGAGCTCTCTATGGAGCTGGCCACAGGTCAGCTCACATACTTTTATTACAATTGCAGAGTCCCCACGTATCCTGCAGCTCTGACCTGGCTCCTGGATGCTGGACACCTTCCCTCTCTGGGCTGCAAACTCCCTCTCCTCCAGCCAACAGCACCACTGGGATGGGAGACAGGAGCTGCACCCTGGGCACAGATCCTTTTTTCTTACAGCACCAGTGTCAGCATCAGGATTCTCATCATACCCACAACTTCAAAGGCTGCAGAGAAAATGAGAGGTGGATACAGTCTTTTGGGATATTTCCAGCATTTCTGACACGGCAAGCGGTGTCCCGGGAAGAGCTGACCCAGCTGCCCAGTCACAGCCATGATGGGCCAGGCAAAACATAAGAGCATGAAAATTCCAATGAATATTCATTTAAAGACTAGCTCAAATATTCCCGAGATAAATGTGGCTCTATTAATTTCACTCTGCACGCTGAGCACATTGTTATTGCAGAGAGAAAGCTGCACAACCAGATAAAAATGGGTTTGGGGGTCTCTCACTGGAGCAGGAAGACCCCCAGGTTCCCACTGCCCACATGTGCTGAAGGACCATCTTCCCCCAGCACAGCTCAGCCAGGACTAGAGCAGCAGGTCCCACCAGCCTCTGAGGAGAGGGCAGTTCCCTTTCAGCTTGCATTTTTCCAGAGCTGTGGAAAAGCTCACTCTGAAAATAGCCACGTAAATCCTCTTGCTGGACATTCAGTTCAATTAGCTCTGCTGACCTCAGAGGCAAGGCTTTAGCTGAGTCTCATAGGCCAGGAAGAATGGGGCAGCTTCATTAGCCAGGGAAGTCCAGAGCAGTGAATCCCAGTGGAAGGCAGATCTTCACCAAATAAACACAACCACTCCAGCTCCTCCTTCAACCCCAGCTCCGCCTTCACCTATTCTCTGGCTTTTCAACACCCCAGGTCACCTCTCCATGCAGCAGACCCCAGTTCATCCCACTCTGTTGCCATCCCTCCCATCCATTCCCGTTCCTCACAGCTCTTCCCAGGCTGCACTTGGGATGGTGGCCACGTTTGCAGACACGTCTGTCATCGAGCTCATCTTTCCATCCACTCCACAACACGAGCCCCACGCCTATGGATGCATCCATCATCCCTGTGCGCTGCTGTGGCACTAATATCCTTGTGAGGGGCTCGGGATTGCCTGGGAGATAACAAGTTTGCATCTTTAATGGCTCCTGCAATATTTGTACCCAGCTCCACGGCTGCCTGGCTGGCTCTCCCGTGCCAGGAGGTCTCTGACTGCTGCGGAAGGAGCCGGCTCAGGCGCTGAGCACAGCTCACTCTGTCAGCCAGGCCCTCCGAGCCGCTCCTGGGGACCCATTCGCTTCGGTGACATCTCCGACAGCTCTGCACAGCCCTGGGAATGGGGATGAGGATGGCAGGGAGGGGTGGTGGGGACTGGGATGCAGACCCACAGCCAGCACAGCTCCCTGTTGTGCAGCAGCTCCAGGACCAAAAAAAAAGGGCATGAAGAATTGGAGCTGGGCAACTGTAGGAATGAGCAGGCAAGCTTCAGAAAGACAAGCAGCTTCTCCATCATATTGTTGCCTGAAAAGGCTGCCCAAAAACTGAGACTAGTCAGGAGTAAGTGAATAAAGGTGGGGATTTATTGGAAAGGCCTTCAAAGGTACATTTAGGGCAGACAGAGCCCTCCAGGGGCATCACCCAAAATGGACGGGGAGTCACAAGTTCTCCACACCTTTATAGGTTTGGTCCATTTGCACATCAGCATAAATTCACCAATTCAAACTTTGCAATTTCCCCCTGGCTCCCTTAGCTCGCTCCCTCCCTTTAGAAGCTGGGCCTGGGCAGTCTGAGTGTCCTTGAAGAGCAAGCCCAGAGAGGCCCTGCTCTGTCTGTAGAGAACAGCAGCTCACAGGCTATGGAGCATACACACCAGGCAGTGCAGAACTTGAAAAATATAAGGGTCAAAACCTAAGGCAACAATATCAGGAAGTTTTGAATCTCTACCTTCTCCTTTCAGCCCTGGAAACCAATCCCTTGCATGCTGAGGGTCAGCTGCTGCCTGGCCCTTTTCAATTCCTGTAGATCACGGCTCCTCTCTTTCTGCCTGTAAACTTGGGGAGCAGCACCTTGTGCTCCATGGGCTAAAAGACACCATGAGCTATTTGGGAAGTGGCTGGGCCTCTCCATCCCATGCCAGAGGGAAGGTGGCTACCCCAGCTCTTCCCACATCCCATTGGCACCAGGATGAGCCAGCACTGGAAAAACAATCCCCAGCCATGAAGGGCTTGGGGAGAGGCCAGGGCTGAGCTGCCCCCAGCCCTCCCCTCCACCCTGGTGAGGATGCTGCAGCTCTTTCCCCATCCCACTCCTTGTTCAGTGGCTTGTTCTGCTCCAGGCTTAGAGGGTATTTCAGCCATCTCAGTGCTTCTAATCTCTTTGGGAACATTGCTGAGAAACACAATTTCAAGCCTCCCAAGATGTGACATGACTTGTAATTTGAGGCAGAGGTGAGAGCCTACCACCCAAGGGACAGAAAATAAACAGTCTCTGCATGATTCTGCTCCCAGCCCTCCTCCCTCTGATGCTCCCCTTCCCAACCTGAGGCCCAAAACCTGGGGTTGGAGACCCTGGGCAGCTCCCTCTGGCAGGAGGGGACCTCTGGCCTTGTGTCCTCACACCCAGCACCCCAGGAGAGCAAAGCAGAGGCTGGGAAAGCACCTGGATGAGGAGCAAGAGATGTGGGGCACAGGGGCTGCAGGCAGTGAGGGGGATGGAGGGCAGGGCTGGAGGGCAGCCAGCCCAGCCTGGAGAAACCAGGGAAACCATCTGGGAGCAGCTTCTGCAGAGCAGGAGGCCGAGTGGCACATTCCAGAGGGCCATCTGCTGGCACCCAGCCCTGCTCCCTGCCCCTCCAGGAGCCCCAACACCAGCCAGTCCCCCAGAGCAGGGTCCCAGGCAGCCTCACACCCCACTGCACCCCAAATCCCACCTTCTGACCAAACCTCCCCTTTTCCCTTTTGCCAAGTCGGCTCCCACAGCTCCACTTGGATTGTATCTCCATTAAAAGAGCAGTTGGGTCAGATCAATGCCCTGACTCTCAGCCATGGTCTCTGGCCAAGCAGCTTGTGGGAGCACTCCCCAAAATGACCTGCCCCAGGTGCTGGCACACACCACCCAGTGTCCCAGGGCTCTGGTGGGCAATGCCAAAACAGGAGGAGAAATACCACTGGCAATAGCCTTGACATTTCCAGGGCCAAAACAAGGGCGAGGCAGTGGAGTGGGAAACAAACCAGAGACATTAAACCTCAGCACCAGGCAAAGCTAGCTAAGCATCCCAAATTTCACTCAAAAAAAAAAAAGAAAAAGTCTCATTGATTTTACTAGAGAACAGAGAGATTTTGCAGATCCATGGATGGGTGCTGGCAGGACCAGCACCCATCCATGGATCTGCAAAATCCCAAGGATTTGCCCTGTCCCAGGTTTCCCACGCAGGCCTGCCTGGCTGGGAGAGGCCTGGAAGTGGGAGGGAGCAGGTCCTGCTAGCACATGTGCCTTTGTTTCACATCAGAGGAGGAGATAATAACCACCTGTGATCCTGTAAATTTTGATTTACACTCCAGCATCTCAAGCAATGCTCTGTTCATGGCTCAGGTGTTAATTGGGAGATTCCTCCTCATTTGTGAATGTAGCAGCTCCCCAGCTTCTTGGCTGGGTGATGGTTTCATTATCATTTCCTATATGTTTAAATCCCCAATAATCCCACACGACTGGAGCCCATTCCAAGTGAGCAGCAAAATCCAATTTAGGATCCTATTCTCTGGGACTATGTAACCAGAGCCTACTTCGTGCAGGCACAAAAATCCAATTCAGCTTCTTTGCCTCTCAACAGCTGCCCCCATGAGACTTTTCCAGGTGAAAAAACAATAAACACAAAACCCCACAAGGCGGTTCAGAGGTGAGCTGAGCCAGCCTGGGAAGGTTGGCACTTGGGGAAGGTGGCTGTGGGGCTGCAGGCAGCTCTGCTCCTGCATCCCTGCCCTGGACCCAGAGCTCCTGCAGGGTGTTCTCAGCTCACACCATGCCCCAGTTCCCCTCAGCATCCATCTCCAGACCCAGCTCCATCCCATGCCAGCAACCACCTCCCCAGGCACCTTCCAGGTGACACTTCCCCCCTTACAGCCTATTCCCAAGGCACTTTAGTCCTCCCAGACTTCCCTACCATTCTTATTTAATTTCCGTTAATCTGTATTAACCACACAACACTCACAAGTCAATCCAGCCCAGAATATTTAAAGATTGCCCACATTTATTGACTTACCCTGTGCCAGTGTCAGGCTGAGGATGCTCCCTGTGCTCCAGGGCTGGAGCTTTGCCAAAAAATCAGGTGGGGAGTCAGTGACAGCAGCCCTAAAACCAGAACTGGGGCAAGACACACTGAGCTTTCAATATGACTGCATTTCCAGTTTCCTGAATCCCTTTCTCAAGTTTCTGGACTGGATTTTAGACACTTTCTAGCTAGAGCTGGTAGGAAAGGGCTTTGTCACCCAAAAGGGCTGTTGTCCTCAGGGAGTCACATTGCAAGGACACAGAGATGGCCAGGAAGACCTGCAAGGAAAGAATGGGAGCCAAACCCATCCCTCCAGAACCCCTGTCTGCGTTCAGTCATCAGGGTTTGCTTCATTTCTTGTCTTTAGATGTTGCACTGCAAACTCACATTTCCTAGGCAAAAAGTCTTTCAAACCAATTCTCCCACATTTTGGATGGTTACAAATCACAGGAATGGACATTCTGGAACATTTCTGAATGCCTGCCTTCAAACTGGGCAGATTTATCAAGCCTGACCTTCCCCACACACACTTTGTTTGACAAAGGAGCAGTTTCCTACAAATACAAGCCAAAGCTACTCCAAAAATCCATCCTCAAAGCCTCCATGCTCTCTCCTCCTTTCTTTACAGCTGGCTCATCCTTTCCTCCTCCTGCCAATTTGAGTTCTTCCTCTTCTGATTCATTGCCCCTGAGTTTGGGTTATCTAGGGATCATCTGCATCCAGAAGATTTCTTGTTCCTTTCTCCACACACATTCTGGCAGCCTTGGCTTTCACAGGAAAGTCTTCTGGGATGTACCTGGCCCCTGTAACAAACTAGAAAATAAAAATAATGATTACCTGTACAAGAATTAAATTTTATGTGCCTCCCTGACAGTGTGTGGAATGAGCAGAGTCGGGAACAAGGGGGAATTTTCATCCATTTAAGGAGACAGCATGAGGGAAGGGATGCCTGATTTTGTGGAAGCAGGTACAGCTCCTGAATGGGGGTTAGAGAGGGTGGGAATAGGCATGGGGAAGGGGACCCATGTGTGCCAGGTCAGCTGGAGAGATGGAGAGCATGTTGGAAGGGGGGATGAGTGACATTGACTGGTGAGGGCTGAGGAGGTGATGTAGGGGCTGAAGCCAACCTATACCTCAGGGATTGGGGCTCTTCTCTCACCTTACACATTTTTTCCCCCTTTCCTTCTCTAACTAGTCAGGCTTTCCTGGCTCTTGTCCCATTTTTATCACTTCTACTGCCCTCTCTCCATCCGCAGTGTGGCCCAGGCACACCCAAGTTCACTCAGCCAGGGGGTTCACCAAGCAGCAGCAACACAGCAAGTGGAAACACAACAGAGGCTGGTTTGGGTTGTTCCAGTGAAACAGCTCTGTGTGTGCCATGTCAGTGGATGACAGCTTTCCCAGGGGCTCAGTGGAGCTGCTGGTGGGCTGCAGGGTCCTGGCAGGAGGTAAGCCTGACCCTGGGCTGCTGAGCTGACATTTCTTATGTGCCCACACAGCAGCTCTCCCACACCTCATGGGCACCACCTGAGGTTTCAGTGAGGCTCAGTGGACCCTTACTGGGTGCTCCAGTCCTACCAGCACCTCCCCACGCACAGCACATCTGTGGTTTCACCACTATTTGAAGGCTGAAGAGGCTCAAGATGCCTCAGGAATATTTTTCACGGGTAAACAGACCCTTTTCCCCCCCTGTCCCTGGCTGAGCTCCAGCCCAGGGTCAATAGAGACAGAAAGTCATTGCCAACTGATGAATTCCTGCAGGGAATAAGGCCTTGGTCTCACTCCAGTTATGAGGAGATAGATTCCACAGTGCCGCTGCTCCTGTCACACCACTGCTAACCAGCACCTTCCACCAAGGCAAGAAGATTCCCTTCCCACCAAGGCAAACCTAAGAGCCCACAGTTGGAATGTTTCTGGGAGCACCTTCCCCACTGCCTTGTACCTTCACAGAGCAAGGTCAGCGCTGGTTCATCCCCCCAAAACATGACCAGGGATCCTCCAGCATCACCAGTTCCTACTGGGAATCAGCCCTGGCTGGTGGGGCAGGGGATGTTCACAGAAGCCTTGTCTGGTTTGGGGAGAAACTTCTATCCAGGACCTTCTCTCTCACTCTTTCCACAGTACCATATTCATAGGAAAATGTCACCTGCTGGGCTTCCCAGCTGGTCATCATCCCTCATTCCTGCCATCTAGAAACTGCTGCACATCTTTGTGGATGGATACAGCTCATGGAAACCCCAACATTTCATCCTCCAGAAGGAAAAGCCAATGATCTGAGCAGAAACCAGCCTGTGGGCATCTCCCTCTTGTGTCAGAGGAGTGTGGACACCAGAGTCCCTGCATGCTACTGAAGAGGCAGCTGCTGCCCCAAAAGTCCCAGCTTTGACCCCTGGATTTATGGGGCCTCCTGACTGCAGGACCTGGGTCCTTCTAGCAGCAGTGCAGGTGCTCTTGGGCACTGCAGGGGAGAGGAGGCAGGAAAGAAGGCAGCAGGTGCCGGGCAGGGCGAGGCTGGTGTCCCACAGAGGAGCAGGGTGTCCTCGGGGACAGCCAGCCCTGCTTTGCCACACAGCCAGGGGGACATACCCTGCCAGAAATAATGCCCTGGTTACTATGGTGATTAGCACTGCCTTGCAAACACAGCGCTGTGCCACGAGCTGGTTGTGACAGCAGTGGAGAGCAGACAGGGAAGGGACAGTCCTGGCCACCCCCCGGCCTCCCTGGTGGGGACAGCACAGGAGACCCCTGGCAGAGCCACCCCCGGCCCCAGTGACACGGCCCAGAGGCTCCAGCTGACAAGCAGGTTTAATTGAATGTTTCTCTCTTTATGTTTCTCTTTCCAGCAAATAAAACCAGAGCGAGATAAAAATATATGACGCTTAAAGGGGACACTGCCAAGGAATTTTTATCTGTTTTAATTTGCGTTTTACTCTCCGTTTGTTTGCAGCTCTGTGGCTGCAATATAGCATTTTATTTTTTTTTTATTCCCTTTCCTGAGTTTTGTCATGCTTCCAACTGGCAACTCGTGGCTGAGGCCCCTTGTCCCAGCGCTGTCCCCTGGGCTGCTCCCATGCACACAGAGAGAGGGGCAGGTAACCCTGCAAACCACAACAGGGTGATGTGATTTGTCCCACCCTTGTTGTTATTATGGCTTCATTTATATCCTGGCTGCTGGAATTAACAACTGGAAGGAGGATATTAGCTTTTGGATAAAACCCCAATGCTTGAGAGATCCCAGCTATTCTGCCCTATAAATTTCAATAGAATTTATTGCTCTCTACTGCATCAGGACGTGAAGGTAGAAATCCAAGGCACTGGTTTTCTTCTCAGGACAAACAAATGCCAAGCTAGAAATAGCCTAAAATTCCCCACAACCTCTAGTTAGAGCACCAGGACAAGCCCAATTTCTCTCCCTCCTGCTTGGGCCCTGCTAATTTCCCCAGCCGCCGTGACAAATGGCTGTGCCAGCAAAGCGACATCTTTCTAATCTGCTCCAAGACAGATGGGTTCTGCTGCCAGCAGAGAAACCCCACGGCTGAGCCTGACTGGGAGGGAAACCACAGCACTGGAAGCTGGGGCAGTGGGAAAGGGGGGTCATCCCATCTTTCTCTGCTTGTTTATCCACGCGGTAGATGGGGATGAATCAGAGCTTTGGGGGCTTCAGGCACCGTGAGCTTGGCTGGGGATGGAGACAGGGAGTACCAGCACCTTCCCCAGGCAGGACAGGCCATCTAGAAGCCACCACCTTTCCCAGGTAAAGGAGCCACCTCCCTCTTTCCCTGAGCAGCTGGATGGTGGGCAGCAGGTGAAGCAGCAGCCAGGCCTTTCCAGGGTCAGGGCTTTGTGCTGCTGCTGTTCTGTGGGCTCCTGCAGATGTGTGTTTGAGAGGGCAGGCCCTGCACCTGCACACCTTCCCAGTCTGCTTTGGTGACACCAGAGATGGACAATAAGGGGTCAAACAGCAAAAGGGCTGCTTGGGAAGAAAAACAGTACAGGAGAGCAAAAATAGGGCTTTGGATGCACACAAAAGGCTCATGTCTCTCATTTTTAGCTGGTCTTTCCTGGGAGAAGCTGCCACCAACACCTGCAAGGTGGAGGAGCCACATCAAGAGCAGAGACAGGAGGGATCCTGAGGGCTCTGGCTCTGTGTGCCACCCACTCCAGGAGTCACTGTAGGGCCTGGTAATGGGCTGCCTGTGGACCTGGCTACCTGTCCCACCTGGCTCTATCCCAATTACTTTTCCCTGTCACAGTTTATCCTCTCTTTCCTCACAATCACCTTAATCTTCCATCGAGTACCTCCCCTCTCCAGTACACGTGTCCCCAGCCCAGCACTCACCCCTGCACAGCTCAGCTCTGAGGAAAGGACACTTCACCCCTCAGCTGGATGCTGTCTTGGCTGGAAGGGGCTGCCAGGAACATGCACTGTGCCATCAGGCCAATTCCCCCCTTTTCCCTATGGGGCAGCCCTACAACCCTGCCTAAAAATCCTCATCTGCAGGCACACATCTGAGCAGCAGCCACTCAATGACCAGCCCAGGCAGACGCCCTTTCCCCTCGCACACCAGGACCCCCAAATCTGAACTACCCTCCGATTTCCCTCCTGGCTAATGCAGAGATGGACTGGAACCCAGGCATCCCCTGCTTGCTCTGGGAATGGAGGAAAACAGAGCTCCAGGAGCTCTGCGCTTCCAGGGACCCCTCCCCTCCAGGCTGGAGCTGCCAAACCCCTTTTCCCGTTCCCCACGGCAGGGGCTGCTGCATGGTAGAAGCCCGGCAGCACCGGGGTTGCTCCAAGACCTTCATCGACCCCAGCTTGGAGGGGAAATCCTCCCAAATTAGCACGAGTGCCCCACCAGGAGCGAGGGTCAGTCCTCGGAGTGTCCCCAATGCTTAGCTCCGGGAGAGAAAACGGCCCGGGCTGGCAGTGGGACTGCATGGTCCCTGCCCATCCCAACCCCCCGGGAGCATCCATCCCCTCCCTTCCGGGAGCATCCATCCCTCCATCCATCCCTCCCTCCCTGCCGTCCCCGGCCGGGCAAGCGCGGAGCGCTGGTGCCATCTCCTGGGCTGCGGCCGCTGCCAGCGGCTGCCGAGCCCTGCCCGCTGCAGGAGCGTCCCCACAATCGCATTCCCTGCCGGTGCGAGCCCTCCCGAGCCCGCGGGCGGTGTCACATCCAGCGAGCCGGGCTGCTCCGCACCCGCTCCCGCCTTCCTCGCCACCCACCCTGCAACCGCTGCACTGCCGGCTCCAGCTGCCCACAGCCTGCCACGGCCCCCGCTGGTTTTGGATAGGTCTGGCTTGGCAAGGAAGAGCACGTCTTCAAGCAGACACTGTGCTTGTGACAGGACAGGTGGGCTTCGAAGTGACCGGGCAGGGTTGGATGGGAGACCGGGTAGAAATCCCTCCCTGTGAGGGTGGTGAAGCCCTGCCACTGGGTGCCCAGAGAAGATGTGACTGCCCTGTGGAAGTGTTCAAAATCATGTTGGACAGGGCTTGGAACAATCTGGGAGAGTGGAAGGTGTCCCTGCCCACGGCAGGGGGTGGGACTGGATGATCTTTAAAGTCCCGTCCAAACCAGGCCCCTCTATAATTCCACTATCACAAGGTCCCCAGCACCAAGCCCAGCTCTGCTACATCCCAGTTGGATCCCGAGACCTTGCTGGGCACCCAGAATCAGCCTGAGCATCCAGCACAGCTCATCACTGCTCTCCCACACGCTCCAAGCCCTTCCCATGCCCTCAGAAAATCCCCCACTCGCATAGTGGGGAATTATTTCCTTGAGAATACATCAGTCAATAACTATCTAGTGCTAAAAGCTGCTTCCTCTGTCTGACAGGCCCTGGAGAAGCTGGTGAGCCCGCTGGCTCCAAATCACAGCTCAGTTCCTCTTCCAAAGCACCCTAAATCCGGGCTAAAAATAAATGGCCTTTATTGATTTCCTTTTTAAAACTAATGCTGGGGAGTGATGTGTTCTGTGCTCGAGGAAGAGCAAAAGGTATTAGTCACAGAGAAGTACAGCCACAGCCCTCCAAACCCCCCACAGGTTTGGATAAAGCCCATCTCACACACAACCCCTTGCACAGGGCCTGGGGAAGCAGCAGAGCCATGGGGCTGCTCCACAGCAGAGCTCCAATACCCCAACATGTGACTTTGGGGTCCCATCTGTGCACAGAGGCTGCACATGATGTGCACAGGTGGGAACACCCCAGAGTAGCAGCAAATCAAGAGAGAAGAGATGCCTGCTCACCTTGCCGGGGACACATCCTCATCCCCATCCTGGTCCTCAGAGTGCAAGGGCATCCTCCAGGCTGGGTAAGGGGTGCAGCCCCTCTGCCCAGTGCCACAGCACAGCTCCGGTGAGGAGGAGCAAAGGCTGAAGGCACCAGAGCTTGAGCAGCCCGGGGTGGTGAGCGGGACGGTGGGAGCTTGCAGATGCAGCTTGGCAGGCCAATTAGCACCCCGGGCCTGAGCTCTTGGTCTCCTTAAATTAACAGCACCACAAGCACAAAGTCGGGTTTGGTGGTGGTTGCAGACATGAGACAGGCTTGGTAGGACGTAGGACTGTGCTTCTCCCATCTAAAGCAGAGGTGAGGCAGGCAGCATCCCCAACTCCCCCCAGCATCCTCTTCCTCCCTGAGTTTATCCTCAAGACCAGGCAGGCGCGCCAGAAATACTGAACAAATCCTGTGACATCCTCCTCTACTCCCCTGGCTGACCCCAGCACATCTGCCCAGCTGTTGCAAGCCCCAGACAGGAGGTTCACATCGCTTTTGCACGGAGCACACAGAGGGAAACCCCTGCTCCTCGGGGAATGGGTGCACGGCCAAGGCTGCAGGCACAGCACCTCAGGCCAGACCCAGGCGGTGCCTCTGGCCAGGGCATTGCTTCAGCCAGGTCAGATCCAAAGGCTTTGCTTCGTTTCCTTTCATAATCCCTCCAGCACATGGGAAGGCAGATGCTGAGAAGCTAAATCCCAGCAGCATTCATGAATGTGCTGTCTCCTGCCAGCACCGGATGGGATATTCCTTCCAGGCACTGGCGGCGCGCTCCAAGCACGCTCGCCGCTCTCCTCCCTCGCACGGAGCCGCTGCCCCAGCTGCAGCCCCCGGCAGCCAGCGGGACCCCATCCCCACCGCATGGGCGGCCCAGCCCCTCCTCTGGCAGCTGTGGGTGGCGAGGGGGAGCCTGGGGCTGGCACACAGCCCGGCCAGGGTGCAGGGTGTGCTTTAGGGGGAAAAGCCAAGTACAGGAGCCGAGCTCTGCTTGTGAGAGGGTGTGTGGGGTGCCTCTTCCTGGCAGGTGAGCGCTGGCACTCCAGGGACACAGACAGCTTTGCCCACAGCAAGCAAACAGGGCACGTTGCTGTCCAGGGAAAGGGCTCTCCCAGGGAAAGAGCTCCCGGCTTGGCCAGCCCGCACAGGGCTCGGATGCAGACGATGAAGTGGGGCTCCCCTGAGAGTTGGGGTGGCCGAGAGGTGCCCACACGAGCAGGGTGCTCTGCAGGCATGGCAGGGCGCTGGGTGCAGGGCTGCAGCTGTGGACCCCCTCGGCAGCCCTCCATACCTCCCTCCACACCGGCTGCCCTGGAAACACATCCTAAATAAAGCTGGGATCGGATAAATAAAAGCGTCCGGAGGCCGGCGGGACGGCCAGCACCGAGAGGAGGAGGGGAGCAGCCCCACGCCAGGAGGGATGGGAGCTGTGGCCGCCTCAAACACCAGCCCCAGGACTGCAGAGGAAGAAAAAAATTTCATTTTTCTTACTTTTTTCCCTTCCTCAAAGCCCCCCACCCCGAGCCTCCAGCCCCCCATGGTGGGCACTCACCAAAGGGAGAGGGCAGCTCCCCGCTGCCTGCAAACAGAGCTGGGGGCACCCTGGCGTTGGGTCCCCGTGGCTGAAGCTGTCCTGGGGGGAAGAGCGAGGGTCCCTCGTGCAGAACCAGGCTGCCAGCCCTGCCCGGAGAGGGAGGGCCCTGCTCCACGCTGGCTCTGCCCGTCTGCTGCTCAGCCAGATGTTGGCTGGGAAAGGGAAAAACAAATCCCCCGCTGCTGCCGGGGCCTGGCTGAGGGATGGGAAATGTGCTGGCCAGATGTGGGGCACAGGGCTGTGCTGGGGGCTCCGGCGAGGGGGGCAGCCCAAGCCGCCTGTGGCAGGACTTGGTGGGGATGTTCCTCTGGATAACACAGGAAGTTTCAACCAGAGGTTGTGATTTCCTTGCTGGAGGGGGGAAATATGATGACTATTAGAAAAGCAGTGGAGGTTTTTCTCTGTCCTCACCGTGGACAGGTTTGTCTCAGATATTTTCCCACCAGCCTCCTGCCTGCAGAGTCAGGAGTGGACCCTGGGTATCCCTGAGGTGAGGGGTGCTCAGGTTGCTTGGAGCCATTTCCTTCCTCAGGCTGTACTCGCTGCCCTCATCCAAGGCTGATGTTCCCCTGGCAAAGGGTGGCTCATTCCCAGTCCCCAGGGAGCAAAGGAAACCTGAGGAGGGAGAGCCAGAAGCAAAGCCAGGGATGCCTGTTTGTGGGTTGGGATTGTCCTGGTGAGTTGGAGGTGGTTTTGGTGGGTTGGAGATGGTCCTGGTAGGTTGCAGAGACGTGGATGTGTTCAGACCACCTGTTACTTGTGACTTATGATGGGGACAGTAGAGCTCAACCTCCACACTGAAGGTCCAAGCCCTGCGCCCCTCTGCTCTTCCATCAGCCCTCAAAAGAGCAAGGAGAGGGGACTGCTGAGGACAGACAGAGAGAAAATCCTCCCAGAGCCCCCAGTAGACCTGAAGATAAAGAGCAGGAAAGGGAATACTTTGCAAAATTGAATCTGTACAAATCAGCCAGCCTGGCTAATATGTAACCCCCAGACTAAACAGAATTAGCTAATGAACTTAGCAAGCCCCTGGCAATTACTCAGAAAAAGTTACTGAAAAAACAGCACATCCCAGGTTTATTTAATGTCTTTATTAATGATCTGAAAGCAAAAGTAAACAACAAATTAATTATGTTTGCAGCTGCCTGTATGCTGGAAGGTGTTGCAAATGCTGCCAGAGACAGCAAAGTCACACCGAGGGCCCTAGAGGGGTTGGAATTAACCCAGCAGGAAACGAGCCCCATGTAATCCATCAGTGAGACATGGCACGGGGGAAAAGGGCCCAAAATGCAGACAGCCACGAGGAACGGGGCGGGTGCTGCCCGAGAGCCAAGCAGGAGGGTGGGAGCACCTCTGGAGGGGGATGGAAAGATGGGATACGAGCAAGGAGACCCCTGAGACCCAGTGAGGAGCAGGGAGCCAGGCTGGGTGGGATGCTGTGTCTCCAAAGGGTTGTGACCTCGTCCTGAACCAGCTTTGCACCAGGAGGAGAAGCTGGAAAGCTCTTTTCCCAGGGTTGTGCTAACCCAGTTGGAGTGTTATGAACCCTGATGGCCAAAGGTCATCCCGATTGCCAGCTGAGAGAGGTGTGGGGTTTGAAGAGCCACTTCAGGAACACAGCCAGGAATGGCTAATGGCAGCTTTAGGACCGAGCCACTCATCTGGATCCGTGTGGACACCAGGAGCTGGCTTTGCTCCTCCAAAAGTGCTGGGCACCAAAGGATCTGTGGAGATTGGCTCAGTTGGTTAGAGCGCCATGCTAACAACACCAAGGTTTGATCCCTGTGTGGGCCATTCACTTAACAACTGGATTCGATGATCCTTGTGGGTGGCTTCCAAGTCAGAATGTTCTGTGGGATTCTGTGACATCCTGGCCGGATCAGGCGCTGCCTCCAGAGCCGCCCCTCGCTCCCCACGCCGGGCTCTGCCCCGCTTCTCCCTCTCCTCGCCCGGCCGAAACAAGGCTGCTTTCAGGAGCGGCTGGGTGGGTGCCCGGGGCCTCTAGCCCTTTAAGAAAGAAAATTTGGTTTGTAATCTGAGCGAATTTCTCCTCTCTGACAGGCGGGAGAAGTTACAGGTCCCTCCCTCGCTCCGCTTTATTAAATATAGTAGTAGCCGGAGCGCTGGGCTGGAAGCAGGCGCCGGCCGAGGCTGTGCCGTCCCGGAGCCCTGGCCGCTGCTCCAGCCCCGGGGGACACGATGGGTGCCCGAGGTGGCATCGCCTCGCTGCTGCTGCTGCTGCTGCTGTCCGGCCAGCCCCGGCCGCTCCGCGCGGGACCCCCGGCCGGAGGTGAGTCCGTGCCCGCAGCCCACCCGCGGGCAGCGGCGGGAAGCGGCGGGAGACGGCTCCGGGAAGGGCTGGGGAAGAAGCGGGCAGCACCCAGGGGTGCCGCTGTCCCTCCCCGCTCTGTGGCCGGGCTGGCGGGAGCGGGGAGCTGCCCGGTGCGGGGCAGGGTGTTGGGGGCACGGGGGCTCTGGGTGCTGCGCTCCGCGCTCTGCGCTTCCCGCGGGGCACACGCGGCTGTGCTGCTGCTGGGACGGGCCCGGCGCCGGGGGCAGCCGGCGGGGGAAAGGCACCGCGGGGAGGGAGCCCGCTGCCCTCCCTGCCCGTGTTCGGCCTGGCCACGGGAGCTGTCTGCCCCTCTTCAGCCCAGCAGCGGGGGCCTGGCGGGCAGGATGGAGCTGGAGCCCTTGCCAGGGTGTGTGTCCCTCCCGGTGTGCTCCGTCCGGCTGTCCCGGGCGCTGGGGCGGCTGCTGGTGTGGGGCGGGGGCCGTGGGGCTCAGCTCTCCCACCAGCACGGCCCCAGGGGGGGAGGGCCCCTGGGGTGACGGGGCACCGGGGACCCGCTGGGGCTGAGGGTGTGCCCCGTGGTGCCACAGGGAGCTGTGTGGGCAGGGGACAGTGGCTGCTGCCCAGGGCCAGGGCTGGGCACGGCGGCTACTGCGGGACAGAGTGGGGGATTTATACCCAGTTTTCCCCAAAAAGCAGCCCAGGTTGCCCAGCCAGGTCTTGGCATGGCCCAGCCTCAGCATCCCGACAGCCGTCCCACAGCCCTGCTCCCTCCCTGCTTCCTTCCCTGCTCTGGGATGCTCAGAGCTGCCATGGTCTGAGGCTCAGCAGGCTCTGCAGGTCTGGACAGGGGTCTCATCCCACTGGGACAGATCTGACCCTCCAAGCTGTGCCTGGGATCTGACTGAGCACTGCACTGAGTCAGAGCATCCGCAGCTTCGAAAGTGAAGGGAATTTATAAAGCACTTTTATGTACCTAACTCACCCCCAAAATAATTTGTCATTTCACTGAGCAGTTTCTCTTCCCTAAACTTCCGCCCGGGGAGCAGGACTCAGACCAGCAGTGAGGCAGGAGCTTGCTCCAAGCAGTTCCCAAAGGAATTACTGACAACCTCCAGTCTTTTCTTCCCCAACTCTCTTCTGCATCCCAGCCTGTATCAGTTCGAGGAGGAGGAAGATCACAGAGCCCAGCCCTGTGGCCCTCAGCACCTGCAGGGCTGCTGTTGGTCTCTTGTTGTCCCTGTTCCCTCTCAGAGAGCAGGTGGCCTCTGGGACATGCTCCTCTCCTTACCTCAGGCCTTGTTCCTTCTATTTTTTGTCATGCGCCAAAATAGGAGGGTGCCTGGCAAGCTGAGTGGAAAAAAAATCCCTTTTGTTAATGAACAGAATGATCTCCATGCTTTCAGCCCTGACCTTTCCATCCCAGGATGGGGTTTCCCCACATGGATCCATTGCTCATGTGGTGTCCAGGATGGGTCCCAGGGCTGCCCTGGCACTCCCAAACTCTTTCATGGTGAATGGGCTGGAGCAACCCCAAAAAAGAGCCCATGGCTTTCACTGGCACGGGCCAACACACCCAGACTGCCCCCAGGTAACACCACCCATGGCTGGGACATGGATCCAGGGATCAGCGGGCATCTCCCTGGGATGGACATGCAGAGCTGGGGAAGAAAAGGGGGTTTACACCCATTTTCCAGTGCTGGGGACTGTTTCTGCACTGGGCTGAAACAGATGTGCCAGCTGTGACCCTGGGTGTGGGCAGCAGCTCCCCACAAACCCCCTGCACTGGAGAACATTCCTGCTGAGACCAGCAGCAGTCCTTCCAGATGTTCCCACAGGCTGCTCACTGTGGGGCAAGCCTGTGTCTCCATCAGGGAGAGCCACAAGCAGCAGGCCGAGCACAGGGCTGAGGACAGACTGGTTTTGGGGGCTGAAGCCTGTGTTATGTGTTCCCTCCAAACCCAGGTTCAGGGAACCAAGGCTTCTTGCCCAGCCCAGCATGGGAAGAGTCATCATGCACTTCATCAAATACAGGGTTACACCAAAAAGAAAAAACACGTAAAACTTGTCCTCTTGACATCAGAGTGTGAAGCTTTAGTAAACTGTTTTTAGACAGCCTGGCTCCGCTCTGGTTCCCAGTGAGGTCACCCACACTGTGACTGTGCTCCCCCTTCCCCATGATCCCTGTTACTGGGGGTTTGGAATGAGGGGAGAAGAGAAAATTGGATGTGTAGGCTCCCTGTGAGCAGTGTTCAGAATTTCAACAAGTGGGTGCCAAAAATGTGACCCCACCCCAAGGCCCTGGCCCAGAAGTGGTGATGGGGGTCCTGGGAAGGCAAATGGGATACTGGCTTGTTCAGGATACCTGCCCATGGATGGGGAGCAGTGTCTGCCCTGGGGTATCCATCCAGGATCCCTCCTGCTTTCTCCAGGTTTATCATCTCCACGGAGCCACCTCGGCTCTTTCTTTTCTCTACTTTTGGAAATCTGACTGATTTAGTCAAACTTTCTTTTTTGTGTTCGCACATGTTTTAAGGTCATAGCTCAAAGCAGCTGGAAAAGTTTCCAGCTGATGGGAAAGAACAGGGAAAATGCTGAAAAGGCGGGAGAATGCAAACTGGTATCGTGGGAATCGGGGAGGAATATTCTTGTCTCGCTCTTATATTTAGCAACAGAGGGCTGTGGGCAAATATATAATAAGCACATTCCTGCAGGATCGCAGGACAGGGTTAAGCTCACCCCGAGGAGCTCATGTCAGGTTGAAGGCTGGACAGGAACAGGGCTTGGGAGGCGGGAGGATAACGGTCTGAGTGCCTAAATAAAGCTCAAAGCACAGACTGTTCGCAACAGGCGTCGGCCCAGCCCAGCCTCGGCTCCCCGGGGCTGCTCTGTGGCCCTTTCCAGGTGCTGGGCTCTGGTTTGTCTCCTTTTTGGGAAGCATCACCCCAGCCTTCAGCTGGGAGGCTCCTAGAAAATCCTCACTCACCTCTGCACTTGGTCTGACCTGGGCATCCCAAGCCTGGTTTGCCACCATCCCCTTCCCCACCCCAAACCTCCTGGAGACACAGAGGAAGGAAGGTGCCCACCAGAGCTCCCTCAATCCCAAGTCAGCCCTTCCCTGAGCTGTCTCCATCGTGCCCAGTGCTTGGCTGGACACTGCCGTGCTGCACAGGGAAGGGACACCCCTCAGAGCTTTTCTGGGGTAAATAGAACAGAAAAAGGGAGGTCAAGTTTTAATGTTATATTGACCAATATAGCATCATATTGTGATATATCATCATGTGGGGATATTTTTTATTCTCTTATATTGACAGAATATTCATATATTGTATAAAGTCTATTCTAAACACATTCTGTAAAGTCAGAGGACCTCTCACAAAGCAGAGCCCAGAGTCAGGGCAGCTTTGGATTCTGCAAAGCCAGGCCTAAATCCAGAGGGACGGGATGGCTCTTCCCGGCCTCAGGACGGGGAGGATGCAGGTTTGCTGCCTGGTTTGTCACCCGTCGTTTATGCTCAGGACAGACCAAACTGGGCTTCTCAGCGGGCATCGGGGTGGGGTGGGAGATGTTTGTGCGCTGAGCTGCGGATCCAAGAGGGTGATAAATTCCCCTTTTCCATCCTTCCTCCCCGGGGTGTGCCGCCCGCTGCGCGGCTCCGGGCGGTACCTCAGGGAGCTGCCCTGTGCCCAGCGGCCCCGCCGGGCTGCCGGCCAGACTGCCGGCCCCTGGCAGACAGACAGCATCCCGGAGGAGGGAGGGCACTGCCAAAAGTCGCTGGGAGTGGAGAAAGTCATGGGGCAAACAGCGTGGTTGGGAGGTGGCCGGGCCCATCACGTGCGTCCCAGACAAGGAGACAGAAAAGCAATATTCATCCATCACCGTGACTCACGGGCTGGGGATGGAGCCGTTGTGAGCTGTGAGTCAGCTCGGGGACAGCCCTGTGAATCCCTGCTGCTACTTTTGCCCAAATCTTGGCTTTCTCGTACTTGTTTTTTCTCTTTGCTGCAGACAGGGGAGGGAGCGAGGGTTTGGAGTCCCCAGCTGCTTGTGGTGCCAACCCAAACCAGGTTAATGGATGCTCCCCGTCCTCTACCACGCCACAGCCCCTGCGTGGTGCAGCACTGGCAGAAAGAGGGGCGGGCAGCAGGAATTTCCCACTCCCTCTCCCAGCCTCTGGCTGGGCTTCAGCAGGGCTTCAAGGTTTGCAGCATCCCATCCCACAGAAATTTCTGAGCCCACCAGGGTCATTTCCTCTGGGAGCTGGGGAGAAGAGAGGGAAGTCTTGGCCCGAGGTGGATGTGGCTGAGAAAGCCCCGCAGCCCTGGGAGGGGATGTGAGCACCCGCTTCCACACCCCCACAGCCCCCAGGCCAGCCACGCGTCCCCCCCGCGCTAGAAATAGAGCAGGCATTTATTTTCTATATAAACATCACCCCGGCGGGGGTTTCTCATGCATGGAAAAGTCAGGGGATAACAGGAGTGGGGAGGGGAGGCAGGGCAGGGAGAGGGACCTCCGGAAGGATGGAGGGAGAGGAGAAAAGAGGAGAGGAGAGGGCAGAGATTTCAACTCTAGAAAGGGAGGGGGGAAAGAAAATATCCATTTTCTTTGCAGACAGTTTAGCATGTCAACCCCAGACCAGCAAAAAACATCCTCTCATTCCCCCTTCCACACTGCAAAACCCCATCTCTGTCTGTGGGGACACTTTTCTCTGCCCCTCAGCACCCAGCGTCACCAAACGCCCGTCCTGGTCACAGCCCTTGGTGCCCTGTGGGGTGCAGGGTGCTGTGGGTGCTGCCCTACCAGCCCAACTAAAGTGGAATCGCCCCAATTCACATATTTTACACCCTAACTGCACATTTTAACAGCTCCTTCCGTATCCCTGAGCGCTGGACGCTGCATTTAAGGCCAGCAGGTAGCTCCTGGCTGCTCATGCCCGAACTTCCCCCACAATTCTGGCTGATCACTCCCCCCATCCTGGCCCGTCAGGAGCCGCCTGACACCAGCGAGGCTGGGAAACATCAGAGCCCAGGCTGCTGGAGATGGGCCCCTTTGTTTGTTGACACCAGGCAAGGATCTCTCTGGTAACATCCAGCCCTTCCAGGCCTGCCTGTGAGCATCCCCTGGCCAGCTCCTGGGAAGGCTTCCTCCCCTCGCTGGGGCTGGGGATGAGCTTGGGAACAGGCACTGGCTCTGTCGGGCAGGCAGGGCTGGGATCCAGGGATCTGCAGCTGGGATGTGCACCCAGGGTGCCACACTCCCCAGTAACCCAGACTGCAGCCCAAGGCCCCCCTGCTCCTCCGGCACTGCGCTGGCCGGGATTGTCCCCTCGTGTGCCACCACAGCTCTGCAGGCTCTTCCCTCGCTGGGTGGGAAGCAGCTGGGGTAGGCAACGCTGTGGGAGAGGGGCAGGATGTGCAGGGTGGAGCTGGAAAACCTACCAGCCAGTGAGACAGGGGGAGAGGGCTTGGGAGAGAGAAAAAGAAAGAAAAAAATAGAACAAAACCCGGCTCAGAATGGTTTGGAAACCACGTCCTCTGGGGCTGATACAATATTTCCAGGCCAACTTCTGGCAGCGGGAGCCTGAGTGAGCCTGAGTCACGCTGCAGGGGACGGCACAAAAGCCCCATTGAGCCTCCCGCTTCCCCAAATCCTCCCACTTTCTCCCCCCTGCTTCACTTCCCAGGGCAAACACTCCAAACTCTGCTTCCAGCTTGGACTTATTCCTTAAATCCCTCCGGAGCCGTTGAGCCACACATCATTAAAAGCTCTTCATCCCTGCTCCTGCTCATGCCAGGCTTTGGGGGTGCTTCCCCCCAGCCCTTCCCAAAAGCACTGTGACCTTTGTGGGGGGCTGCAGGCTGGCTCCCAGCTCCTTGCCCTCCCCTCCATGGCTCTGCATCTGGCCGAGCAGGAGAGCTCAGGAAATACCATCAGCTTTAGGGCTGCTTGAATCATCCTAAAACCACGCTGGATAAGCAATGGAGCTCTGGAGCTCCCACCAAGCCTCCTGAACCCTGCTTTATGGCCTCCAGCTATCACAGCTCCCAGTGCTGCTCCGTGAGGATGGGGAAGGGAGGCAGGAGCAGGCACGGGTGCTGGGCAGGGGGTGGGGGGCTGGCAGGACACGGCAGGGTTCAGCCAGCCCCCTCCCAGACAGCACAGAATTAGCAGGGGGCATGTTTGCATGTTTTCCCCTGACCCCAGAGTCCGTGGGCTGTAAAAAGGCTGTTTTTCCCCAAAGCTGTCAGGCTGGGGAAGGCGAGCGGAGAGCAGCTGGCTGGGGAACGGGGGAGAGGAACTGGATGAATAAACACAGGAGGAGGGGTTCAAAGCAGCGTGGTGCAGCCAGAGGTAGAGGCCACCGGGGTGGGATGGGGGCGAAGCAAAGCACCCCAGCCCAGCACTCCCCTCCCACGCCCAAAACAAGGGCGCTGGCCACTGCTGGTGGTCAGCAGCTCTGTGAAGGTGATCGGCCACAGCTTTGCTGGTGGTTTCTTGGGTGCTGCTTTCCAGCAATCTCCTCTGGCCAGCACTCCTGGAAAGCGTCGGCCCCGGCCCCTGGGAGCCCCGCCATGAGGGAGGGCCAGATGGAGGGGTGGGAGGCAAGAACCAGAGCGCTCATTCCCATTGCTGGGGTTGGAAAAGCACGCACAGCCCTGGCTCAGGAAGTGGGAGCAGCACTCACTGGAATCACTGGGAGTGGGGATAAAAAGAAAAAGTCCTCCTGCATGCCAGGAGCTAGCACAGCAGGGATGGATCCGGGCCCGTGACCCCCCATCCTCTAAGCGTCTCGACAACCCCAGGAGCAGGGAGAGGCTTTCCTGGGGCAGGCAGCAGGGTGTGATCCCGAGGTCCCCACTGGGTTTGGATGCCATTGCTGCAGACCAAGCCTGGCTCCTCTCCTTTACACTGGGATTTCCTCGCTGCAGAGACCCGGCTGGGTGCTCAGCTCAGGTCTCAGGGCATCTCTGAAGGCAGCAGCCCCCAGCTGTCCCCCCAGCACCCACTCCTCCCAGTAAAGCCCCAGCCAAAGCCGAGGGCTGCTGTGTTTGCCTTAACCTCCTGACAAGCTGCTCATTTCCTTCCCCAGCCATAAATAAAACCGCGCCGTAAAACGAAGGGAATGTGGAGCATAATGGAGCCTTTCTCCAAAAGCCCATTGGATCCCTTCCTCCCGCGGCCCCTCCGCCCTGCGTGGGGACAGGGGCACAGCCCAGCCCCAGCGCCGGGGGCTGCAGGTCCCAGCGGGCATCGCAGAGCCAGGCTGGGGACGGGGCAGCCTGAGCCCCGGGACCACCCACAGCACTGGCAGGAGGCTGTTTCTGCCCACCCTGCCTGCGCTGGGAGTGGGACAGGAGCCTCATGCACACACTGTGGGGAACAGGAGGGGATCAAGCTGCTGAGCAGCATCCCCAGGGCTGGGCAGCTGCCCCTGAGCCCCGCTGGTGTTTGCATCCCCCGAGAGCCTCCAGTGTTTGCATCCCCGTGAACCCCTACAATGTTCACATCCCCCCTCAACCCCTCCAGTATTTTTATCTCCTGAACCCCTGCAATGTTCACGTTCCCCTGAACCCCTCCAGTGTTCACATCTCCCCATCCCCTCCGGTGTTTGCACAGCAGGTGTGTGCAGCACAACACGGCTGGCCACGGGTCACCTCGCTACCTTAAACGTTATTTAACTTAAAAAACCCGAGCCCAAACAACTCAGAGGGCCCCAAAACCAGCCCCTGAGGCTGCGGAGGAGGAAGGCAGCAGGCCGGCCGTGGGGCAGCCCGGCAGCGGGCACAGGGAGCGCTTGTTGGCACCGGGCGGCGGGCAGGAAGGAGGGCTGGGCGGCTCCAGCGGCCGCACAAGCCCGGGGCTGTTCGGCAACAAGGAGCCTTCACTCCCCGGCTGTTTTTCCACCGCTGGAAAAGCGGTGTGGCCGGGGTGGGAAGCGGCTGCGAACACAGAGAGTCTTTCAAGGGGCCGCGTGTGTCTGCACGGGGCTCTCCTGGCACCCGCGCCCCTCATTAAAGAGCTGCTTTAACCAATTCCAGTCCCCTCCCTGCAAACACAGCCGGCCCCGGCCCCCACCTGCCCCACCGCAGCCTGAATGGAGCCTTGTTGAGCATCCAGCCCCTCCCCGGCTCCACACCCCTATCCCCAGGCAGGGTTTGCTCTGTTCCTTCCTCCTCAGCCTCAGCATCTCCTGCGGGCAGAGCAGTGGGAGTCCCTGCCGCCCCTCGGGGGCTCAGTGGTACCCCCAACACGCCGATGCAGCTCCTCCTGTGCACCCCAAAATGCAGCTGGCTGTCCTGAGGCAGGGCTGGCGATGCCCCACGCTGGGTAGGAGCCTGCGGGCAGGGCAGCATCCACCCAGGAGCTCCCACACACTCAGGAGACGTCTCCCTGCTCCGAAAACCCTTCGTGTCCAGTGCCGGTTCTCTCTGCAAACCCTGACACTCAGCTTGCCGAGTGCTTCCCCTTGCCTGGGCCTGGAGTTGGCTCCTTCATCCTGCTACGTGCTGGGAAGGAGGTGGGAGAAGTTTTTGTGCTGAGATGTTAAAACACGGAGGAGAGCCCAAACCAGCCCTGCTGAGCCCCAAGCGCTCCAGGAGAGTTCAGGGAGCCCCCAGCCCAGAGCCCTCTGGATGGATGGGGATCCCCCAGGCTCTGCTCCCCCGGCCAGAAAACTCCCTGAACACCAAAAAAACAGCGACTGGAGAGGCCAAACCAGCCGTGTTTTCAGCTGGAGGAGCAGGGGAAGAGGGCCAAGGCTGCGGAGCGGCGCGTGGCCGGCGGCTGGGGCGGCTGCTGGGGCAGTGCCGCTCACACAGAACCCTCGCTCGCTCGCAGGCCCAGCAGCGGCCCAGCGCACCCGGGGCCTCGCTCCCAGACCCTTCCTTAGAGCTTTTGGCTCAGCTCCTGGGGTTTTTTTTTCAATGCAAAGAAAAGAGAGAAAAACCCCAAACCCAAATGACACTGCAGTCTGTAATCTGCTGGCTGCTGGCTGGCTGCTCGGAAACTGTGACGGAGGCTCCTCTCGCCTCGTCAACGCCTTTCAATCGGCTTGGCAAGGCAGGGACGGTGATTTCCTGTGGGACGAAGCAAGCTGGGAATGTCAACTGTTTTTATCCGGGGTGAGTGGGACATCCGGAGTGCCCGCTCCAACCCACGGCCAGGACATGGGGACCTGTTGCTTCCCATGACGAGAGAGGAGGGGCCAGTTTCCTCCATCCAGGGATGAGGCTCAGCCTGGGGCACAACGCCCCTATGGCACGATCATGGCATCCTTAGATCGCCTGGGAAAGGTGTTTGTGGGGTGTGGGATCTCATCCTCGTGAGGTGATCCCAGGATGCTCAGCTGAGCCTGCCCACATATGAGGAGGGTGTTTGGAGATTCCTGCTTGCTCCAAGCAATGGACCAGGATGGGGCATTCTGTCCTATGGAGGCTCCTCCAGGGCAAAATGCATTTGAAAAAAACAAACAAAAAATCCATGTTTTCTGCATCTTTTCCAACATGGAGGGCAAGGAAGAGAGGAGATAGAGGTGAGAAGCTGCAGATCCCTTGTGAAAGCAAAATGTCACAGGCGTTCACATCCTGGCTGGGCAGCTGAGGGAGGAGGAGGGTGGCCCTGAAATAAAGCAGGCATTTGGGAAGACAAACAGCAGTAACTCACATCACTCTGCTACTGGAGAAAAATCCCAGTGCCTCCCAGCTCTGGGCAAGGGTTCCTCCTCCTCCCCAGCAAACAGCACCACTCCCCTGGGCATCTGCACCTCTGGGAGCCTTTTATTAGTAGTATTTTATGAGAGAGGGAGAGAAACATCTCTGGCATCTTTGGGAGAGTGGAGACAGGACAAAATGTGCTGGCTGCAGGAGCTGGTGCCCCTTGGCACACTGGAAGACAAGCTGGCCTTGCTGGAGCAGCCCCAAACCATCATCCCCAGCACCCATGGCGAGACACTGCCCAGCCCCTGGGCTGGCACAGGAGCTGCTGCTGGGTCCAGCCCAGCCAAACTTTCCCTCCCTGTGAGAGCAGCCGCTCAGTACCCATCTGAAAAACACATTTTTTGAATTAAGGGAAGCCACAAAACCAAAATGTAGCAAAATCCCAGTGGGAACTGAAGCACAGAGCACGCATGGGGAACCTTGACGGGAGCCAGCACATAACGTCCACGGATGTCCCCGGGGACCACATGTGCACGCACGTGTGCTTGTGGCTGTGCAAGGAGGGACGGGAAAACTCCCTTTCCTGCTGTGCCACGTCACTCCTGCTCTCCAAACCCCAGGACAAGGCGGTGCTGAGAGCCTCAGCACCCACCACCCTTGGCCACTGGGCAAGGTTTGTTTTGTCAGGACCATGGGAAGGAGGGAGCAGGTCAGGGCAGGACAGAGCCCTGCAAAGAACAGCACAGCTCCTCTGAGTCACTGGCTGAGCTAAAGAGGACAAGGAAGCCAAAGTGCCCCATGCCAGCAGCAGGCACCCTGACAGCCTTGCCCTGGGCTGAGCAAAGGGCTCAGTGTTACAGCAAAGGCCAGATATTTCCATGGTGCCATTTCCTCTCTGTCCACAGTGGGTGGGGTGATGGTCCTTGCAACACCCACGTCATCCTCCCAGACCACAGGGGAAAGCTGAGGCGCTTTTTCTGCTGCCAGTGGCAGGAAATTATTTTTTGTCTCCCCCTTCCCAAAGGGCTCCACAGAGCATCCCCCACGCAGGGCACCACAGAGCTCAGCGCTGAAGAAAATGTTGTAAGCCAAAGCAGAGTGCTCCAACCCTGTCCCTGCCAGGCCAGCCCTTGCCATCACCTCTACAGATGGTCCCCTTCCAAATGCCTCAGTGACTGTGGTTGTGCCTTGCTGGGTTGGGTTTTCACTTGCTGCACCACCCTGTGAGCAAAGCCTGCATTGCCCGTTCCCATCCTGGTAATCCCCAGAAATTTGGGCAAGAGGAAAACGCAGCCAGGGAAGATCTGTAAGAGCAGATGTGGATGTTTACACCCAGACCTTGCTGTGCAAGGTTTCACCCCAGTACCTGATGCCCACCCCTGTCTCCTCCAATAGAGATCAGGGGTTGGGATGCTCAGAGCCAAACTCCTATCCTTGTTACCCCACGGCACCTCAGCAAACCACATCTGGGACCCCAAACCCTGTGTGTCAGCAGCTGGGTGGATCTGAAAAGAGCTCTAGTAAAGCATAACAAGAAAGCTTCACACATGTAAACTCCAGCAGAGCCTGTGACTACATATGGACTGAAAATGTGCGTTTCCCCCCCCATCCCTGACATATCCTCCCCAAACATTTCCAGCTTACAGGACTGGAGTGTTTACGCTTAAGGCAGAGTTTTGCCATGGGCTGAGCTGGAGCCAAGCAGGATGGGTGGCTGCATGCCCCAGCCACACACATTTAACATGTGTGTGATGCACACACATGCATTGAGTCAGCTAAAAACTGTAAGTGCTCTAAAATTAAGCCTCACCACTCCCTTTACTCTTAATCCTGCCCTCTCCCGCCTCTGCCCTGTGACACAGTCTGTCATTTCATGACCACATGCCATTGAGCTGAGTTCCTCCTGGGCTGATGTATACTGGGTGTTGAACATGTTCCAGCTGCATCTCCAGGTGCCCACTGGAGCCAAGGTTTCCATACACTCTCACATCCACATATGGATCACTGGCACTCAAGTTAATTCCTCCACCGCTGAGGAGAAACACAGTTTCTTTAATTAGAACATGGTGAGGCACTGGCACGGGTTGCCCTGAGACTGGAAGTGTTCAAGGCCAGGTTGGACAGGGCTTGGAGCAATCTGGTTTAGTAAAATGTGTCCCTGACCATAGCAGGGGAGTTGGACTAGATGAGCTTTAGGGTTCCTTCCAACCCAAACCCTTCTAGGATTCCTCTAGGAAAATCAGAAAAACACACCCCCTCAAGGGTCTTTTTAGGCTGCTGGGCTCCAGCAACCTGTCAGAGGGCAAACAAAGCTGATGGATGGGCTTGGGAGACTCCATAGTCAGAGCACCCACCCAGACAGGGCTTGCAGGAGGTGTCCTTCCCTGCCTGACCTTTCTCCCTTTCCTCCCCAGCCTCTTTCTTCGGAGACAGCTTCGTGGAGATGCCACTGGCAGATGCCTCGCGCACGGTGCGGCTCCACCTGCAGCTGCTCACCAGCCAGGGGAATGGGCTGCTCTTCCTGGCCGCCGGCCAGCCCGACCACCTCCTGCTGCAGCTGCAAGCCGGCAGCCTGCAGGTCAGCACCCCGACACCCTGATCTCCCGTGTGGGCTGGGGTCTCTGGTCATGGCTTCATCCATGAAGGGGCAGCCCAGCCGCCAGGACCCCTGATAGGGAGTGGATGCTGATAGTACAAGAGGAAAGTGGACACGGTCTTGGAAGATTTGGTTAAATACAGAGAAACAGGCTCTATCTAGGGAAGCTACTCACCCACTGCCTGGGTGATGCTGGGGGGGTCACGGGGACACCCAGACACCAGCACCCTGTGTGCATTGCGTGGTCAACACCCTTGGCTGTGAGAGGCTAGTGAGGAGAAGAGGTGAGACAACAGGATCCCAGGAAAGAAGAGGTCTTCCTTGTCCCAGCTGGGGCGTAGGAAGCAATCAAGACAGAGGAATAAAATTCCCTGTTGTGGTTATGGTGTTGGCATCCACCACAAAGGACAAAAGCAGGGAGAATCCGAAGCACACATCCTGCCTCTCCTGCAGCCTGGGCTGGGCTACCAACCACATTAAACCAAGGCAGGAGAGCAAGCAAGCCGCTGGCCAGAGGTGTCCCTAATGCAGACCATGTGTCCCACCAGCTAACCCTCTACTTAGGCAGGCTCCAGGCTGCTGCCCACGGGGAGCAAAGCCTGCTATTTCCCCTGCCAGTTCACAGGGAAAGGGCTGGAAGCAGCCCAGGTTGCAGGAGCAGAAGGCAGTGGGCAGGATGGAGCGGGGAAGGAGGAGCCAGCATCTGGCAGGGCTGCCCTGTGCGGGGAGAAGAAAAGCCCAGCTGTGGGACTGGGAGATGGAGGACCCCAGTCTTGAGCCTGGGGTTTGCTGAAAATGAGTGAAAAAGGAGAGATATTCAGAGAGCCAGGTCCATGGGGAGGACGAGGGAGGCACATCCAGAGGTGGAGGAGTGAACCACGGGACCAAAACTCTTGCGCTCTGCGTATGGGTCAATGCTTCAGCAGCTGTTTCTGGCAGGTGGAGAGGTGTCACCTGAGCTTAGCATTTTGTGTCTTTCCTTGCAGGCCAGGCTGCAGTTGGGCTCAGAGGAGGTGACCTTGCAGTCCCCAGCAGGACTGCAGCTCAGTAACCTGGCAGTGCACGATGTGGAGCTGCTGGTGGAGGATGGCAGGATGACACTGACCATCGACGGCCTCTTCAACAGCTCCGCAGACATCACAGGGCCAGCAAGGGAGCTGGACATCCAGTATGGCCTCTATGCCGGTGGGACAGGCAGCCTGGACCTGCCGTACCTTGCTGAGGCCAGCCCTCCCTTCAGGGGTTGCCTCTACTTGGTGACATTCAACGGCCTGGATGTCCTCTCCCGCCTGTCCACTGATGGCAGCTCCAAGATCTTCCACCGTGTCCAGGAAGGGTGCAGCACACAGTTCTCCGCAGAGCCCGAGGACCCGTTTGGGTTCCCGGGGCCACACTCCTACATCGCCTTTCCCACATGGGACGCGAGGCAGGAAGCGACCATCGAGTTTGTGATAACGACGAGCATCACCCAGGCACCCCTCATCTACCACGCAGGGCTGGAGAACGACTTCTTCTACCTGGAGATCTCCAACGGGCGCCTGCGAGGCTTTGTGGAGAAGGGGAACGGCGTCATCGTCCTGCACAACAACGTTTTCATCAGCGATGAGCAGCAGCACTATGTCAAAGTCCACACAGACATCCACAAGTTTGAGATACTGATAGATTACTACGCCTCATCCACGTCCAACCGGGGCATCAACAACTACCTGGACCTTCGGGGAAACCTCTTCATCGGAGGTATGGATGAAAAAGCTTTTCAAAGGCTGAGGGAGCATCATCTCGCTTTCATCTCTTTGTGGACCATGACCAACCACTCGTTTGTTGGCTGCTTGGAAGACCTGCGGATAAACCAGCAGAGGAGGAGCCTGCAGGATGCTGTGATCACAAGAGACATCACAGCAGGCTGTGGGAAGCAGGACCACTACTGGGACTATGAGGAGGTGTATGAGCAGGATGAGGCATCCACCTCCCCACCTCCGAATGTCTGGTCAGGAGCACCAGGGCTGGTGGTGGAGCCGTGCCGGCCCGACAGCAGCTTCCCACCCGCCTTCGCCAACATCAGCAGGCTGCTGCACGTCAGCCCCCTCATCGTCCCCGAAGGGGGCATGGCCTACCTGGAGTGGAAACATGCTCAGCCAACAGTAGACTTGAGCCTGGCCAACATCCGTCAGTCCCAAATCCTCTTCAGCATTACCAATGACCCCAGGCACGGCCAGCTGGAGCTGGACATTCCTGGGTCCAGGAGCAGAAGGAAGTTCACCTTGTTGGACATTGTGAACCGTAAAGTCAGATACGTCCACGATGGTTCTGAGGGGCCCATGGACCAGCTGATGCTGGAGGTGACAGTGACCACCCAGCAAGGGGTGCCAGAGTGCCTGCGGCAGGGGCAGGTGTACCTGCTGCCCATCATGATCAACCCCATCAACGATGCCCCGCAGGTCATCTTTCCCCGTGGGAACCACATGACAATCCTGAAGCACACACGGAAACACCTGACCACAGACATCCTGCAGGTCCTGGATGATGACACATCCTGCGATGACCTCGAATTCCAGCTGCACGGTGGCCAGCAGATGGACGAGGGTTATGTGGAGTTCGACTTCCACCCTGGAGTGCCCATCGAAGAGTTCTCCTGCAGGGACCTGGAAGCTGGCAACATAGTCTACGTGCACCAGGGTGGGACAAACTTGCAGCTCACCTTGCAGGTGAGCGATGGCACGGTCCCCAGCCCCATTGCCACCCTGAGGATCCTCGCCATTGATCCCGACATCCGCCTGCTCAATAACACCGGCCTCTCCATCGCCCAAGGAGCGGCTGCACGCATCACCACAGCCAACCTGTCAGTGGAGACAAACGCTGTGGAACAACGGGTCTCCATCCTCTACATCCTCACAGAACCCCTAAAGTACGGTGAGGTCCAGAAGCAAGGGAGCATGGGAGGGGAATGGAAAAAAGTTGAGTCCTTCCACCAACAAGACCTGGAGCAAGGGCGCATCCAGTATTTTAGCACAGACCCAGAGCACCGTCTGGAAGACAGCGTGGAGGAGGTGAGATTCAAAATCCAGGTGGGGCAGAAGCTCTTGCCAAACAACACCTTCCTCATAAGGATTAAAAGAGCCACCATTAAGATGAGGACCATGGTTCCCCTCCAGATGAAGAATAAGCGGCACAGAAATATCACCAGCAAGGAGCTGGAGGCAATGTTGGAAGATCCAAACTCTGCCCCAGTGTCCTTCCACTACATGATCATCCAGGCTCCCAAAAAGGGAAACCTGGAGCTGCTTGGCAACAGGCTGACTGAAGGCTTTGGATTTACCCAAGAGGACCTGCAGAGAAACCACCTGAGCTACAGCGTGACCATCAGGAACTCCCAGCAAGCTGAGGACTTCTTCCAGTTCCGCGTCCACGCCGGTGAGCAGCACTCTCCCGTCTATAGCTACACAATCAGCATCGGTGGGGACCCCGACGCACCAACCCTGACCAACGTCCTCCTGACCGTGCCAGAAGGGGGACAGGCCATCATCTCCAAGGATCACTTGTTTGTGCAGAGCATGAACAGCATGGACTATGTCTACGAGGTGATTGAGGGGCCATCACACGGGAGGCTGGCCTGGGCTGCATCCCATGGCTGGGCCTCCAGAGAGGAGATCACAGAGTTCACCAACGACGACATCCTCCAGCGCCGGCTGCTGTACCAGCACGATGACTCCGAGACGCTGGAGGATGATATCCCCTTCGTAGCCATCAGGCAGGGTGAGGGCAGCGCCGAGCCCGAGGCCGAGGAGGTGAGGGGCGTTTTCAGGGTCTCCATCCAGCCCGTCAATGACCACAGCCCTGTCCGGGCAGTGAACAAAGTCTTCAACGTGGTGCGCAACGGGCAGCACCTGCTGACCACTGACGACATTGCCTTCACTGACAAGGACTCTGGCTTCTCCGACGCACAGCTGGTGCTGGCCAGGAAGGACATCTTATTTGGCAGCATCGTGTCTGTCGATGACAGAAGCCACCAGCTCTATCGGTTCACACAGGATGACTTGAGGAAGAAGAAGATCCTCTTTGTCCATTCAGGGGCTGACCGCGGCTGGATCCAGCTGCAGGTCTCAGATGGCCTCCACCAAACCACAGCCCTCCTGGAAGTGCAGGCATCAGACCCCTACATCAAAATAGTCAACAACACTGGTCTGGTCATCCACCAGGGCACCCGAGGGAGCATTGACTCCTCTGTCCTCAGCCTGGAGACCAACATGGACATCAGGTCAGACGAAGAGATACGGTTCCTGATAACCACCCCCCCAAGGTGGGGGACTGTGCTGAGAGGGGAGCAGCCGGTCATGGCCTTCTCCCAGAGGGACCTCCTGGCAGGAGAGATTGCCTACCACCACAATGGGAGCAGGAACACCCGGGATGAGCTCCAGTTCACTGTAGAAGCAAATGAGGTGGCAGTGGAGGACACGCTGGCCATCAGTGTGTTCTTGGACACCCATCCCAGCCCCCTGAGCTTAGTCAACCACAAGGAGATCTATGTCTTCCAGGGGGAAGCGGCTGGGATCAATGAGGAGTACTTACTGGTGAGTATCCCCTTCTCCAGTCATTCCCCATGCCTGCATGACTTCCCTGGCCACCAAACCAGGACAGCCACCCATGGGACTCCATTTTACTCCCACCTGCTCAGAGCCAAGGCCTTGTGTTCTTGTCAGGCTTTGCTCAGGGGCAGAGAGGGGTCCAGGCATGGCCTCAGCAAGGTGACCCATGCAGCTCATCCCACAGCAAAGCTTTGAGGGATTGATTGCACGGCAGGTGGGCTGTGGGGCAGCCCAGCCTCAGGTACCAGCCCTCCCACTCATGCCTTGTCTCCCCCACACTCCAAGGTGACCCACGAAGAGATCCCTCCCCAGGACATCGTCTACCTAGTGAGCAGCCCCCCAGCCTCGGGCTTCCTGGCCATGCTTCAGCACAGCCAGGATGTGAATGAGCAGCCCAGCCTGGACCCCATCCAGTCCTTCACCCAGGAGGACATCAACAGCGGCAGAGTCCTCTACCTCCACTCCAAGCCCAACGAGGAGCGCGACCGGCTTGTCCTGGACATCACAGCCCGCGGTGCGGACCCTCTGGAGGGGGTGGTGGTCAGCCTGGTTGTGCTACCCATCACTGTCCCCTTGGATATCCACAACATCACGGTGCCAGGAGGTGGCTCTGTTACCCTCTCCTCGGGCATCCTCAGCATTCCCAACGCCTACTACCCGGCTCTTGGCATGGAGTTCAGGGTGCTCGAGCCCCCCCGGTTCGGCACCCTCCTGAGCAGCCAGCGGCCCGAGCAGAGTGGGCTGCACAGCTTCACCTGGAGCGAGGTACAGCCCCCACGGGTGCCCCACCTGCCCACCACACTGCTTTCTCGAGGGTCTGGGAGAGCCCAGGCAGGCTCCAGCCCCAAGACACAGTGGGAAGCTGGGGAGGGCTGCAGGGGTCTTCTCCCCATCAGAAGGGATGAGGGGTTTGGGGTGGCAGGTTTGCTCTGCAGCCCCTGGGGATACTGGGTGGGGATGCAGGCAGAGTACCCGTGCTGGGCTTCAGGTCTGCTTCCCGCAGGGATCCCATTCCTGTCTCGTAGATCCACCCCGCAGGGTTGCCCCTGAGCGAGTGGTGGGTTGCCAGCATCCTGCCAGGATGGCGCAGGATCTCCTTCCCCAGTGGGGCCGGTGTCCTCCCTGGAGGGTCACCCGGCCCTTGCCCCGCAGGTGGAGAACCAGCAGATCCAATACAGGCAGGATGGACCCCGATCCCTCACTGACAGTTTCACCATCCTGGCCAACGCCTCCGAGGTATCGCGGCAGAGCCGGCCCGGGACCCTGTTCGTCACCATCGTGCCCCGCAGCACCAAGGGGCCGCGGCTGAAGGTCAACGCCGGTTTGCAGGTAAGGCTGGGACGCCACGGGGACGGGCGGCCAGCCCGGGGTGCTCAGCGCCGGGACACCCGCGGGGGAGGCCAGCCCAGCGTGGGGAACCCCAGCCCAGCGTGGGGAACCCCCTGCGCGCCCCGTCCCTCGCCTCGGGGCGCTCCGCGGAGCCGCGCTGCCGCCCAGAGGCGGGCCGTGGGGAACGGGGAGAGGAGGAGGGTTTTCCCGCCGGGAGAGGCTCCGGAGGAGGCGGAGAGGGGGCTGTCCTGTCCTGCAGCCCGTCCCTCCCGCCGCCGATGCGGGGAGCGGCCGCGAGGTGGGAGCATCGCCCCGCGGGCCCTGCGCGCTGCCACGGCGGCAGCAGCGCCTCCGCAGCCCCGGCTCCCGGATCGTCCCTGGCAGCTCCAACAGCGGCTTGCCCACGTTTCACCAACACAGGCTGCAGTTACTCAGTCATCTGGGCAGCTTTCACACCTCTCCGTACGCCCACCCCAGAAAAAAGCAGGAGCAAAGAGGTCTCACCTGCTGCTGAACTCCCACCTTCCAACACCTTCCTGTGCCATTTGGGGTTACTAATGCGAAATTCCAGCAAAGAATTTATTGAAAAACATGCAAGCACAATCATCCCTCCCACCTGCCAGCTACTTTCACTGTCCCAGGATTTCCTAGGCTGGCAGCAGGAAGGGAACCTGTTCCATGAGGATCATCACACAGTGGCTCTGGGAAGGGTTCTGGGAGCCTGGGCTTTAGAGAAGATGCCCAAGGGGAAGGGGTGGCCCTGCCTAGCCCCAGAGACAGACAGTTTGGAGGGTTCTAGCAAAGTCTGGGAGGTGGCCCCAGCTCTGTGCCTGCCCCAGTTCTCTCCCTGCAGCCCAGGATGTTTCCCAGCGATTCCCTTTTCTAGATCTGCTTTACCTGGGCCAAAATTCAGGGAAAAGTTAACCCCTCAGCCACTGGGCCCATGCCAGCCCCTTTTCCCCATTCCAGACACCCAGTGGAACACATGGCTTTCCTTCCCTTCCAGCCACCATGCTAAAAAAAAGGGTGAAAAGACAGAAAAACTTCTAAAAATAAACTCTGAGGCAGCAATTTGTCTGCCTTTCCACGGGAATGCCTTTGCGCCCTGGGAAGAGTAACCACAGCTGCCCAGAGGAGCTCTGGAGCTGGGACAGGCTTCCTTCCCCCAACGGGAACGAAGGGAGAGGCCCGGCCCTGCTGTGTTTGTGCACTGGTGAGGGATGACTTCAGTGTTTAAAGGTCAGGCCAGGCCGGGAGAGGGATTGCACAAAGGCTTCCGGGGATGCCGAGTCCTTTCAGGACTGGGGGACGACAGGATAGGTCTGGACCCCAAAGTGGAGCCCCCTGGGAAGGAGCAGCAGTTTTTGGGTTGGATCTGAAGGCAGGATGGCTGGGTGCCACCGAGAGAGGCTTCCACTGCCGGCCCAGAGCACAGGCCACGCTCCCGGCACCGTTCCGCCGCCTCCCCACGCGCTCTCCCCGAGAGCAGAGGCGACACGGAGGCTGAGCAAACACAATAACCCGAGCAAGCGAGCGCAGGAGCCAGGCGGAAGGCTTTAATAATTCAGGCAGGACGAGGAGCACGGAGAAGTGGGTCAGCTCCCGTGGTGCGGGCTCTGGGCGGGGAGCAAAGCTACTCCAGCCACTCAGACTGTCCCTCCCCAGTGGACAGCGATGCCCTGGGGCTGCCAGTCCCGCCTGCTTTGCCCACAGGGAGTTTTCCTTGGCTCCAAGCCCCGGGTGTGATTGCAGCTCCAACTGCTGTGGGTGCTGGGAAGAGGAAGCAGCCCAAAAAAACTCAGTGCTCACACAGTGAAGCTGCTGCCCCAGCTCTGTGTCCAGCAACGCTTCCCCCACCCTGTCTCTCCAAAGCTGTGTTTTCCAGCCTGCCTCTCGCCATCCCGTGGGGACTGCTGAGGGATTCAATTTCTCTGTCAGCACCCACACCCACTCAAACAATGTTTTGGGTTAGGCCAGCAGAAAAGAGCTCATCTAGCGGACCAGCTCCTCCAGTGCCTGCCTGGGTGTTGTCTTGCAGATTCCCAAGATGCAGATTTCCAAGATCCCAGCCTCACGATGCTGTGGGATGCAGCACATCCTACCCTTCCCTGCACGTGAGCCACAGCACGGCTCCATCCATGCATCCCATGATTTCAGGGCATCCTGAGGGCAAAGGGCAGCTCTGGGCTGTGTGGGCAGAACCTGTTTGGCAGCACACGATTCATCCCTGTGGTCTGCCAAGATCGAGATATGGCACAGGGTTCTGAGCAGGGAAAACTGTTGCCTCCAGCTGGAGATGGGAGATGCCAGGGCTTTGGGGTAGCAGCATTTCCAGGGGCGGATGGGCACCACTGGATGGGGGGGAAGCAGTCCTGGGAAATTCCACAGTGTCTCTGAACTCAGGCACATACTTGTCATTCCTGGAGGGTTTGCTGGGACAGCAGGACTTGTGAGGGGGTGGTGGGAAGGGAGATGGGGCGGGAGCAGGAGCAAGGAAAAACACCCAGCCAGGGAGAGACACACACCCAGCAGCTGCTTGTGCACCTCACTCAAACCCCTTCCCCTGCAATGCAATGTCTCAAAGGCACAGCCCCTGCCCTCAGGGCACCCTGCCCTCTTCCAGGAGTTGGGGAAACTGAGGCAGCCTTGCCCTCCGGCACACAGAGGCACAGACCCAGCTGTGTGGCACGTGCTGGCAACCACGGCAGCGGTGATGCAGGGCTGGGAAGAGGCCAGATGACGGAGGCGTCACCCGGGAAGCAGACAAGGCGCCCTTGTTGGGCTGGGATGTGCTCTGGCACCCAGTAAAGTGGTCTGAGCTGGGACAGGGAAAAGGGAACAAGTTCCAGGGGTATCCCAGGGGGATTACAGCCTCTCCCTATCCCCCAGCTGCGGGAAGGTGCCACGGCTGTTCTCAGCCCCCACATCCTGAGTGCCGAGGACGAGGACTCCCCGGCAGAGGAGGTGACCTACTCCATCCAGCCCCCAGCCAACGGGAAGGTTGTGCTGAGGTCGGCGCCCGGCACGGAGGTCCAGAGGTTCACGCAGGCCCAGATAGACAACGGCCTCATCCTCTTTGTGCACCAAGGTAGGGCAGGACTGCGGTGCCCCACCCCAGGGTGATGGGGACACTGTGCCACTGAGGGGGGTGCTAACCCCATTGCACAGCACCCTGGTCCAAACCCTGACAGGTTAACAGGGTGCTGCATCTCCTCTGCCCCCCACAAATGCTCGGGTCTGTGCTTTCCACAGGGCCCCTGGATGGCGGCTTTGCCTTCGATCTGTGGGATGGCGAGAACCTGTCTCCTGGGCACTTCTTCCTCATCAGGGCCCAGAGAGAGCCTATCATCAGCCTGGCCAGGAAGCAGAGCCTCACCATCTGCCCAGGTGGGTACCAGCACATTCCCCATTCTCCCAGCTCAACAGCGAACGGGGCCCTTGGACCACCTACACTTGCCCAAGCACTGCTGAGATGCCCGTGGCAGAGGCTGCAGGTGGGTGGCAAGGTGATCGGTTAAAATCCATACGGGATGTGTTTTCCAGGTGCCCTGCAGCCCATCACCAGCCAGAACCTGCAGGCAGTGAGCAACAGCCCCGCCAGCTCCGCCACTCTGTACTACAGCATCGAGCAAGCCCCACGCCTGGGCAGGCTGACCACCTCCCAGGGGGAGGAAATCAGGAACTTCACGCAAGCCCAAGTGAGATTTCACCCCCTCCAGCCCCTCAGAACCCCAAGCACAGCCCTTCACCGCTGCCCACCACAGCATGGTGTCTGACCCCAGCACCACCACAGGCAGCGGCCCCTGATCCCAGGCAGGAGGCGGTGCAAGGCCCTGGCCGCGCCGTGACTTTCCCAGCTCTGCCAACAGCTGCTAGCAGGGATTAAGAGCTGCCACCCCAGCCTTGGATTTAGCACTGGGGGAGGCTGAGGGAGCTTTAATCCCCTTTCCTAGGCCATCTCTTCGCTGCAGAGCCAGCCAGCCTGGCTGCTGCTGAAGGGAAGAGCCAAGCATGATGCTTTCACCCCTGCTCTGAGAAAACTCTTCTGCCATGGGGCCAAATTATGCAGAACACAGCAAAGATCTGATTTTATTCCATACTCAGAAACACAAAGGTTTACCCACTCTGGAAGCTCCTCTGTGCTGTGCTTACCCTTGAAGGATGCTGAGCAAGCTCAACTCTTCCTCTGATCCTGTTTCCCCAGTTGCTGAGAGAAACATCATAGAATCACAGAATGGGTTGGGTTGGAAGGGACCTGAAAGCTCGTTCAAAACCCTTGCCATGGGCAGGGACACCTTCCACTAGACCAGGCTGCTTCCAAGCCCCGTCCAACCTGGCCTTAAGCACTTCCAGGGATGGGGCAGCCACAACTTCACATCCTGGTAGAGAGACGCCACGAGCTCTCCACAGTGGCTACCATGCCATGGCTAGTGAAAATCCCCATTTCTTACCTAATTACAGCTTGGTTGCTCCATCCCAGAGTCAAGGAGCTCATCAAGGATTTTTTTCATTTTTAGGTGGACAGCAACTTGATTTTCTACCAGCACGAGATGTCAGATAAGCCCTTCTGGTTGGCCCAAGATGCCATCCGCTTCCGTGTGGTCACTCCCACAACCATCTCAGATTCCTTCATCCTCCTTGTCCTGATCTCCTTTGAGGAAAAGTGTCCCCAGCGCTTGACTCAGCTCTGGAAAAATGCAGGTAAAGATGGAATAGAGAAGCATGGGACAAACCAGCTCTTCAGGACGGCTTGTTTGCCTGAGGAAGACACCACTGTGTTGTTTTCCATGGTTGAGATATTTTTACCTCAAAAATCTAAAACTGCTTCCAGTTCCTTCTTCCGTCATGGCATCAAACTCTCACCACCTTCCCCAAGTTGATTCTCATCCCTGGTTTTCCCTTTCCTCCCTAGGTCTCCAGCTCTCAAGGGCTCAGCAGGCTGAGATTGACACCTCAATGTTGGATGCCTCCAACCTGCTGAGCCAAATCCTGGTCCCTGAGAGGTCTGGATATGATGTTGTCTTTCTGGTGACAGAGCTACCGGTTCACGGACAGCTCCTGGTGGCCAATGTGCCTTTGGATCAGTCACGGCCGTTCTTCCTGCAGTCAGACCTGGCAGCGAGGCGTTTGGTGTACGCCCACAGTGGGGACAGCATCTCCAGAGACCATTTCAGTTTTAAGGCTTGGCTCCAGCCCCGGGAGCAGCGGTCTGTCCGTCCTCCACAGGACGGGGTGGTCATCTCCGAAGCGTTCAACATCACCGTGCCCAGCAGCACCAAGTCACCACAGGTGGTGAAGCGGCAACGAGTGCTGCAGGTCCCACCAGGCTCCGTGGTCACCCTGTCCCAGCAGTACCTGGATGTGGCAGACGCCCTGGTGCCCCCACAGGAGATGGTGTACAGCATCCTCCAGAGACCCCTCGCTGGCCACCTGGCCAGCGCACACAACCCACGGGAGCCCATCAGCCGCTTCACCCAGGCAGACGTCAACGCCGGCCACGTGGTGTTTGTTGCCACTGGGAGCCGTGCCCCAGGGTCCTTAGCCCTGAGCCTTTCCAGTGGCCACCACCCACCCATCCAGACCTCGCTGGAGGTCGAGGTGCTGCCTGCATCGAGCACCACTGCCAGCCCAGCACTGCTGGAGGTGCCCCAAGACCTGAACAGGGCCCCCGTGTCCCACCACCACCTGCTGGGCGCTGCACCGCGCGGGGCAGGTAACGTCCTGTACAGGATCACCAGGGACCCCAGGTTTGGCCAAGTGCAGGTCAACCAGAAGCCATCACGGGGCTTCTCACAGAAGCAGCTGGACCGCGGGGAGGTGACGTTCACCTTCAGCGACCTCACGTCGCCCAAGGACGACTTCCAGTTCGTCGCCATGTCGCGGGCAGGGAACAGGACCGGGGTGGTGAACGTGACCGTCCGCGCGGCAGTGAAGACCCGGCCGGGCAGCCTGTGGCCCCAGGGCACCACAGCCCTCCTGGACACCAGTGTCCTCGATGCCAGCCAGCTGGCCAACCACACCCAGAGCATCCCTGTCTTCAAGGTCCGCAGGGCGCCCCGTGCCAGCCGTCTTGTGAGGGTATCCCGGGACCCAGGACAACCCACCACCCCGATTGAGACCTTCAGCCAGAGCGAGCTGGAGCAAGGGCTGGTGGGGCTGGAGGTGCTGGATGCTGGGGACACCCAACAACCCCTGCAGAGCGACAGCTTCCTCTTTGAGCTGGTGGCTGCCAGCGTGCCACCAGCACTGGCATCCCTGGAGTACAGCATCGAGCCCTACAACGCCTCAAAATCCTATGGTGTCACCCTGCTCACGGCCCCGCTGGCGCCTTCAGCCCCGGTGCCCCGTGGCACAGCGCGGAGCAGCCCCAATGCCAGTGAGCTGGGCATACCCCCCACTGCCTGGCTGGCCCCCGGTGCCACCACTAGCCCCAGCCCCGGGGCAGGGGGCACCTTCCTCAGCTTCATTGAGGCCAACATGTTCAGCATCATCATCCCCATCTGTCTCATCTTCCTCCTGCTGGCCCTCATCCTGCCCCTGCTCTTCTACCTGCACAAGCGCAACAAGACGGGGAAGCACCACGTCCAGGGCGCTCCCGCCTCCAAGGCCAAGAACGGGGCTGTGCCGGACCACGAGACCTTCCGGAGGACAGACCCCAGCCAAGGCATCCCCCTAACGACTGTCAGCACCCTGGAGGGCAAGGGCTCGGGCCCCCCGCCCCCAGGCTCTGGGGCACCGCCAGACCCTGAGCTCCTCCAGTACTGCCGGACTTCCAACCCCCCACTGAAAAACAACCAGTACTGGGTGTGAAGGGCTCAGGTGTGGTGGCGTGAGACCACCTGGGAGGGGGTCCAGCACCTCCTGCAGCACCACCAGCCGCCTCCTCCCGGCTCTCCTTCTCCTCCCTGGGAGCTGGCATCCCACAGAGGCAGGAGGGCCCTGGGGATACAGGGGCTGCTGCTCCAGCCCCCCTGGGAGCCCCACACCTCCAGGTGCTTCGGGCAGGGGCTGGGGGCACTGCATAAGCAAGCGGGGACAGGCAAAATTCCTGAGCATCCCTGGGGAACGCTGACTTTGGGTGCTTATTTGGGCCACCTGATGGTGGGCACAGTGCTGGGGAGGACCTCGTGGCACCGGTCCCCACAGAGCCACCCAGGCTGGTCCAGTGGTGGCTCCTCCGTGGGCAGCACTGTCCACCATGGGGGTGCTTGCCACAGCTCTTGGCACAAGAGGGAGGATGAGGAGCAGCTCTCGATGAGTCAGGCTAGGGATGAAGCTGCCGAAATCCCCCAGGGCTAGGCGGGCTGAGACACTGGAGGAGAGGCTCGGAAAAAGCTCTGTGGCCAATGCCAGGGGAATTTAGGAGTCCCCACCCACTTGGAAAAATACCCGCCTCGCTCTTTCTCTACTTGCCGTGTGCTGCTTGAAGCCGATTGCATCGAGCCCTGGAGGGGTTGCACAACAGCTAGGGTGCCCTTGGCGGGGAGGGATGGCCGGAGCTCACCTGGGCAGTGTGAAACCAGAGAGGAGAGCAGAGAAGCAGAGCCAGCGCGGTTTTCCACTGTATACTCCAGTATGGCAGAAGTAAACAGAATAAAGTGCCTTTTCCGAGGTGCATCACTGTTTTCCTAAGCCATCTCCCCTGCCAGGCCTGTTTTAAGCTGCCCAGCGACATTTGGAGGTAATGGACCATATTCTGGGCTCTTGCTCAATTTTTCCCCAGCCTGGAGTCCTAAAAACTTAAATAGAAACTGTCTGAGGGAGGGCAGAGGAAAAACTGAGCGCTGAGCTCAGGATGGGACCCAACAATAATACTCTGCACTGCTCCAGCTGGGATTCTCATTACAGGGCACATCCTGCTCACACAGCACTGATGGGAGGCTGACATGAGCCCCCAGGGTCCATGGGGCACCACCTGCACCCCTCTCACCCAGGATAAAATCCACTGCACAACCCCTCCCCAAACAAGCACACCGTGTGGTCCTGCTCCAAGGCTGCAGCAGAGCTGGGATATTCTCCTGGACCATGCCAGCCGTTTTCCTGTCTGGGTTTATGATGCCAAACCTTTGCTGAGCAGTAAATCACAGCTGCCCTGCTTCAGCTGGATGTGCACCCAGAGCCATCAGGGTACAGGCAGGCACCCCGTGTCCCCCAGCCCCACAGGACAGGGCACAGTGGAAGCAGCCCCGGCACCTCTGAGCCTGTTTGGTCCAAGGGGTGGCTGATGAATGTCTGCTCTCCACCTCCAGAACCCTCCTCCTGCCCCATCCAGAGGGGGGAAATGATGTTTTCTTCTGCTCAGAGGCAAATCACACCCTCTCCCCTCTGTGAAATGGGGTCAGCATGACCGTGCTGCCCACGCCGTGGCTGGGAGATTGCCAGGGCTGTGCTGCTCCCGGAAGGCTGGGACAACCTCTGCCACTGACTCCCTCTGCAGATCACAGCTCTGCACCCCCCACATCTCATTCAAACACACACATTTATTATCTCCACTAATTACATATCCCCAGTGAGGGATGGGGGTGGCATCCACCTCCATCCACTGAGGGCCACCTTGGAAGCGTCACTGTGTTTTCCATCCAAATGATCTCGGCTTGTGCCCAGGGATTAAATAGAAGGAACGTGGCCTATTTTGTAAGGAGCACTGAAAGCGAACCAGGTTATTTTTAAGGCTTGTGGTTGTATTCCTGCTGCTGGGAAACATCCACTTCCCGAGGTCAGGGGAGGACAGGCAGTAACCTGGAAAACGGCAGCGCGGATGGCGGCTCTCCGGGGCCCAGCTCTGCTGGAAGGATTTAAATCCTCAAAACTGGAGGACTGGGTTATTCAGGGTTTGCAGGATGAGATGCAGCTGCCGTGCTGCCCACTGCCACCCACCCACCTGAGGAAGGGATGAGGGTTCTGATGGGCTCCTCTCTGGGCACGGAGCAGAGAAACCACAGCCTAAACAAGCTCAAAACTTTCCTGGCCAGGCCCTTTGGCTTCCCTGGCACCCTTCCCTGCCAAGCTGGCTACAATGCTTGCAGAGGTTCAGGGAAGATCATGGAATGGTTTGTGTTGGGAGAGACCTTAAAGGTCATCTTGTTCCACCCTGCTGCCATGGGCAGGGACACCTTCCCTTATCCCAGGTTACTCCAAGCCCCATCCAGCCTGGCCTTGGACACTTCCAGGGATGGGGCAGCCACAGCTTCTCTGGGCACCCTGTGCCAGGGCCTCACCACCCTCACAAGGTAGAATTTCTTCTTAATATCCAATCTAACTCTGTCCTGTAGCAGAGAGAAGCCATTCCCCCTTGTCCTGTCACTCCAGGCCCTTGTCCAAAGTCCTTTTCCAGCTCTCTTGCAGCCCCTTTTTGCACTGAAAAGGGCTCTAAGGTCTCCCTGGAGCCTTCTGTTCTCCAGGTGAACACCCCCAGCTCTCCCAGCCTGTCCCCAGAGTCCTCAGAAAGCATCTTGGGGAGAGGGAAGGCAACCATAACCCCACAGCCATCTCAACTGTGGCAGGCTGGATCCCACACTCTCCTGGGTTAATAACATGAGCACCGTGGTCCCAGGTCAGGTTTCAGCAGGAGCTGGAGGCACTAGGGCTCACAGGTAGGGGATGGACACAGAGCTGGAGCGGAGGCTGTCACGGCTGCGGTGACGTGAACCAGTTTCCAGGCACCTATTCAAATGCAAACAAAGAATCCACCCAGGGCAGGTTGGATCCTTTGGCTTTGAAACCCTTCCCCCACCCAGCCCCGGGCAAGCTTTAGCCATGCAAATACAGGGGTTCAACAAACGAGGGACTTTATTCCTAGTCAAGCTTCAGGCCAGCACAGGAGACTGGGCCCCACGGAAGCAGCATGTCCCCAGCCTCCAGAATGGGACCTTGGGACAACACTGTCCACGCTTCTCCTGGGAGGGAGCACATGAGCTCAGGCAGGCAGCCTCACTCACTTTTGGGGGGGCATGGTCCCAGCGCTCCTGCCTCTCAGTCCCAATCCCAAAAGCTCCGTGGAAGCTCCAAGCAGCCCCAGAAGATGCTCTGGACTTCACCGGGAGCAGCATCCCGGGGTTCTCTCAGGGGGCGTGGGTCCCCGATGGCAGGCGATGAGGAGCCTTCTCCTGGGAGGGCAGGAGGACACCTATTGCTCCCCAGGCAGGTGAAGGGGGTCAGGCCCTCCTAGGAGCTGTCCTGTGTGTGAAAGTCAGAGGCAGACCCCAGGCTGGCAGCTGCACGGTGTGAGGAGGCTCAGCACCTCCGCTCGGCTCCCAGCCAAGCCCAGTGCCCCGGGCTGCCAGGAGCGCTCCCTGCCTGCTCCGTGCCTGCCTGAGTCGGGCCAGTCATGCCCACAGCCGGCAGAACAGGCTCAGCTGGCAGCCAGCCCGGCAGGACGGGATGGAGCCTGGGGGAAGAGCTGGCCCATCACCCTGGGAGCACCTCAAACAAACCCTCACGGGGACAGTGCTGGCCCCAGGAACCTGGCATCTCTCCCACCACCTTGCCCACGTGAGATAAAGCACATGGATTTAAGCTGCAGGGCCAGAGGAGCTTCCCAGGCCCCAGAGGAAGTATGGAGTGGTGAGGACCTGGACACCAGAAAGCATCCCCCACGCCTGCCATGGCTCCCCAGCCCAGCTGCAATTTAAATTTCAGACAAATTGAGCCTGACCTCTGTTTCCACACCCAGCAACTCCAAGGCAGACAGACAATGACGGAGGGATAACCACATCCCAGAGCCTGGGCTCTCCACCCCTCCTGCACAAACAACACACCCAGAGACAGAGCGCCCCAGCAGTGCAGGGCCTCCTTCCCGGGTTCAGCACCTTCCCAGGGACTGCAGAGAGGGAATCCAGGCTGGCACAGAGAGCTGAGACGGGGTCTGACCTGAGCATCACACAGCCTATGGCTGGCAGGGGGAACACGGCAGGCTGGCATATCCCCATTAAAGCTGGTTCCCAGCTTGTTCCCTAGCACAGACACCACTGATCTCCCATAAGTGCCCTGGGCTGGGAGCAGGAGGGAGCATTTACAGCCACAGCCAAGGGAACCAGCTGCTGCTCGTATCTTTGCCTGGAGGAGCCGACTCAGGGTCATGCTTCGGAAATATTTGAGAAGCGCAGCAATTAAAAGATTGGAGCTGGCAGGCTGAGCTGTCTCCCTCTGCTCTGATCCATGCCTGTGTCCTCCCACCTGCATCCGCTCGGAATCGCTCCTCTACGTGGGCACACACTCATCCACCTCCTGACGTGGTGGGGGTGGCAGTGGAATCCCACTTGGCTCCATCCCCAGTGAGCAGGCAAGACTTCTCCCTGCTCCCCCAGGCCTGCTCCCTGCTCCCTGTTGGCAGCTGTGCCCTCCACCCCCTCGCCAGCGTGTGCCGGCAGCGTGGCGTGCCCAGCAAGCCCCATCCTGCCCGGCCGCCCCAAGAGCAGCTGCAGCCTGCGCTCCCCTCTGCATGGGAGGAGCTGGGTTGGGTCACTGCGCTCCTCTGGAGGCTGATCCCAAATCAGTGAGCTCCGGTGGGTGTATCCATGTGGCTGACAAGGCTCCAATCAGCAGCTCTGCCTGTCCCAGCATCCCCATCCTTCACCCTCCAGCTGCTGGGCTGCCCCGGCAGGATCCCAGCTGGTTCTGCCCCCGCTGGAGCATCTTGCTGGGCTCAGGATACATGGGCAGGGCTTGGATGCAGGTTGTCCCTGCAGCCTGATGGCTTGGCCCTCACACAAACCCTGGCCTCCCGGAGCTGAAACAAAGGATACCGGATTTTCTTTCCATGGTGGAGGGAGGCCCGAAGAGAAGAAGCAAGACGAGAGCCACCTGCAGGAACAGAGGCAGCGAGGGGCTCTCCAGGGCTGGCTGCAGTTCTCTTCAGGGAGGATGCCCCAGCCACCACTGCCACCTCCCAGCCCCGCTGTCGGCGCTGGCAGGACTCACACAGGGCCTCAGCCTTGGCTTTCCCACGCAGGAGCAGCCCTGGGAAGTGGGAGGAGGAAGCGGATCTGCTCCATGTTCCCGGCGTTTCCTCTTAGCCCTCCATGACCTGATTTTTTTCTCTTGTGGGAGCAGGGAACAGCCTGTGTCACCGATAATAAAGGCAGTGACTGACACCGCTGGGGCACGTGGAGCACTGCTGTGTGCACCCCCAGGCCCTGCCCACCATCATCCTGCACCCCGGGACAGCCACCAGAATGCTCAGAGCTGGTTCTACCCTCCAAGCCTTGGCACGTTTGCAGGATGCTGTTGGAGGTGTGGGTGGGAGCAGGAGGATGGTCAAGCCCTTCATCTGGCCAAGGCAGACCCTGAAATACCTGCCCATGGGCAGGGAGGGCCCAGCTGCCTGCTGCCAGGGCGCAGAGGGGAAAGGCAGGAATGTTAATGGGATACAGGTTCTCCTAGCCAATGGATTTGCTGTGTCCTATGAGGGTGGTCCAGACATGAGGGTACAGAGAGGGCAGGGAGACCTTTTGGGGGGCTGAAGGACCACAGAGAGCACAGGTCCACCTTTGGGCAGAGTCTTCCAAGGGGTTGCATGCAGCCCCCAGGGACCCCATCCCATTCCTGTCCCCATGCCAGGACACCAGATCTCCTGGGGCGCCGGGACCTCTCCCTGCTCTGGCTGCACACCCTGTCTTCAGGACATCCCAGAGACTGAGCTGCCATGGGGGACCCCGGGCAGGGATCCCCTCACCCAGGTCCAGGAGAGCTGGGATGTTGCACAGCTCCGGAGGCTGCGTGCAGTGCCAGGGGCTGGCTGCCTGCCCGGGGACGGTGGTGGCAGGCTCAGTCCCACTGCCCATTGTGCTCCCCAGGCAGCGGGGCTGGGGGAGGGGACACGCTGTCCCACAGCATCTGGCCTCAACCTGGGGCCAAGGCCACCATGGTCACCCAGAGCACGGCCAGCGGGGCCAGAGACCAGTCACTCCTGTGGGATTAGCACAGGGTTTACACACCATTCCCATGGCTGCTGAGCTGGGATGTGGCCAGGGTGGGATGGGGCCAGGATGGGGCTGGGGATGGGATGGGGATGGGGATGGGATGGGGATGGGGATGGGGATGGGATGGGATGGGATGGGATGGGATGGGATGGGAAGAGGATGGCATNAGGATGGGTGGGATGGTGCCATGTAAGGATGCAGCTTGAGCAGGATAGGACTGGAGTGCAATGGGGCCAAGGTAGGATGTGGCCAGGCTAAGATGGAACTATGGTAGAATGGTGTTGGGATGGGATGGGATGGGATGGGATGGGATGGGATGGGATGGGATGGGATGGGATGGTACCAGGGTGTGATGGGAGCGGAGAAGGATGGAGCCAAAGCAGGATGTGGCCAGGGTGGGATGAGGCTGGACCAGGATGGGACCGGTGTGGGATGGGGCCGTGGCGGAGGGGACTGCCTTGGCTGCGGGATGCAGGAGGAAGCACGTCCTGCCTGCAGGGAGGCTGCTGTGGACCTCAGAGTGCCCGTCCCTGCAGGCTGGGGCCGGGGAGGCTCCGGAGGACGGAGCGCAGCCCGCAGCATTCCCAGCGTCGCTGTTAGTTTAACAATGCCCCGCTGGCCTGCATGCTGGGGCTAATTTTATCCTTGGAGACAGGCCAAGGCGGCCCTAACTTTCCTCGCTGTGATTTATCCCAGCCATTTCCTTTCAAAAACAAGGCCCCCGTGCCAGCCCTGCCGTCTCCCAGGCAGCGGCACACTGTCCCAGGCAGGGCAGGGCAGAGCGGGGCAGGATCTGCCCCTCGGTGGGTTGTTTGCAGAGCAGGAGGGTGGTGGCTGTGGGATTCCCTCCCGGGATCATTCCCCCTGCAGCACAGGGATGTTCAAAGCTGGCTGGAAGCCAGGGGATGCTCAGATGCAGAGCCTTCCCCTGGATCCTGGAGCAGCTCTGTTTTCCACAGACATTCCTGGGAAGGAGGTGGGTGTTTTTTCTACCAACGATTTTATTGAAAAGGCTGTGGGGCTTTATTTTTCCCTTTTTTCCTTTTTTCTCCCTTTTCCCAGTCAGCAGCCATGCTGGAGAAAGAGATTTCCCTTCGCCTCTGTGCATCTAGTTAAAAACTGGTTGGTAAAAATGCTGCAGAAAAATGGAAAATATTGAAAATATCTCGTGACAAACAAACAAAAAAATCTCTTCCAAAAAAAGATCTGTTTTCTTCTCTTTTTTTTTTTTTTTTTCATCAGAAAAGCTTTTAGTGTGCAAAATGTCGACCGCTTGGATTTCTTCTCCCAGTGGGCCGGGATGCACCCACCTCTGCTCCAGGAGAGTGGGTTTTCAGAAAGCTAAAAATCACTGGGCAGAGACCCCAGCGCCGTGACCTCCACATCTGTCCCTCCTGTGACCCCCCCGCGCTCCCGCCAGACCCGTGGCAGGGTGGGAGGTCCCTGGGGAAAGGAAGAGGTGGCAGGGCCAGCCCGCGGGCCAGCCCCTCCCTGCCGGCCTGGGAAGGGGGAAGAAAGCCCAAAGTCATTTGGTCACTAGCGTGATGAGTTGCCGTCCGTGTCAGCCCGGCCCAGGCAGGGGGGCCGGGGCGCCGCGGGCAGGGCGGGCGCGGGCGTTAGAGGTTGTCGTACATGCGCAGCGTCTTCTCCAGCTGCTGGCTGACGCGCTGGTAGAAGACGATCTGCTGCCTCAGGTAGGACTGCATCATCCTCTTGAAGTCGGCCACGCGCCGCTCGTGGAAGTGGTTCATCTCGGCCTGCAGGGCGAAGCCCACCACGCGGCAGCGCTTGCGGATCCCGTCCGCCTCCTCCTGGTCCATCCTGCCCTCGTCGCTCATCCGCTGGCTCTCCTTCACCTTGGCGAAGGCGCCTGGCGGGGCAGGGAACAGGGTCAGAGCATCCCTGCTGCCCCCTCCCCCTGCCATCCCTGCTTGCTCCCGTTGCCCTCCATGCCAGGGCATCGGCCTGGCCCAAAGCAGAGGCACAGACCTGCCCATGTGAGCAAGGGAGGGATCTGCACCTCCCCGTGCCCACCAAACCCATCCCTCTCCTCCAGGCAGACAAAGACCAGGAGCCTTTCCCCTCTGGACTCTGGCGTTCCCAGCTCTGTTTCCATCCCATCCCTGGAAAGTCAGCCTCATGTTTAGCTGGTTTGGGGGTCTGGGCTCCTGGAGGGCTGTGACTCAAGGCTTGGGTTGCAAAGCTAATGTGGATCAGTGTTAGCATAGTCCAGCACCCCAGCCAAGCCTGCCCTCCAAATATTCCATGTCACCCCATGAATGGAGGTCAGGAGCAGCCCTGGGAGACCCCAGCCCAGGAAGCAGTGAAACAGGATGCAGGAAGGGCATGTGATTCTGTCTGCAGCTCGTCTGGGAAAGCATCTCCTACTCCCAGAGGCAGCTGATGCTCTGACACCAGTTTTTCCCTCTCCTTCCATATTTTTTTACAGCTCGGTTTCGAAAGAATCCTGCCTGGCTCCAGCCCTGCATTCCTCCCCCTCATTAGCGAAGAGGCTAAAAAACTAAAAACAGGATCTGGCCCGCACTGGGCTTTTTTCCCTTCTCCCTGCCCCTTACTGGGAGCACCAGACCCGGGGTTACAGTGCTCCCGCTGCACCAGCCCTGCTCCCAGCAGGGAGGAGGAGGAGGAAGAAGCAAAGGTTGGAGGCCAAATCCTGCCTTCCGCTCTGCCCACGCGGCCTTGCTTCCGGACAGGATCCAGCCCCTCTGCGTGGGTAAACAACACTGGGAGGAAAGGCAAGGAAGCTGCCGGGGCAGGATTGAATCCTTCCTGCCCTCTTTGTCTTCCCAGCCTACCCCAGGGATGTGGAGTGATGCACGGACATCCTTGGATGCTCGGACATAGACAGCCCTGGCTTCACCCTGGGGAAAACTTGTCCCCCAAACCCTGGGGACGCTGGTGTAGCTGTCTCCTCCCTGCTGTGGGCAGCTGGGAGGAGTGTGTGGACTTCGACCCCACTCCCACACCCAGCGGCTGACTGGGTGCAAAGGGACACCAAGCCCTCCCTGCCTGCTGCCTGGCCCAGGAAACACTCAGCAGACACTTCTCACCCCCTCTGATCCTACCAAATTCAGGGAGCCAGGAGGAATGGGATGTGGGGAGCCCCAAGGCCCTGGCTGTTCTAGCCCCCTCCTCCTGGGTTTGGAGATGCAGGGATGTACTTCTTAAAACTGTGACCCTGGTTGTCCCCAGGAGGTTCAGTGTGTGTCCCCCAGGGCATGTCCCCCTGCCACTGCCTTGCACAGTCCCCTAGGCCCCTCTGACCCACCCAAGGCCATGTCCAGCCATGTCCCAGCCCTGGGGAAGCAAACTCCAGCATCCCTGCTGGCCACCCATCCACTGCCTTGGCAGGGAGGGAGGATGAGCAGGGACAAGTGGTAGTGGGTAGGGACACACAGGAGGTGCCAGGCAGGTTACCCCAGAGCCAACAGCAGCAGTGCTGGCTCCTGCTCTTGATCTGGGGGAAGTGACAGCCATTGCTGACCTGCCCAACCAGAGTTTTAGGAAGTACCAGCAGCAGTTATGGAATCCACAGCATCACTGGGGCAGACTCCGGATCCAACAACCCCGGCAGAATCTCCCAAGCTGGGGTGACTGGAGAGCTGTGCCAACAGGGACCATGCTGCCTCCCTAGGAGGCACAGGCAATGGTTCCCATCCTCATTCCCATTCTCATTCCCCATTCCCTTCACGGCCCAACAGAGGATTCCCCAGTTGCATCCCCATCCCACTCCCCACACCATTCCCACTCACACTGGGCCATTCCTGGGGAGAAGAAGGCTCCTTACCTTTCTGGAGGTGGATGATGTCTGGGAAGTTGGAGAGGAGCCCTTGGTACAAGGAGAGAGTGTCCAGCATGAGGAACAGGTCGTTCTTGGGCTGCTCAGCAAACATCTCCCCCACGGTCTCGTACGTCTTGCCCGTGTGGGAGATGGCGTTGTTGAGGGCATCCAAGCTGTAGGGAGGGTCCATGTGGAAGGAGTGGCTGATGGCTTGGAAGGCATTGCCCAGCTTCTGGAACTCCTTCCGGAAGCCCCCCACGTGCTTGCGCACCAGCTCCGAGGCCACGTTGGTCAGCTGCAGGACGCTGTCGTCCATCTTCTTGCTGAAGGCCTTGAAGGCATCCACGCGGTCCTCCACGTCCTGCAGGTCCTGGTGCTCCGTGGGAATCTGGATGGTGAGGAGGAAGCTGGCGCCCACCATCTCGTCCTTCTCCGCCCGGCGCTTGCCCAGCTTCCACTGCTTCTCGTCGCGGCAGCAGAGGAAGTGCTGGAAGCCCTCGTACTGGGACAGGACGGGGTGGCTGGTCATGTGGTCCATCCAGAGGATCAGCCGCCGCTTGCGCTTCTCGATGAAGTCCTCCTCAAAGCGGCCGGTGGCCTGCTTCTCGGGCAGGTGGGGCACCGAGATCACCGTGAACTTGTGCAGCAGGCGGTTGTACAGCCAGTCAAAGTGCTTGTAGCGCCGGTACACGGGCGAGTTGATGTTGCTGGGGGTCAGCTTGTAGGAGATGTAGCTCTTGATGCCCTTGAACTTGGTCTGCTTGGTGGGGTCCTCCACGGAGCAGATGAAGGGGTGGGGGTTGGCCCTCCACTGGGGGCCTCTGGAGCCCATCTCGATGCAGTAGGTCTCGGCGATCTTGGACATCAGGGGCACGTCACCCAGGATGAAGGCTTCCACCCCGGAGCGGACGAAGCAGGAGAAGCGGTTGAGGTTCCTCCCCACCACGCTGCCCCTCTTGGAGGAGCTCATGCTGTCCTGCCTCTCCAGCGCCGGCTTGGGCCGGTAGCCGGCGTGCTGGTGGTGGCCGTAGGCCGCCGGGTACTGCAGGCTGGGCGAGGGGTGCCCGTTGGTGCCCGGTGTGCTCCGGGGCTCCTCCACCACCGTGCACGAGTCGTCCCAGTCATCCCAATCATCGTCGTCGTCGTCCTCAAAACTGCCCTGGTAGGAGATGCCGGGGTTGGGGGATGCTGAGTACAAGGAGGAGTCGTGCCCAGGGGAGCCGACCGGGCTGCTGGAATAGTCCGTGTAGTTGGAGCCCGAGCGGGAGCGGAGGATCTCGACGTAGGAAGCGGGGAAGAGGCCGGTCTCCCCGCGGCTGTTTTGGCCCTGCAACCACCCGTCCAGGGAGTTCTCGCTGAAGATGACGAGCTCCTCGTTCTCCTGGATGCTGATCTCCTCTTTGTTTTCGCTCTGGAAGTTGTAAAGAGCTCTGGCTTTCAACGCCATGGCCGGTCCGGGGTCGGGAAGAGGGGGGGCCAGCGGAACGCAACCCCCCCAGCCAAAACACCCCCCCC
>VZRZ01008551.1:301033-311478 GCA_013398175.1 Climacteris rufus
GCCGCCCCGGGGCTGCGTGTGGGGCGCGGCCCGCGCTGGGGGTGCGGGCTGCCCTGGGTGACCTGTCCCCCCGCCGGGTTGTCTCCTCGCCCTCAGGAGGCGGCTGGACTACGTGAACCATGCCAGGAGGCTGGCAGAGGACGACTGGGCAGGGGTGGAGAGTGAGGACGAGGGGAAAGAAGAAGATGCGGAGGAAGAGGAGATGGACGTGGATGCTGGCAAAAAGCTGCCCAAGCGCTACGCCAACCAGGTGAGGAGCCAGCTGTGTCCCCGTGGTGGGCGTGAGGCGGGGCCAGGGGCACGGGTGTGGGGTGGTTTGAGGCCACGGTGATGGCCGTGTTGGGGTTGAGAAGAACGTGCCCTGCCCGGCTTGGTGCTCACAGAGAAACTTCTTAGTTTGCCTCCAAAACAGCGTTTTCAAATGGAAAACGGGTGGAGATGGATGCCTGTGTTCAAAGAGTCACTTAGGTTGGAACAGACTTCGAAGGCCGTTGATGCCAGCCCTTAACCCTGCATTGCTGTGTTCCCCCTTTGGGAGGTTTCAGCTCAGCTAGCAGCGTTCGTACCCTGCTAGGCAGCACTCACCTAAAGAGTTCTGACTTTACCCGTGTTTGGAAAGGAAGGCAGGGCATCTCAGCAGGGTTTTATCAGCCTGGGTGCTGTATCAGTCCTAGATAACATGCAGGCACTTAGGCAACCTCTGAAGAGGTCAGCTTGTCCATACTCTTTGCTCCTAACATTTTTGAATCTCTAAGCCTTGCCATGTTTTTTAAAATAAAGTGGTGGGGTGGAGACCAAGGTGTGGGGTGCCCACGCAAGGGCTGTGAGCCTTGTGCTGTGGTCTGAAGCTCAGTCAGCAGCTGGGAAGAAAGCAAAAGATGTGGGGAAGAATGTGCTAAGCAGGCTGGAGTTGATTAGAGAGAGGGAAGGAGCCCTTTTGGGGGTGACAGGCAGTGCCTCTAAAGCACCTTGTGTAGCTGTCAAAGCAAAGTCAAAACCTCCTTGCTTTATCCTTGAGCTGTTTGTTGTCCATAACTTCAGGAGAATTGTTACTAGCTGATTCTTTTGTTACTAGCTGGTTCTTTTCCCTGGTTTCTCCGTAGCTGATGCTGTCAGAGTGGCTGGTGGATGTCCCCTCGGATCTGGAGCAGGAGTGGGTTGTGGTGGTGTGTCCCGTGGGGAAAAGGGCGCTCGTTGTGGCCTCCAGGGTAAGTGGGAGCAGAGGTGGAGTCCCACCCGCTGCTGCAGGACCTGTACCTGTTCCCAGCCTGCACGGGATTTTTCTCTCCTCTTTCCTCCCAGGGCACAACAGCAGCTTACACCAAGAGCGGCTTCTGTGTGAACAGGTTCCCGTCCCTTCTGCCGGGGGGGAACCGGCACAACTCAACCAGCGACAAAGGTACAGGTGTGAGGAGGCATTGGGACCGAGGGGAGGGAGCTGCCTGCTTCCCCCTGGGAGTGTGTGTGCTGGCAGGCCTGCTGCTGCTCCTCCAGCTCCCCCAAGTCCCAGAGCTGTGCCCCTCGTTGGTGCTGGGGGTAGTCAGCTTCAGGCCTGTTTCTGTGTCCCTGGAGATAACTTGATGTGCACGGTATCAGATGCCTTTGTGCTAGCACGTTGAATCTCAGAATGGTTTGGGTTGGAAGGGACCTTAAAGCTCACCCCATTCCACTCCCTGCTATGGTCAGGGACACCTTCCACTATCCCAGGCTGCTCCAAGCCCCGTCCAACCTGGCCTTGGACACTTCCAGGGAAGGGGCAGCCACAGCTTCTCTGGGAAACCTGTGCCAGGGCCTCACCACCCTCACAGGGAGGAATTTCTTCCTAGCATCGAACCTAAAACTGCCCTTTTCCACTTTAAAACCATTGCCCCTTGTCCTGCCACATCTTTTCATTAGCTGCCTGTTTGACTGACACTCTTAAACCCCAACATCCTCTCTGTCCGCTAACAGAGACCTGTGTACGATGTCATCTTCCTCAATACCTCTGGCAGTTCAGTTTTTTTTACTCTGAAAGAAGAGTTTATTGTCTGGCAAATGTCATTTTCTGAAACATGGCCTTGCTTGCTGTGCCTCTTGACTGGTCCCTCTGTAGCCTCGTGGGGCTCCTCAAGCTCAAGGCTTTTTGTGGTTGCAGTTCCTCTTAGCAGAAGGGGATCCCCCTGCACCCTGCAGCCCTGCATCAGGGCAGGATTAATGCTGGAGAGCTGTGCCCTGGCATCTGCCAGCTGGGTTAGGCAGTGTCTGGAGCAGGGCTGGACCTCCCTGTGTTTTGTGTGCAGTGTACAGCATCCTGGACTGCATCTACAATGAGGCCAAGCAGACCTACTATATCCTGGACGTGATGTGCTGGAGAGGACACCCTGTTTATGACTGCCAGGTACTGAATCCCTGCCCTCCCTGTCGTTCCCTGAGCTGCTCTGCTCCAGCACTGTGTGCAGCTCACGCTGCAAAAGGTGGATATTTCTCCTAAGCACCAGCATCTTTACAGCTTTAGGGCTGCTGGAATAACTGTGTACATGTTTGGGGGGAAATCCCAGGGTTTGGGGTGCTGGTTCTGCAGGGGAAGTCGAGTCTGTAAATCTGCCAGGGGAGGGCAGAGGAGCAGAGACCGTGGGCAGGTGCTGGCGGCTGATGTGTGCTGAATGGTCACTGATCCTGCCTCCTTTCACAGACTGACTTCAGATTCTTCTGGCTCTCCTCAAAGCTCCAAGAGGAGGAAGGGCTGGGAGAGAAAAGCAGGATTAATCCAGTAAGTCCTTTTGTGCTGAGGAGGAGGCTGGGGGGTAAGCTCTCCTGTTCAGCAAGCTTCAGCAGTTTCTTTCACAAGCGGAAGCTTTTTTCCTTTTTTGCCTTCCCCTCACAGATCAGGCTTCAAAGTGTACATCTGATGAAATGGGATGCCGTGGTCAGGATGTAAATAGAACCACTGCATATTGTAAATGAGTGCAGTGGGGTTTTTTCCCCCCCATCCAAAGTGCTGAGGGAGATCACACTGCAGGGTATCAGCTAGCTGCCATGCTGTTTTTAGCTTTCCCTCGTAATGGAATGGAAAACCAGTGTGGTTTCTGCAGGGGCAGTGTTGGTTGGCAGCCTGACTACAATGGGGTTTATTCTTGCAGTCTTGTGGGTTTGTAAAGCTTTAAGCCTTCCCTCTTTTTAAACTGGTCATTGAAGTTGTGGGGATGAATGCGGAATTGCCACCCGGAGTCCCTGCTGAGCCAGGATAAAAAGTCTTCTTTTGAAGACTTACACATGGGGGTCAGACCTGGAGCCCACAGCAGCTTGGAACGTGATTTTTGGGCACGGACGTGAGAGATTTGTCTGCTCAGACACAGCCGAGCAGAACAGCTCCTGGGAGCTGAGCAGTGATAAATGGGGCTGACTGCAGTGAAGGTGTCTCTGTTCGGAGAACATCCTGTTCTGACTCCAACAGGAATATCCAGAGGATAACTACCTAATGAAGGGGGGCTCGTTTCAGCTTTCATTTCCTGGGTGGAAAGATTGGCTTGGCTGAGCCAGCAGCCTGGAGCAGACGTCTGTCTGCTTTGCATCCTGCCCGGAGGTCATCATTTTCTATTTTGGTTAAAAGAGCATCTCTGGGTCAGCTCTCCTGAAAAGTCCTTCCTGCAGTCTTAGGTGCTTGGGAAAAAAAGGTATCAGGAGCCTGTGGGAGCTGTTCCTCACCCTTTCCCTTTCATGCTGGATCCTGCACTGGGGGAATCCTTCCTTCTTAGCTGCCTCCACAGCAGTGCTGGATTCAGTGGCTTGTTCTTGTTTAGGTCACACAATTGCCTCTTTTAACCCTGTCTTACTCTTTCAGTACAAATTTGTGGGCCTGCAGAACTTCCCCTGCTCCTCGGACAGCCTGTGCGAGCTGCTGGCTACAGAGTTTCCCTTTGAGGTGAGAGCACACAGGTGGGGGCCTGACCTCAGCTTTAGTGCCAGCCCTGCCACGCCTCTGCCAGTGCTGGGAGGGAGGTGCATCCCCTCCTCTGGGGAATTTGCTCTCCTTAGGCTGCAGGAGGCTTGCCAAGTTGCTGTTTCCCTGTGTGTGGAATGGATACCTTTATGCCCATGGTTGATGTGTTGCCTTGTCACCAGCTACAGCCTTGTCCAGCCACACAAACGAGCAAGAGTTAAACCACAGCATTCCTTGTGTGTGCCCTTGCTGCAGTTGGCTGCATCTGAAAGAGCCTTTTGGGATGAGAGGGTTGATGTGGACACTCAGGCTGCCTCCAGAAGCAGCACAACTCATGTTCACATAGCAGTGTGATGGACAGCTGACCATTTTAGGGCCAAAGCTCATATTGACCCCTGCCCTGGGTGGGCTTGTGTGGGTTTCCTTGGTCTTGCTGCTTTCATCTTCTGTGTCCAAGGCACTCAGCTGTTTTGTGGGGAGGAAGGAGAAGGGTGGTGGTAAGATCCCAGTACTTTGCTTCATCAGCTTTAGAAGTGGAATGGTAGAATGATACAATAGCCTGAGTGGAAATGGACCCAGTAGTAGCAGCAAAGTTCAACTTCTGGCCCTGCACAGGACAGCTTCAAGAGTCCCACCCTGTGCCTGAGAGTGTTGTCCAACAGCTCCCTGAGCTCTGGCAGCCTTGGCTCTGTGACCACTGCCCTGGGGAGCCTGTTCAGTGCCTGACCACCCTCTGGGGGAAGAACTTTTTCCTAATGTCCAGCCTAAAGCTCACCTGACAGAGCTGATGTTCTGTTGTTCTGTTCTGACCTTTGGGGAAGGGCAGGACAGGCAAATCCGTGTGCCACCCAGCTCAGCTCCATGTGGTTCTGAGCACTGAGTCACAGGCCCTCGTGGAATCAGCTCTGGCTGCTTTTCTCTGCGCTGGCTGACTTGGCACTGCAGGGGAAGAGGGTAGAGGAGGCAGTGGCATTCCGACCCGGTGACACTGACAACATCTGGGAGCCAGAGCTGCTCCAGTGGCTGCAGCTGTTCCTGGAAGTGCCCAGTCTCAGCCCAGCATCAGGAACAGCCTCCACAGAGATTTCTTGTCCCACAAAGCCAAAAGCCACGTTGATGTGACAGGGCTGACTTTGCTTTCTGCTTGTGAAAGCCAGGCCAGTCATCAGAACGAGTTGGAAAGTCCCAGCCCCTTGCTGGTTTTGCCAGACCCTGCTCTGAACAGGGACTGGGGAGGTTTCCCAGCTTTCTTACAACTGGCTTGCTCAATAATAAGTACTCCAAGGGCCTCCACAGAAAAGTCATTCCTGGCTTTCCTGAGTAAAATCTTCATTCCTTGCTGAGGCATCTGCTCCCATGAGGAAAGGCTGAAGAGTGTTTGCCCGCTGCGGTCGGAGCAGCAAACTGTTGGGCTGCAAAGGAGCCCAACATTGCGAAACTGGAGCAGGAGATGGAGCTGAACAGACTCCAGCTGTGTAATCCAGCTGTGATTTGCCCCCCTCCAGGCCCTCTGCTATTTCAGGGTGTGACCTCAAGAAGTGAAATGTGGTGTAAGTTGGCTCAAAGCAGCCCAAACACCCCAGGAACCGTGGTGCTGCTTCCAGGATGAAGGGAGCTGTGGGTCTCTGTTGTGTGCCACAAGAGGGAGCCCAGAAATCCCCAAAACCACCTTCCACCAGCACAGAACAGAACAGAACAAACTCTGCAGGAGGCAAAATATATCCTGTCTATGGATAGTGAAGGGTAACAGAGGTGGTCTTAGGTCTGGGCCCAGCATCTTGTGATCCTGACAGGGATCTCGTGTGTGGTGGCCACTGAGGTGGTCACTGCTTTCAGATCTGGCTCTTCACAGTTAATCTGTAACCTCAGAGCTCAGGCCTGATCTGCTCTATTCAGTGGAATTTTACTCCCCTGAATTCAGTACACTTTGGATCAATTGACTGGCTCTGAATTTCAAGAGGTTTTTGGAGTGGATCTTAAGAGCTACTGTCCTTCTCACGGATCTGAGTCAAACTGTGCTCAGGTTTCCACAAAGGCAGGGGAGCCAAAGCCTCTGAGAAACCCCGGTGTGAAGGAATGGGAGAACCTTGAAGCACCCAGAATCTGGAAAGCATGGCTGTGGCATGTGAAATCCTGCCAGTCTGTCCTCAGGTTGGGTCCTTTAGGGGCAGTGTCAGTCCTTGTTCTGAGGTGGCCGCTGTCACTGCAGTGACTCAGGGTAGTGACCCAGCCAAATGAAATAAACTGGAAGCAATATGGGAGTCACTTAAATGGGGGAACAGAGAACATGGCCTAACTTCACCAGGCTGAACTCCTTTGAATTCTCTAGCTTGGGGAAGATATTTGGAGTGGTCTAGAAGGCCTTTCCAGGCTCTGGTCTTTACCAAAACATTCCTGTGGGTGCTGGAGAATCCCCGGTGCTCATCAAGCGCCACATGCCCACAGGAATGGGCTGGATGTGCTGGAGTGCTGCAGAATCTGGCTCTTCCCAGGAGGCAGGGTGAGGGGAAAGCTCTGCACTTTACGTATCTAGAGGGGTTGCACAAGCTCATCATGATGTTTTCTGTTCTGGTTTTATGTTTCCCTAGCACAGGAATCCCCCTTTTTCTGGGATTATTTTGCAAGATGTTAAGAGTGACTGAAAATTGTGGACAGAATAGTGCCAGAAGCTTTTCCCTCTCTGCCAGAGGTTAGCATCCATGGAGCAGAGGTGGATATATGCTGCTCTGTGCTCAGCCCCTGTGTCTGTTCTGGGGGCTGTGGGATCAGGGAGGGGCCTGGGAACAATTCAGCCCAAGTTGGGCTCTTGTTCTCCTCTCTCTTGCTCACTCAGCCACTCTTCCTTGTAGCCAAATGGCCTTTTAAGAGCTCATGAAGCTGAGCTAAGAGGAGCACCACCTCCAGCGTTAGTCAGCCTTCCAGCAGGATCCAGCCTCGCAGAGCACACCCCTGGGAAGCGTGGGAAGAGGGGGGATGAGAATCCCCGAGCACGGTGGGGAGGTGGGGAAAAACGTCAGCCAGCTGCAGCACTGCAGGGTGTGGAGACAGTAGCACAAGAGTTAGGGCCTAAACCTTCAAAGTTCTGAGTGCCCTTAACTGTCATTGATTGCTGGAGAAGTTCTCTCCTGGGAAACGTTAAGATTTTTTTTGGCATAAGCCAGCTGAAAGAGCTGTTAGGAATCGGGGCTCCTTGGCGTCACACACTCGGACTAATTACTTTCCAAATGTATTATTTAAAATAGCCCTAATCCAGTAAAGTGGGCTGCCTTATTCAGAAACCCGCTGGCTTTTCTGCAGAACGGGATGAAAGCATCCCGAGGACGCTGCTCTGTGCCGACACCAGGCTGCACTTGTTTGCCTCTGACAATTTAAAGCCATCTGGGAGTCGCTGATCTTTCAGGGCCGGAGCTCTGCAGGTTTCTTCTTTCCCTTCCGCTATTTATCGCACTGCTGGAGGAAAAATGATCCAGCTGGTGGTTTTGGCCTGCGCACAGAGAGCGGAGCTGCCTGCTCATTCACCTGCCGCAGCTCTGCCCTCTCATTCCCTCTCTCCTGCCCGCAGGTGGACGGGCTGCTCTTCTACCACAAGCACACGCACTACACCCCCGGCAGCACCCCGCTGGTGGGCTGGCTCCGGCCCTACATGGTGCCCGAAATCCTGGGGCTGGCCGTGCCCGCCACCCTGCTCACCGCCAAGCCGGCCTACGCGGGGCGGCAGCTCCAGCAGATCCTCGAGAGCAAGAGGGGCAAAGCGGCGGCGGGACAGGGCCCGCAGGGCGGCCAGGCCGCCAGCAACGGACACTATGAGCTGGAACACTTGTCCACCCCGCAGCCAGAGACATCTCCAGGCGGCCAGGAGGGAGCAGTGAGCCGGATGGAGAGTTAAGCTGCTGGGCAGGGAGCAGGGAAAAGGCTCCCTGCTTCTCACCGTGCCTCGTGCTCCTGAGAAGGGGGCAAAGTAATGAGGATAGGATGGCTTTGTTTAAAGGGCAAGGAATATCTTGCCCCGAGTGCTGCTGGGTTTTTTTTTTTAATTTGTTGTTATTATATATTTTTTGCCAGGGCTTCTGTGAGGCCTTAATAGGATTGTCTGGTTCTTTGCTAAGGCAAGCCTGTGTTGGGAAATGATCTGTCCCTGTAGTGCAGGGATACAGTTCAGCTCCTGACCCTGCTTCTGTTAAAGTCCTGGCAAAGCTCCAGCATAGGAACAGTGCTTGGACCTCTGAGGTGCAGCTGCTGCTGTGACCCCTGCAGCAGCCCCACCTTCCCAGCCCCGGAAATCAGGGCTGCTCAGCCTTTGATCCAGCTGTTTTCTGAGGCCTTTGCAATGAAAGTTGTTACTAACAAAAAGTTTGTGAGCTGCTGTAAATCCAAAGGCTGGACTTTCCACACCCACACATTCTCGGGAAAATCTAAATTTCCTTGCGCTGCAGCAGGACCTGCCTCAGATCAGGGCTCTGTGCAGCGCAAGCGCAGCAGAAGCCTCTCCGAGGCTTCTCTCAGTGGGGGGAGGAAGGAATGGTTTTGCTCTGAAAAACGCTACCATTGATGGTGCCAAATAAAAGGTTTCTCAGAAAGACAAATTCTTGAGCGTCTTCCTGCTACCTAAGGGTGGATGCGTGCTGTGCCTCCCAAACAGGGATTGAAAAATTGATTCCAGCGCTGACTGAAGCAGAGGGAATGCTTGTGTGGGTTTGATTCTCTGCACACCGAGGTACTTCAGTGCCTTCTCCTGTCCTTCCTATCCCAGCCCAATTCCACTTTTTAAGCACCATCTGTTCCCACTCCCGAGTTTTAGGGGAATGCAATTATTGTTCTCATTGTCCCCAGGTTGGTTTCCAGAGGGGAATAAAAAGGAGGAGAGAGATGAACTATGAGGCTCGAGGCATTGGGGACTCTCCTCCCAGCTCTCTATGGAAATGCTCCTGGAGGAGATGCTGGGAGTGGGGATGGCCACCTGCAGATAGTGGGGGCACTTGTGTCCTGCCCTTGCACCCCCTGTTTTTCCCAGAAGAAGGCTGGTTTCTGTGCCAAGCCTGCGGGCTGTGTGCGGCCATCTGGCTGTGCAGCCGCTATTGACGGTACCAGCGGGCAGCAGGAACTGGCCTGGCCGTGGGAGGGGGCTGCCCTCCCCTTCCCCAGGAGGGAAGCGGCACCCCGGCCCCACGGTGTTCGGAGCTGTCTCTTTCAAACAGCCGCTTATTTTACTATTTTCAGTATTATTATTTTTTTTAGCATGTGAAACAGCAGCTGGCCCAGGGAAAGAGGACAAGCACCTGGACTGCTTTATCCCCCCATCCCTCAAAGGTTCCCACCTTCAGCCACCCTGGCTGCAGGGTGAGAGATCTGCAGGGAGAGCACTGAGCAGGAGACCACATCCAGCCTCCTGTCAGCACAGTTTTCCTTCCATCAGGCAATTAAACTCGGAGGTGGGCATCTGGATGGAAGATTTGTGCATCCCTGAGGGCAGAGAAAGCTGCGGCTCAGGTTACTGCCCTCCAGCAGCCTTCCAAGGTCCTCCAGCCGAAGGGAAGGAGAGGAAATGCAGCCGAATCGGGGCTGTGTGCTCTGATGGATGGAGGAGAGCAAGAGGGAAGCGACTGCAGCTTCCCGCCGGCTCCAGATGATGCCTCATAGTTTCCCTTTTAAAAGCATGAGCTGGGCTGAAGAAATAAATATTTGCGTTACAATTCCTGTTGGGAACGAAAGGCTGTGTTTGGAGAGAGGGTGTCAAACGGAAGTCGCAGGAGCCAGCGCCGTGCGGTGCCGTGGCTGTTCCGTGTGCTGGGTGCGATCCCGCTCCCCGCTGGAACAGGCAGCGATCCTGCCGAGGGGTCACCCCTCCGGCGGCTGAAATCTGGTCTGGGGCAGCGGAGCTGAGCGGGCGGCTCGACTCGGAGCTGTGGCCTGGGGCTGCGGGGGAACGGAGCCAGCCCGGAGCCCTCACCAGCTGGGGCTCAGCCCCTTCCCTCTGCCCTTCTTCCATTTTCTCCCGGTTAGGTGCACAGGCTCCGGCTGCGGGCACGCTGCCAGCACAGTGCTCCTCGGCTGAACAAAATGTCCCCTTGTCCCAGGGCCTGCCTTTTCGGTGCGACCGCTGCTGTGCTTGCCGGGATCCCCGCTCCTTCCCGGAGGAGCTTCGGGACTCCCCATCCAGGCACTGACACCTGCGCTCAGCCGGGAAATGCAATTTAGGGATCGTAAAGGAGGGAGTGAAAAGAGACGCCTGGAAATCCCGGACTCCTGCTCGTGGGGGAAGGCTGCGAGGCTGGAATACCGGCAAGAGAGAATTCTGTGCCGGGAATTTTATCCAGTACCAGCAAGGGAGGATGCTGCTGCCGGGAATTTTATCCAGCACCAGCAAAGGGAGGAGGATGCTGCCACCATTTTAGCGGCGCTGCTCCCGCCCGCCGCGGCCGGAACCGGGGCTGGGGGAGCGGCGCGGAGCGGGTGCGGAGCCGAGCCCTGCGGCCCCATCCCGGCTGCTGCCCCCCGCTCCCCCCGCCGGGCAGCGCTTCCTGTCCCC
>VZRZ01008551.1:311985-324922 GCA_013398175.1 Climacteris rufus
TGCAAGGCTGTTTTTTCCCAGCGAGGCGGTTCTCACGACGGGAAGCCCCCCCACCCTAACCACCCACGCAGCCCCCCATCCATGCAGCAACCAAACCCGCAGCCCCCTAACCCACGCAGCACCCACCCTACACCTCCCATCCACGCAGCACCCCCAGCTCTCCCGCTCCCCGGGAGCCCTGGCAGGGCCCGTGCTGGGGCGTGGGTCGCCCATCCCCAGAGCAGCGTGTCCCTGCTGGCAGGCCTCCCTGCCGTAGGCAGGCTGGCGTGGGGATGATGCGTGGGGATGCGTGTGCACGCGCTTCCCACGCCCCAGGCCTCCCGTGACGTCCCGGCTTCCTCCCCGGCCTTGCGTCACCCGGGAGGATGTTGCTGGGCTCGGGGAACGGGGCCCAGGAGCCGGCCGGGGCGCCTCGGCTGCCCGCAGCAATCCCTGCCTGCCCCCTCCTTTGTCCTCTTCCCCAGGGTCGCCCACCCGCGGCCGCCGCGCTTCCCTTCGCAGGGTGATGTGGAGCCCGGGAGCGGGACCGGGCGAGCTGCCAGGCCCCCTCTGCCCCCTCGGGCTGGCACGTTGGCCACCTTGGTGGTGTTAAGGGGCTGCAGCGTGCAGGCAAAAGGTCCGGTTGTCCTTCCAAAATGGTCGGGTTTCCACTTGGTTGGTTTTCTCCTTTAAAAATCCTTCATTTCTATAGGGAGGTCTAGGAGGGCTGGGATGGAGATTCCGAGTTCCCAAAAGCTCCATGGAAGAGCCCCTCCTGCAGCCTGCACCGGTGCTTGGCAAATGCAGAGCTACCAGGCTTTTCCCTCCTGGGAGCAGTACTGCTATCTCCAGGCTGATAAAATCCCAAGGAATGGGGAGTGTTCTTGCCCTCTGTCCCCAAAGGTGCCTGAACTTTGTGTTTCTCCTGTGTCATGGAGGGGGCAAAGCTTCCAGCAACAGGGTTTTAGGAGACCGTGTAGTGGCAGAGAGGGCTGGTTTGCAGCAGCAGCAGCGTCCCAGGAGAGGGATTTGAGATGTTTGGTTCATGTGGGAACACTGGATGAAGAAGGTGAAGGGATGTTTGCAATAACGGCCCCAGGCCTGGATCATCAGCCCGGGGTGGGGAAGGCTGCCCTCGGTGCTTCCCTCCGTGGCTTGGAAGCCAAAATAGTGGAAGTTTCCCTCTTTTCGTGGCTAAGTGGTGGCTTGGGCTGGAACATCCCCTTCCTGCCAGCCCTTCATCCTTCTCGGGACCATCAGGATTTCCTCCACTCTCCCTTATTACCGACAGCAAGCCAGGGGGAAATTCACCCCTCTCCTCTCCCTGCCAGCCTTGGGACATCTCTTCTGCTGGCTCTCTGCAGTTCCCTCCCTAGCCTATCCCAGAGGAGCCAAACCAATTTTCCTTGAGGGTTTTCAGCCCAGCTGCAATTTTCATGGCTTCATCCCCTCTTTCCCTGTGCTGAAGGAGGGGGGTAGGTTTGCTGCCTGGGGGAGGAGGGCTGGAAGAGCCCCCGGATTCCGGAGCAGTGGCTTTGTCACCACCCTGCCCCGGCGCAGCGGAGCGGGGACGCGGATGACGCCAGCACTCCAAAGACCAGCATTGTTCCAAAGGCCCGGCCACGGACAATTTCACTCACAGTGCTGCCAAAACGGGGCTTCTTGCTGCAGCTCTGGGTCACGGGCTTTGTTTTGGGCACGTGGAGGGATCCCTGCTCTGCTGGGATGGATACCTGTGTCAGTGCATGCGGCACCGGGGCTGGGGATGACGGTGAGAGCCCGCGGAGCGCGTGGAGGGGGCCGAGCTGTGGCTGGCATCGATGCTCAGCTCCGTCACGCCTGGCTCCCTGCTGCTGAATGGCGGCACTGGTAAGTTTGGAATTTGGTTTTGTTCCCAGGGAAAGCTGGAATTCATGAGTGAGCTGCCCTGCAAAGCCAGCGCTTGTTCTTGTGCGCCTTCCTCTTGCAAAAAGCCCAGCATCCCTCGTGATGGATGCTGGAAGTGGGACTGTGTGAAGTGTCTTGGGTTAGATGTTGAGGAAGGAGACCTGACCCACATGCTGCATCCTCTCCTCGTTGCCACCGTGCCCTTTGGACCCCTCTTCCCGTCACCTGGGGACACCCTTCCCATCCTCTTGGGCTGTCATTACCATCTCAGGCTGCGGTGTCAGCTCTGGTCTCCGTCTGAGGGCAGTGGGAGTGCCTGGTGCTCACCCCCATCCCTAAACCATCCTACATGTGCTGGGGAAGGATCATCCCCACTGTTATTTTGGGTTTGCATCTCCAGCCCTAGATTTTGGGCAGCTGGGGGCCCCAGGGGATGCCAATGCAAAGCAGAGATGTGGCCAGGATATACTGGATAGGATATGTTTATGTTAGGATGTATTCCCATCCATCCATCCATCCATCCATGTGGATGTGTGCTGTGTTAAGACTGAAGATGGTTCCTGCATTGTCCCATTTATTTTCCCGTGGTACTTGCCTGCTGTGCAGGACTCTGAGCCCAAGCTGGGCTGCACTGTGCCGGGGGAGAGACCCCTCGGATGAGCCGGGCTCCTTGGGCTCCTCCCAGGAGAGGGGCTCGCTGTCCCTGCCCAGCCTCGCGCCGCCGATAAACCCCGGCCCTTGGCTTCCTCCTGTCGGAAGTCATTAACACCGACAAGCTTTTCTGGCTCAATAGCTCCCAGTAACTCTGAATAGCTCCCGGTAACTTCGTGCCGCCGCCTGACATCCTACACCGCCGCCTGCCCGCGCTCCCTGCTCAGAGCCAGCCTTCAGCACCCCCTGTCCCTCCTCCTCCTCCTCCTTGGGCAGCGTTGCCACCCTCCACTCCAGGGAGGATGGAAGCTCCTTCGTTTTGGGGTGTGCCTGGGTGGGAGCAAGGCTTTTTGGTCACTCCTGCCATCTGCCTGCATCCTTTGAGCAGAAGGTGGTAGAAGGCTTTTCTGTCTCCTTTGGGGCTCCTGCATGAGGCAGGGGATCAATCCGCAGCAGAAAACAAAGCTGCATCCTGGGACCCTCCTGTGTCTGTGTGAAACTGGTGTCACTGGGTGAGCTGGTCCGTGTCCTGTAGCAAGTCCAGGTGTCAGCCCTTCATATTCATTACCTGTGTTCCCACAGCCAGGTTGCTGCTCCACAGCAGAGCTGCAGCCCCAAGAGGCTGCTGCCAGCTGATGGGGCTGTGCCAGGGATGCTGTGACTGAGTGGGAGTTTGCTGCCTGTAAAATCCTGCTTTGCCTCCCCCTCTCCCTTCCATGAGCGTCCTCCAGCCCCCAGGTCATTTTTTTCATCACTTGCTCCCTTTCCAACACTGGCCTTTCCCCCATCTCCATTGTCACTGCCCTAACCCCTGCTGGGTCTGCTGAGGACTGTGTAGCTCCAGCAATGACCAGGGATGCTCCTTAGGCACTCCTCCTCCTCTTCCTCTCACTCTGGTTCACTGCACGCCCCTGGTCTCTCCCACAGGCAACCAAGCAGTTCCTGGAGGAGATCAACAAGTGGACAGGCCAGTACAATGTGTCCCCGCTCTCCTGGAATGTGGCTGTCAAGTTCCTCATGGCCCGCAAGTTCGACGTCCTGCGGGCCATCGAGCTCTTCCACTCCTACCGGGTAAGCGAGTGGGGCCAGGAGCCCCCAGCCGAGGGCTTCCTGCTCTGCAGGAGATCCCTGCTCCCTAGGACCACTCTCCCTCTGCTCTTTTTGATTTTTCCCGCTCCCTTACAAACTTTATCCAGCTGGAAAATCTTTTCTCAGCCAAGGCAGGTCACCATGGAGATCTCACCAATCCCTTCCCCCACATTGGGACCAGCTTGTGGGTGCCCTCCTGGCTGGTGTGTGCTGCCCACAGAGCATCTCCCCATATATTAAGGATATAGATCCATAAATGCCTTTCCTAACCTGGTGTTGCAAAGCTGCTCCTCCCCGTAGTGCGGGGTGTGCTGGCAAATGATCCCATGGGGCAGAGGTTCCTGGGAGGGCTGGGTGCTCCATGGGGCAGAGGTTCCTGGGAGGGCTGGGTGCCCCATGGGGCAGAGGTGGGCTGTGCCTGTGCCTCCTGTCACTGCTCTCCCTGCCCGCAGGAGACCCGGCTGAAGGAGGGCATTGTGAAGCTGAAGCCCCATGAGGAGCCGCTGCGCTCGGAGCTGCTCAGCGGGAAGTTCACCATTCTGGTAGGTGGGCTGGCCCCCCCGAGCTATCCCAGCTGGCTGGCTCATCCCAGCTCTGCTCCGCAGGGATGCTGCGGGAGCCTGACCCTGTTTCCCCGGCAGAGTGTGCGGGACCCCTCGGGAGCCTCCATTGCCCTGTTCACAGCCAAGCTGCACCACCCCAGCAAGAGCGTGCAGCATGTGGTGCTCCAGGCGCTCTTCTACCTGCTGGACCGAGCTGTGGAGAGGTGAGCCTGCCTCTGTCTCACACTGGCACATTCTTCCCACCCAGGGGGGTCACTGTTCCCCATGGCTTGAAATTCCCTGGTTTGAGTTCCAGCCGTCCTCCCCACGGAGGCGTTCAGCGGGGAAACAAAATCCCCCATGCCCTGAACCAGGCTCTTCACTGCCTGGCCATGTCCACGCCCTGGGTTCAGTTTAGCAAAGCCCCAGATTCCTGCAGGCTCTGACTGGGGAGGAGGCAGCCCTGCCATCAACCAGATGTAATGTGAGCCCTGCCAAAAATATAAAACCGGGACATTCCCCCGCTATTTATCCTGCTGGGCTCCTTCTGTGTTTGACCTTACCCGTTGCGGGTGATGCTGCTGAGGCAGGCTTAAGGCATGAGCCAGGCTTAAGTGAGGGTTGTAGGAAGAGGTGGTGGAGCAGCTGGGAAGTGCAGAAGCAAGGTTTGGGTCTGTGAGTCCTTCTGGAAGCACGGGAAGTAATTTCTGGGGGCCAGTGTGTGGCAGAGCTGCTGATGCAGGAGCTAAGTGGTTGCATGTTGTGGGATTGACATTGCTCTTCCCCCTCTCTCAGCTTTGAGACGCAAAGGAACGGGCTGGTGTTCATCTATGACATGGCGGGGTCGCAGTACACCAACTTTGAGCTGGACCTCAGCAAGAAGATCCTCAACCTGCTCAAGGTGGTGCCCGGGGGTTACCCAGTGTTCGGGGACGGCGTGTGGGCACTCACTCACTGAGAACCCAAGTCCCGTGGTTTTGGCATCAGCTGTCACCCCAGACCACAGTGACCACTCTGGGCCGAGCAGCAGCGGCTGCAGCCCCGCAGGAGCTCGGGAGGCACGGGGAGCCTGCCAGGCTGGCCCCGGCCGGGGCTGCGGTGTCGCGCGGGCGGGAGGGATCAGCTGTCCCCGGGCTGGATTCCTCTCACAGCTGCTGGCAGCGCTTTTGGGAAAACAGATGCAAATTATTTTTTAATCGTGCTGGCATTCGGTGCCTCCTCCCTTCTCCGGAAAAAAAAAGCAATAACAGTAAATACTGGCCGGGGTGTGTTTTTTGCATAATCCCAGCTCCCAGTCTTCACCTCTCCCCCGTGGAGCCAAACCCTCTGCCTACCTAATTCCAAGGAAGTAATTTGTTTCCTTATCAGCACATAAAAACAAGCGCAGCTGTGAGCGTGCAAGGCACACTTTGGTTGTGGCACTGCCATCACGGGGTCCCTTTGCTGGTTGTCATCTCTGGTGGGATGTGTTCCCTGCCACAGCAGGGTGGATCTGACCCCCCTCCTCACGCCCACAGGGTGCCTTCCCAGCTCGGCTCAAGAAGGTTTTCATCGTGGGAGCGCCCATGTGGTTCCGCGTGCCCTACTCCATCATCAGCCTGCTGCTGAAGGAGAAGCTGCGGGAGCGGGTGAGTGGGGACCCTCCTGGCACAGGACCCTCAGCAGGCAGGGCTGAGGCTGCTTTCCCTTTGGGACAGGGTGGGGGAAGCAGCTTGTGCCTTTTCTAATCTTTTAGCCCCATCGGCTGGAAGCTGCTGAGCACCAGACCTTTGGCATCCTTGTCCCCATCCCCAGTGAATCCTCTCCAATCTTCTTGCCGAGTCACCCCTGCCTTGCCTCTTCCTCACACAGGTGCAGATGGTGAAGATGTCGGAGCTGAAGGAACACCTGCCCCGGGAATGCCTCCCCGAGTACCTTGGGGGGTCCCTCAAACTGGACCCTCTGAGCTGGAACTGCCGGTTCCTGCCCCAGCAGAACGGGCACCCCGACCCCCTGGACGAGCTCATCCTGGTGCCGCTGGCGGCCCCCAAAGATAATGGCTCCGTCCACGTCCCCGGGCCCAAGTCCATCACCCTCCAGGAGCTGCTGGATCACGTCAGCCACAAGCAGAAACGGGGCATCTACGAGGAGTACGAAGACATTCGGCGCAGGAGCCCAGCCGGCACCTTCGTCTGCTCTTTGTGAGTCGAGGGGAGGGAGCCAGGTGCCTCTGTCACCCCAAAAAGCTGAGTGCCCCCTCCCTGCGCCTCTGCTGCTGGCTGGTGTTCCATCGGCCTCTTTAGGCTGCGGTGCTCTGGGTTAGCAACAGAGAACCCCGGCCTGGGGATGGTGTGAGCCCCCTTGGTGGGTCCTGCAGCCTCCGTGGGTAGGAGGCAGCTGCAGAGGACAGCAGGGACCGGGACCTGGCCGGGACTCCGCTTCCCGAGGCTTTGGCCAGGTGATGGCAGCAGAGCCCAGGCTACAGGCTCCGGAGGCTTGCACAGAGGGAGGGATGCTGCCTTTGCCTTCCCTGCCTGGAATACATCCCTGCTTCCCTCTCCCTCGCCTCCCAGGGCACCCTACAACCAGGACAAGAACCGGTACGGGGACGTGCCCTGCCTGGACCAAACCCGTGTGAAGCTGGCCAAGCCGTACAGCCGCCCAGAGGTGAGCCAGCCTGGGAGGGAAGCTCACAGTCCTGCGGGGAGCCAGCACAGCTGTCCTGGACACAGGGCTCTGGAGGCCTTAGCTCATCTGTGCTTTTCTCCCTGCAGCTGACCGACTACATCAACGCGAGCTTCATGGATGGCTACAAGCAGAGGAACGCTTACATTGGCACTCAGGGTATGGCTGAGTTTCCATGGGGTTATTCTGCTCCTGATGCACCCGTGGGCTTCACCTCACTGGGCAGCCACCAGCCATGGGGACATCCTGGGAGCAGGGCACTGCCCACAGGTCCTCCTTCTCCCTGGCTATATTTACTCCTTCAGGGGTGTATTTATTCCCCTCCCAGTCTACAGCCAGGAGGGAATGGAGTTTCTCCTGGGAGAGAGCAAGTGGATCCATCTTCCTCCATCCATGATAGCAGTCCCCTCCCTCCTCCTACCCCTATTCCAGCCCTGGATTTGCCCCATCTGCGCAGGGATGAGTGGGGAGGCGGGATCAGTGCTGAGCCGCCGGGAATCGGTGCTGGGGGGGCAATCAGTGGCAGCTTCAGTTTGGGCTGCTGGATCCACACCTGGGTCTGTTCCTACAGGAAGGGCTGTGGTTCCCTGAGGGGTGATGGGATCTGGTGGACACAGCTGGGCAAAGGGATTTGCCCAAATCTATCAAGTTTTGGGCTGATGTGTGGGTTGTCCCTGCAGGGCCTCTGGAAAACACCTACGGTGACTTCTGGCGCATGGTGTGGGAGCAGAATGTCCTGGTGATCGTGATGACAACCCGGTGAGTGCTCGTGGAGGGACACAGCCCTCTTCTTCTGTACAAAATGAGCATTTTTGGTGTGGGCTGAGCAGCGCTGGGCCCTGTGCAGTGATCCTGCAGCTGTGGTGCCAGCCAGAGCCCCACAGTGGGGATCATCAGGTCAAGGACAGAATGTTTTGTCCCTGTAGGACCCCCAGAGGACTGAGGCTGGGGGGCTTGAGAGATGTCCCAGGCAGGGCAAGGAGGACATTATCAGCTTGTCCTCATCCTTCTTGCAGGTTGGAGGAGGGAGGCAGGAGGAAGTGTGGCCAGTACTGGCCCTTGGAGAAGGATTTCCAGGTGTGCTTCGGGGCCTTGACCATCACCAACCTGGGTGTGGAAAACCTCAACCATTACAAGAAAACCATCCTGGAGATCCACAGCTCAGAGGTGCGTGGCCACAACTGCCTGGAGGGGGAAGGGCATGGGGGCACCAGGGTTCAGAGGAGGGAAGAAGGAGGGAAGAGGGTCTAACCCCCCTGCTTTCCGCAGACCAGGGAGCGGCGGCTGGTGTCCCACTTCCAGTACCTGAGCTGGCCGGATTACGGCGTCCCCTCTTCCGCCGCCACTCTCATCGACTTTCTGGGGGCCGTGAAGCAGCAGCAGAGGGTGGCAGTCAGCGCCCTGGGACCTCGCTTCAAGGGTCACCCTGGGGGACCCCCCATCGTGGTGCATTGCAGCGCCGGCATTGGCAGGACAGGTAATGGGTAGGGGGGAAGTCTTGGGGGTGGTGGGGTGACAAGGCCAGCCTCCTGGGGACCCGTGGTGTGTTTGCAAGCTGGTTGACCTGGGACACATCCTCGGGACTTCCTGCGGCCGTCAGATCTGGGAGAAGTCCCCAGATGCCTGTGGGAGATTGCTGGGGGGCCGAGCACCGCCACCCCAGTTCTCCCCAAGGGCACTGATGGTGCCATGTGGTGTCTGACTCCACCCCCATCGTGGTCGCCAGGTACCTTCTGCGCGCTGGACATCTGCCTGTCCCAGCTGCAGGACGTGGGCACTCTGAACATCTACCAGACCGTGCTGCGCATGCGGACCCAGCGCGCCTTCAGCATCCAGACCCCTGAGCAGTATTATTTCTGCTACACTGCCATCCTCGAGCACGCCCAGCGCGAGGGCCTGCTGCTCACCAACCACAGCCGGGCCGCCCAGGACAGCTCGCTGGGGCACTGAGAGCCGCCGCCTCCCCGCAGCGCTCCCTGCCCGTCTCGGGGGCTGCCCGGGCGCCCGCGGGACCCAGCGGAGCCGGGGGAGCGCCGGGGCTGCCAGCACTGCTGTGGAACTGTGCCTTATTCAACCCAATCGGTGGCTGCCACTCGCCGGCACGGGAAGAGGCTCTCGCTCCTCCCCGTCGTGTTTCAGTTGGGTTTGGTTGGTTGGGGAGGTGGTTTGTCTTCTCTTCAAGTCGGTTTTTTTTATGTTATTATTTTTTTGTTGTTGGGACCACCTAAGCTGTACCTAGAGCGGGGCTTTGCCAAGTCCTAGGAAATGTATTCCTGGTCCTGGGGCTGGGGAAGAGGCACGTGCTTCGGTCTCACCCGGTGCTCCATCCGTGTGTCTGTATGTATGTGTGTATATAATACACCCCTGCTGTGACCCCGGCTATTATATAGATACATATGTACAAGCTCCCCTGTAGCAGCTCCCGAGGGTCCCTGCTGTCCTGCCGCCTCACTGCTGTGATCCCTGGAGCGGTGAGTTTGGTCCTGGCTCTGTCTTGTCTTCCCCCTTCCCCTTATTTCCCCCCACGGGCAGCACTGGGACCCGGTACCCACTCCCGTGCCCGTCCTGCCGGAGGCACAGGGATACTTGACGGTGTCCCCGCTGTTTCCTTGTCTCACCTTGCCCGTGGAGACAGCAGCTCTGCTGGCAGGCGGCTCTGCAGGAGCGGGCTGTGCGCAGGGTGCTGAGCTGGCAGGCATCCCCTGTCACCAGGGAGTCACTAGGTACGAGGTGATGGGGACAGGGGCACCGACCGGCTCTCCAGGTTGCCCAGCTTTCCCAAGCTGCCCCTGGGAACCCGCGGGCCCAGCCCTGCGTTGAGTCATGGGCTGGGAAAGCGCTGAGCAACAAGAAACCCCAAACCCTGGAGAGGCACTGAGCCTCTGCCCCGGCCCCAGCCCCCACCACTGCCTGGGCCTCCCCGACTTTATACTGTAATAAGCTTTTGAATGTGTATATTCTTATTTTTTTATAATCTTGGGGGGGGAGGGAGCAGGGTTTGGGAGCTTTTGTTTTATTTTCTTTTGGGTTTTTTTTTTTTGTTTTGTTTTGTATTTAACATTAACTTGATCCAAGCCAGAGCCAGAAGTATTTGTAAATGTTCCTATTTTGCTCTCAGAGAAACCTTTTTGTTGTCGTNTGTTTTGTTTTGTATTTAACATTAACTTGATCCAAGCCAGAGCCAGAAGTATTTGTAAATGTTCCTATTTTGCTCTCAGAGAAACCTTTTTGTTGTCGTTACTTTTTTGAGGGTTGTTTTGTTTTTATTTGTATCGATATATAAATATACCACCAGTGACCAGTCCTCTTTGTTGGGGGGCATTGGGCAGGAGAGAAGAGGGAGGGAGTTTAGGGCTTTGCACAGGCTGTGATCCCTAAAAACAAGCTGGCCAGGCTCCACGTGGACTCTGAGGGGCACAGGGTTGTGTGTAGGGCTGCTCCTGGCCTGGGTGAGGCTGAGACAGATAACCAGGCTGCAGCAGCTTTCCTGAGCAGGCAGGATAGTGTCAGGAGGGAAGGCAACCCAATGGGCTGTGCCTGGTAGCCAGGGGCAACATGAGCCACCCTGCTCCAAGCTTCTGCCTCTTTTCTCAGGGCCTTGACAAGCCCCAGGACATCAGTCTCCTGTCTGGCCATGGCCTCTGCCTGCTGCTGCAGGATGTGGGGCTGCAGGCATCGCCTCTGTGCTTCAGGATCCCCTCGGAGCAGGCACAGAGGGCACCAAAACCCGGGGGAACCCCCAGGCTGCCAGGCAGCTGCAGTGCCTTCAGGTGCAAGGGATGCCAGTCCCGGAGCAGCAGCCACAGCCGGAGGCTTTGGGATGAGGGAAGAAAAAAGGCAGCTTGTGCAAATGAAGCCCTAGAGCCAGCGAGAGAGCCTGTGCCCCAGAGCAGGGCAGCTGCTGGTGTGAAGTGCAGCACCTGTGTTTGCTCAGCTGGAGCCTACAAAAGCCAGGGGTGCCGCTGTCTTTCTGGGACTAGCACAGGGAGAAGCTTTCCCCTGTGCTCTGGGCGTGGACTGGCTTGGCTGTGCCAAACCAGGGCAAGACACGGGAGCTGGATGGCTGGAAAAGAGCCAGAGGCAGCAGAGAATCTGTCTGGAAGGGATGCATGTGCCAGTGCCCAGGGGTGTGTGAGAGGTGGGTGTTCTGAGCATCCCTGGAGCTGTGCACGTCCTGCCTGCAGCGTGGTTCTGGGGCAGTGTCCCCTCCTTGCAGGTACTGTTTTCCACCCAGCTGTCTCCTGGAGCAGTATCAGCCCAGGCAGTGTGACCTGCAGAGCGGCTCCTCTGGCTCAGGCTGCCCTCCAGTTTCCCTCCAGGTGCCCGTTGTGGGGTGGCTCCTCCAAGGGAGCCCTCATCCTCTGAAGGAAAGATCCCAGGGCACTCCCTCCTTGCTGCCAAATTTCCTCACCCAGCTGGGCTTTCCTCTAGGCACACGTGCAGGAAGAGGGTGTTTGCAGTTTGTTGTTAATCCCGTGCTGTCAGCAGCAGCTCTTTGTGGCTCAGCGGGGCTTTTGGCAAAGTGTTGGGTCCAGATCTGAGAGCTGCAGGTGATGCCAAGTGTCCACGTGGCCCCATGAATGTGCCCGGGCCGTGTCTCCCTCCCCCAGGCTGTGAAATCCCAGGAGAGGTGGCTGTGCCTTTTACCTCAATTACTCCTGATGTGGGCACAGGGAACCAAAACTTTTCCAAGGAGCCCCATGTCCTGGGTGTCTGGGAGGAATATCAGAGGAGAGGGATGGAGAACACCAGCGCTGGCTCTGAATAGGAACAGCTCTGACACGCTGCTCCCTTTGAGAAGGGATAAAGATCCCATCTGTGCTGGAGGCGGAGGAAAAGGTTGTAAACCTTTTCCATGGAAAAACAACTCAAACACTCACCCTCGTTTACTATTTCCAGGGCTGCATTTCTTGTCAAAGCTAGCATTTTCAGTCCTCTTGCACAACACGAGGTTTTGTTCCATCCATCCCTTCTCCCTGTGCCAGCAGGTCCGGCTCACCAGCAGAAATATGGATTTCTCTGGAAACGGCCACTTCATGCAGACAGCCAAAAGTTACTGGAAAGAAAAGCTTTGTGTTGTTTGGAGAGAGGTGGGAAAAACGGGCTGCTGAGTGCAAGCAGCCTGAAGCCTGCAGCACCTTCCCTTCCCTGGATTGCTCCAGAGACAGGGATCAGCCACCACAGGCAAAACTCACAGCACAGGCGATTGCAAGAACGCAATCCAAAGTTCTGCTCGAGTCTGGAAACGGGGATTTAAAGCCATGGCAGGGGAATCCTAAAGCAGCGCTGCCATCCCCGTGCCCACCTGTCTCATCTGGCTTTCTTGGCTGCATGCACACCGCCTCACTAATTACGATTATTTTAGTGCTTGTAATTTTGAGTCCTGGGAGTCTGGAAAGAGCCTGGCTTCGGAGCGCTTCATTTCCCAGCCTTTCTGCTTCCTTGCCTCCGGTTTCCGAGGCTCAGGTTCAATCTCCAGTGGCACTGCAGCCTGTGCAGGCTCAAACTCCCTTGACCAGAGCCCTTCCAGGAGTTAAGCCGAGTTGCAGCTCCCAGCTCAGCGGGAGCTCCGTCCTCTGCCGTGCCTGGTTGTCCTGGCAGCACCCAGCTGCCCGCTCCCTGCCCTGCCTCGGGAAGGGAAGAACAGGGAAGAACAGCTGGAAAGGAAAGAAAAGGAGATTTAGACCTTGACTGAGCGAAGGTGCTTGAAATACACATTTTAATAGAAGTGTGGAGCTTGTGTGTTTGTATTTCGCCCCAGATGAGCACTAACGGGCGGCCAGGCCTTGCTCCTCCAGCCTCGCTCTGGGGAGCCCAGCAACTCCCTCCACAACTTTCCGAAGGGAGAAAAACACGATAATTGAAGGCATTAACCCCCATCTCCATCTCGTGTTGTAGCGGAGAGGAACACTGGCGGCCCCCGCGGATGCCCCGCTCCCCCAGCTCGCTCCCGCCCTCCGCCGTGAGGCCTTTCCCTCACACCCCCTTCCCGCACCCCCCCCACCCCCCGTGGGCGGTGCGGCCGTGACGATCGGCACCGCGGGGCCAATCCGCCCCGGGGGGAGTTCCCCCTCCATTCAGGGCTGCTCGCCTGCGCGTTGAGGGTATGTAACAGCTGCTTTCCC
>VZRZ01008552.1:8684-70682 GCA_013398175.1 Climacteris rufus
GGAAGGAAGGAAGGAAGGAAGGAAAGGAAGGAAAGGAAGGAAAGGAAGGAAAGGAAGGAGAGTGAGAAAGGGAAAGGGAGATAGATGTTCCAGGGAGTAGGGATGGGGCAAGCAGTGTTGGAGGCAGACAGAGAAATGGAAAATGCTTCCCAGTGACCAGCCTAGAAGAGGAGTGTGCAGGGTTCTCTAGATGTGTCATCCTCTGTTTCCCTTCTACCATGGTAACTTGATATTTTTAATCAGGATCTGCACAAAATCCTTTTTGATTGTTCCTGCTCTTGGTGCTGTTATTGCTGACAGGAACAATAAAACAATAGATTTTAAAATAAACTGTAAAGATTAAGATGGAAGATCAACTGCAGTGTAGATGTATCCTCAGTATTTCTATGACTTAACCTACCCAGATTATCTTAAGATAATTTTTTTTCTTTTTTATGGCTGCTGATGGCATATGTTATTACTTAGCTCTTGAAGAGTAGTGCTGGTGTAGTGCATTATGATGTCCATATAGTTGTTAATTTAAAATAAGAAATGGTTCTGTGCTATACAGGTATATATAGGGATGACACACTTAAACCTGGATTTTACTTCCTGGCCCAGGTACATGTGCAGCCCGCAAGCATGGTTCATGTGATATGCACTCAACATTTTACAGCCTGGATCCATGTGCTCCTTACTAGAAAATGCAGCTGCAGCAACATCATCACATCTTGACTCAGTGTGGCCTCTGAACAACTATATTAAAACAAATTAAAATGCTTTTGCCACATAATACATTTTTCATTGTGTTTGTCCTTACTGTGTGTTAATCTGGCATGTAGCTAAACAGCTGTGGGCTCACTTTCCATCACCATCCCCTCCATGACCCACAGGATGAATGAGGGAACATGGGCTGATATAAAAACAGTTTAATAGAACAGAAACAGAAGGGAACATAGTAGTAATAATGATAATTATTGGTAATAATAATGGCAAAAGAACAGAAAATACAAAGCAAGGGATGCACAATGCAGTTGCTCACCACCCGCACTGACTGCTGCCCAGCCGGTCTTCAAGCAGCAGTCCCTGGCCAGCATTTCACTTAAGTTTTATACTGAGCATAATGCATTATGGTATGGAATATCCAATGATCAGCTGGGGTCAGCTTTCCCAGCTGTGTTTCCTCCTGCTTCTCGTACCCCAGGTTCCTCGCTGGTGTGGTGGTGTGAGGACCTGAAAATTCCTTGACTTAGGGTACCTATTGCTTAATAATAACCAAAACATCAGTGTGTTATCAACATTAGTGTTATCCCAAACCCATAACACAGCACTATAGCAATTCTGTCCCAGATAAAACCAGAACAATATCCACCCTTTATTCTGTATCATTTATACTCAGGTCCGACTCTTCCGAGTGCATCCTTTCCTGTCTTTTGATGCACAGGTATCATTCCCTTAGTCTATGGGCTATCCCTCTAAAATGTCCATTGAGTCAATTTAATCCATGACTTGGGGTCCATCTGTCATACTATACCTTCAGGGCTGGAGAGATGCTGCATGGTGTTGGATTGTTGCATGTGCAAGCCAGTTCTGGTTCCATCACTGCCCTTAATTCAATTCTATTATTGCTGTACTTTGCCCAGTTCCTTCAAGATTCATTCTGCATTAAACTGGGCATTTTTTGCTGAAATACTATTGATATGGCATATTGTTGCCCTGAGTTTTGCAGTTCTTCGATATTTTCATTCTTCTTTAACAGTTTCTCACGCACTATCTGTAAAAATAGCCATGTTTTTCTAACTGTGTTCTATTGTTTGCATTCCTTTCTCCTGGGTGGAGATGTTTGATCGATTTTTCCTTTGACCAGTGTGATTGAGGTGTGGCATTTTCTCCCTGCAATTCACGGTGGTTTCTAAAAAGCGACATAAATAAAGTCCAGGCTCTCTCAGCCCCCTTTTTTCTTGGCTTCTCTCTCAGACAGGTGTCTGTGTGCTTGTTTCATGTCCAAGTGTGACAGCATATAGCAACTCTAGTAGTGATGACATACAATATTATTGAGCAATTAACATCATACAGTGCAAATCACTGGCTACTCTCACCCAGAATCAAATCCCTTTGAGATACAAATCAGTCTTCTCCATCCTTCTGCATTACCAGTCAAGTGCACCCAGATCTCCAAGTGCAAGCAATCCCATGGATGGGTTTGCCTTTGCCTGAAGCAGGAATATCCCAGAATCTTTTCCCCAGCACGACCTTTATGTACACTACAGAAATTTTATCACTTTTTATCATAGGTACAAATTTTGATTGGGCGTGGCCAGTCTGATTAGGAGACCCCTTGATTAACAAGATATGTGTATCCAGTGTTTGAAGGTCCTATCACCCATTGCTCCTAGTGTAGTCGTCAACAGTTCATTGCATTGTTTGGTCTTTCCAGAGGCTGGTGAATGTCAGGGAATGTGATGTACCCACTCAGGGCCATACTCTTTGGCCCAGGTGTCTCTGATGTTGTTTCAGATACGTGTTCCATGTCTGCTTCAGTCCTTTCTGGGGTACTGTGTTGCCATAAGACTTACTTCCCAAGACCCAGGATAGCGTTCTGGGTGGTGGTATGTAGCACAGGATATATTTCTCACCAACCAGTGCTTACTTCCACCATTGTAAGTCCATGGTACTCTCTTTGGTGTGTTTGTGGGAGTGTGATGTCGTCCAATTGCCAGGCCTCCCCATATTTATATTTCATCCATTGCCCCCCATACCACAGGGCTTTTACCCTCTTGGCCAGCTTGATTGAAGCACATATTTCACAGTTATGGATAACCTGGGAGATAGTGTCCATGGTAAATCATTCACAAACCCATTTGTATGTTGCATCTCTTCCTTGATGGCCTAAGGCATCACAGGCCTACTGAGCCAGAATTAATTCACTCCTATGTTGCCAGTCCAGATGCACCCAAGATTCTTCTATCCTAGTAGCCTGGTTCACCCACTGATTGTTCCAATGTTCCTCAGTGGCCCAACTCTTGGGTATGTGAGCATCTACATGACCTACTTTTACAACCAGGTTCTCTACCTGAGAATAATTCAGTAGTCCAGATGGGTTTACCTTTGTGCTGCCTGTTGGTCTGCTTACATTGCTGTAGCCACTTCTGGAGAGCATCTGCCACCATCCATGAATCAGTATAGAGATAAAGAACTGGCCATTTATCTCATGCAGCAATGTCTAAGCCAGCTGGATAGCTTTCACCTCTGCAAACTGACACAATTCACCTTGTCTTTCATCAGTTTTTGTTACTTGTTTTGTGGGACTCCACCCAACAATTTTCCTCCTTTGCTATTTTACTACAATATGGCTCATCATGAACTCATCATTGAGCAAGGCACATTTCTTTTCATTTTATGCTAGTTCATTGTACAGTGAAGCCTTTTCAGTACCTGCCACCTCCTCCTCGGGCTATATTCTGAAATCTTTGTCATCTGGCCAGTTCACGATTACTTCAAAATTCCTGTATGATTGGGGTCCCCTATTCAAATTTGCTGTCTGATCAGCGTGGCCCATATACTTCATGCAGTGTCAGTTGCATGATATGTGTAGGGGGGACCCTCCCTTTGTCCTTCTTCCAGGAGGAGCTGTACTTCAGTACCTATCACTTCTATAGCAGCTTGAACCCCTTCATTTGCTGCCAGTTATTTCTTTTTTGGTTGGACTGTTACAGGTCTGTGATCCTCTGTATCCCCCTCTCCAAAAGATTAGAGGTCAACCCTTGTGCTTTCTTGCCAGAGGCTGCAAGTAGGGTCATTCTTCCCAGCTGCAGTCTAGCGGATATATTTTATGTCTTGCTCTGGCCTGACTTGTCCAAGGGCTACTGGATTAATCTGTTTACTGTTTGAATTGTTTGAAGACTTGTTGTTGTTCAGGAGCCCATTTGAAACAGTTCTCCTTCTGGGCTGACAATCAGACTGTACTTTGGAATGTGCATTCACTGAAAGTCCACAGTACCTAAAAAAGTTTGTGCTTGCTTCTTGTTCAATGGTGGTGACATTGCTGTTATTTTGTTAATCATTGGGATGTGATGGCATCTATCTTGCAGTTTTATTCCTAAAACCTAGATCTCTTGTGCAAGTCCCATGACCTTAGTTTGTTTTATAGCAAAACTGTCTTTCAGAATAATTTGGACTACTTTTTTCCCTTCCTCAAAATCTTACTCCTGCCTCCCACAATGGTATTGTCAGTGAATTATTGGTGTTCTGGAGTTTCTCCCTGTCCCAGTGCAGCCTGGATCAGTCCATGACCAATGGTGGGGCTGTGTTTCCACCCATGGTGCAGTCAGTTCCAGGTGTACTGGACACCCCTCCAGGTGAAAGCAAACAGTGGCCTGCACTCTGCTGCCAGAGGAATGGAGAAAAATGCATTGGCATTGCCAGTGGTGGCCCCACTTTGCTGCCCAGGACTCCAGCTCGTATTGAAGCTCCATCATGTTCAGCACAGCAGTGCTTGGTGGAGTTTGACTTCCTTCAGGCCATGATAGTCTATCAGTCTTTGCTCTCCATTAGAGTTTTTGCACTGCTACATGGGACTGCTAAAGGGTAAGTGGGTCCTGATGATCCCTTCCTGACTTCAGTTAATGAATTGGCTTATGGGTGGCAATCACGGAGTCTCAACTGCTGCAATACTGCTGTTGGTGCACTGTTGTATAGCAATTGACATCCGTTGTTTTTCAGCCTTCAGCAACCCCTAAAAGAAGAAGGGTCCTCTGAGAGACCGAACAAGGCAGACAGCTGCTTAATTTCCTCTGTCTCCACGGTAGCTACTCTGAAAGCCCAAATTTTGGGCTCCCTTTTGGGGCCTTGAAATACTGTCTCCTGAGCCAGTCTATGCCAATGATGCATGGAGTCTCTGGGCCAGTCACAATAGGGTGCTTTTGCCATTAATTCCCAGTCAGGCTAATCTCAGCCTCCAATACAGTCAGCTGTTGGGATCCTCCTGTCACTACAGAAATACTAATCAGTTCTCCTTTATAGCTTGATGTCATTAGGGTACAGTGTGCACCAGTGTCTCTTAGGGCATTACACTCCTGTGGGTCTGATGTGTCAGGTCATTGAATCCACAGAGTCCAACAAACCCAGTTACCCTTCTCCTTCCACCTGGCTGAAGGCAGGGCCCCTCTAGTCTTGGTCATAGGTTTCATCTCCTGTAAATATGAATCAGAAGTCCCTCATCAAGTTCAGGATGAAGACCAGCCCTTCTACTACATCTGACAATCTGCTCACTGGAGACTGGAGCAGCAGCTTTCCCAGAATAACCCCCATTTGTGATTGTTTTCCCATGTAACTCAGATACTTGTGCCTCAAGGGCAATGTAGATTTTCCATCTCACTTCTTTATGTCCTTTACATGCTCAGACAGGTAAAACCATGGTGTGACCCAAGTGTGTACCCACTATATCGTCTCCCTTAAGCAGAGAAATGCTTGATCCTAGTAGCTGAGATGCTGGTCTGTACAGGTGGGGAGCAGTATTTATCCCCTTAGAGTTGTTGGACCAGTCTCTCCACAGCCAAGATGAGGAATGGAGACTTTCTTCTTACTACCAGAGATAGCCAGCCAATTCATCTGCCATTTTTCCCTCTCTGTCTTTCCAGGCTCTCTACAAACTTTAGCCACATAGGTTGCATGCAGCTGACTTCATCTGGATCTTTGGATAACTGCTTTTTCCAGTGTGATCCAGGTGATCACCATGAATCACCTTCAGCATGGATAATCTCCTCAAGTATTGGATACCTTTCTCCATGGTGGTCCTCTTGCCTGGATGATATGTAGCATCTTCCTTGAAGGGATAACTTTGCCTCTTGCCTGACAAGAGTAATCTTCAGAGGCTGAGGTTTTGTGCCTCTTTTCTAAAAAAATTGTCAGTGCCACCTTCCCTGGAAAGCAATCCCAGCTGCTTGTCTTTCCTATCTCTAATCCCAAACTACTGGCCCTGTTATCCCACCAATGAAGCAGACAAGTGATAATGTGTTCGCCTGGCTGACAAGTGAAATGCTTTCTGCTATTCCTCAGCTCACTCAGTGATAGGGATCACTGGGTGGTTCTTGCTTATTTAGGGGTTCTGACTCTTCCTCCTTCTTGAGCAGCAGCCATGTATCTTCATCCTCCTCTTCTTGTGATTGACCTGTTTTGGAGTAGTCTGCTTCCTGATCCCTCTTAGAAGCAGCTTCTTCATTCCTTATTAAATGAGTTGACTTCCGCTTCCAGTATTTCTCCTTGTGTACACAGCGGCAGCTGACACTGGCGCAACTTGGTTCTTTGGTCCAGCTGTGGGGTCTGTCACTTTGCTGTCAGACCCAGAGACCTTCCCTCCCTGCCAGGGGCACTGAGCACTGTTGAACAGGGCTCAGTCAGCTCGGGCCAGGCCCCAGGACATTGCAGTAATTTGTGTCTCTCTGAAATTGTCCGGTGACAGCTCACCTTTTCCAAATAATTTACTAACTTTTTCTGGATTCTGCACTTGTTCAGAGGTGAAGTTCTAGAACACTGAAGGCGTGTGCACACTGTCCTAGGCAGTTGTCCATACTATCCCATGCTTCCTGCCACTCATAACTATCCAGCCTTGGGGCAGATCTCTGGGTGATGTTCTTACTTAGCTGTGTAACCTTACACAAGACCTGAAACACGTTCATGCGTCATAGCAATGCAAACAGGCTGGTTTGGACACCGTGGGGATTCTGAGACTTCCCAAAAGCTGTTGTAACTTGCCTGGAGGAGAAGGGAAGAATGGGCTGCCGGAGGTGTAGTCAGGGGTCATTCCCAACAGGCAGCTCCTGCTGTGCGGGCGCAGCAGCAGTGCCAGGTGCGTGCACCGCTGCAGTCCTGCTGGCAGGCATCTTACTGCATCGAAAACACGTCTTACAAAGCACAACAACTTCATAATCTTAACCCAGAGTGGAGAAACAGCACAACAGGGAATGCATACAGTAAGTAAGATGTTACATAATGCAACTCAGAACATGCACAATGATGCCGAGATCAAGTAAATCAACATTGTGACCAACAACTATTAAACCAATACAACTAATTGCTTACAACAAATTTGTTTTAACATGTCAGAACTGTTATCTTAAGGGTTATCTTAACCCTTCACACCCCACTGGTTGGGTGCCAAAAGGGTTTGTTGTAGTTTAACCCAGCAGGGAGCTAAACACTACACTATTTGCTTGCTGACCCATCACCACCCCAGGATGGGGAAGAGAACTGGGGGGGAAAAAAAAGGAAAAATTAGCATGTTGAAGTAAAGATAACTTAATAGGCCAGAAACAGAAGGGAAAGCAAAAATAACTATTATAAAAAAACTAGAATATACAAAAGAAGCAATGCACAATGCGGCTGCTAGATACCTGCTAGCAGATGCCCGGACAGTTCCCAAGCAGTAGCACCCAGCCAGCTTTTCCCCTAGTTGATATTACTGAGCTTTACACCATAGAGCACGGAACATCACTTTGATCAGTCGGGGTCAGCTCTCTCTCCTGTGCCTCCTCCCAGCTTCCTGTGCCTCCCAGCCTCCTCACCAGCAATGTGGTGTGAGAAACACAATAGTCCTTGTCTTAGTGCATAACACTTCACCCATTAGTGTGTTATTACCATCATTCTCATCCTAAATCTAAAACACAACATTATACCATATATAAGGATGAAAATTAACTCTATCCCACACCAAATTAGGACAATGGTGTACTGCAAGGGCAAGTTTACATCATGCCATTTGGAAGCATTCCCACATTTTTCAGACTGCTTGGGTTATAGATAAAGACTTAAGATTTCAAAGTTTCATTTTTTTTTATCATTAAATATATATTTTAATAAAGTCTTTCTACTGACCTGATATATTAGCAGTGTCCAGTAAGGACTTAATAAACAAAGATTTTTCCTAAACAAAACACAGGTGAAATATAGAACTTTCTTGACACAGTGAACAAATTCTAGATAAAAGAAGTAGCTCATTGATTTTAAGAAAACTCTGGCAGGAAAAATGGCAATGTCATTGTTTTTGAGAAGTTTAATCATTTCAGTGAGGTAAATAAAAGTGTGATTCACTCCTATAAAAATGCAAGGCTCACCAATGAAAAAAGTTAGATAATGTGAATAGACAGGACTCACCAATAAGGGAGTGAAGGGTTAGGAATGTAAGTACATAGACAGATAAAGCCAATAAAATATGCTAAACTTTATAATTAAAAAAACAGTTACTACCTGGGCTTCCTGGGCAAAGAAATGTAACACATCCTCTTTAACCAGTTCACTCATGTCACAAGCAGTCCAAGTACTCCCATAGATGCAAAGCCCATTTGATGGCTGGGTAAATGTTTAAGCAGTAAGTTTGTTTTGAGCTCCCTGCAACAGAGCCTACAATCCTACTTTTAATATTACTATAAACCCAGAATCTGCATGTGATTCAGCCTTGGAAGAATGACAGATAACAAGAACAATATTAGTGACATAAAATATAGGAGTAGTATACATAGAACTAGTGGCTAAAAATTTGCATGTAGTTCTAGGCAGAAAAGCTTCTGTGGCATTTTATGGAAACAGATATTTAAAAGTTTGTTTTTACTATATCCAACACTTCTGTAATCCCAGGAGCAGTTAGAACCATTAGAATGTTGATATGAATATGGGTATGTAGAGATCAAGAAGACTAGGTCCACGTCAGACTTTTTGAGACTAGACTTTATTGAGACATTTGGCTTCCTGCCCTGGGTTCAGGCAATAAATTGGCTGTAAGAGAGCTGTTCCTAGCATTCTGTTAGAAGTATCCCAGCAGAGACAAAAACAAGCAAAATAAGGTAAGAAAGACTGGAAGATTACAGCAGGGTTAAATAATCTTCACTTTAAGATTTTATTATCAGACTGCTTCTTTAGATTCTATGAAATAGCAATTTTTTTGGTTGACTTTAAAGTTTTCTTATGAAATATCTTCATTTAGTTTATGTGCATTTTTATGTATTCGCATGTCTGGTTTAGAGAATAGATTTTGTAAAGTCTGATTTGAAAGATACTATAACCTCATCATTTACTAGCTATAGAATGTCAAAAGTTCTTTTTAATCCACTGTTGAATTGAAACAAACTTGGAGGAGTTACTTATGATCTTAGCTAGCAGGACTGACAGCTGCAAACCAATACACTCAATAAAAAGAGTTTTGACCCTGTAAGGATCTTAGACATATCTTGGTGGGATAATATTTGGAACATATTACCATGTGAATGAACTCCAAAATTTTAAATGTTGTTTCCATGTACTGAATTTGATTTCGTTTTATGTTCAGATATGTCTTGGGGTTAACTGAAAGAGAGAATGATGGAAAAGAACAAACAAGATCACTAAGGGGGCAAGAAAAGCTATATAACAGATTTTCTTTGCTGTCTTCATATAACTGAATTTATATAATCTACGTAGTAGGAAAAGTTTTCAAGTTTCCTCTGCTTTTAGTGTGATCTTGTTGTCATTGGCCACAAACATACTCACTTGTATCTGGTTTCAGCAGCATAAAGAGCTTTAACTCTCTTGTACTTAGCTTAGATGCAAAGCAAAACAAATCAGATCCAAGTTTCCAAAACAGTGGTTGACAGGTCTGTAGCCAAGAACAATATCCAGATCTTCCTAGCCCTCTCCAATACATACCTTACAGAAGAGAGAAAAGAACTGAAGAAATAGATATGAAAGACATTAAGGTAAAGAAATAGTGAGATACACAGCACTAAATCTATGACAAAGGATGAAAAATGTGCGAGTAAGTGATAACTGTATAAGAACATGTCATAACAGGAAAGGTTTATTGAAATGGGAGTATTTATATGTCACTAGGTCTTAAGGGATATATGAGACAATTCAAGCTGTGAAAGCTTCTGTTATTTATTGTAGATAGCTTTAATTATTCTGGAGAGCCACCAAAGGTTAAGTTCTACCATGGATTTTTCTATTTTCTACTTGTTTAAACAAGATAAAATAATTAAACTTTAGTATAGTCCTTCAGAAGGTCAAGGCTACTTGTCCGTCATTCATCATTGAAAGATTTCTAAGAATTTATCCACTTCCTAAATATGTTTCTGAAAATGTCTTTGAACTGTCCTGCCCTCTTCAGGAATTCTTCAGAGTCCTGACTTGTGAACATTCTTGTTTTCTTACAGTTGCAAGTGTAAGTAATGCGGGTGCAAGACCCTGAATATAGATCAAAATCAGGAATTGGGATCTTCAGAGCTTCTGATCAAGAGCAGTCAAACTAGAATTACACTTAATGTTTTTGGTAGGAATCTTCAGTAAGTGATTGTTAATGCTGAACACCTAGCAGACTTACATCTCTCAGGATCCACAAGCTGGTATTACTGCCCACACAGACCACAGAGCCCAATTCAGGCAGAAGTTTCTGGAGACCAGGTTCCAGTTAGGGTTTAGTGAAAAAGCACAAAGAGTGTTTTCTTTGGTTTAGAATGTTCAGCGATAAAGCAGTTTCAGCAAGATGAGGAAGACCCAGTCTTTTCTTTCTACCTGCGACTGCAAGTTATCCAACATTCAAAATATGAGACCTATTTACTAGGAAGAGTAATTCCTTATAATAAGTGTTTCATTTTTCAGAGACCTAACTGAATGTTGTTTTAACCAGAAACAAAGAGAGAGAAAAAGAACCTTAGCTATCCTTTGCAGTCTAGTAACAAGAGAAATGCCAGGGACAGAAGTCTTTCATTTCATGTAAATATATAATATGAAACTGCATCAGGGAAGTGAACCAAACCAGTGCCCTACCCTTCCTTGTGGGAATTCACAAGCCATTACACTTATGTCAGAGACATGATCTCTCTGGCCCAACATCTATTTAGTTATTCTGTGCAAAGTTGCATGAGGCTAAAATTTTACCCATCTTCACTTGGTTCATTGGCCAGGACACCACACAGAATTGAAGCTTGTTATTTTCCCTGCTCTGCACTTGCCATAAACACCTGTCATAAACAGCTGACTTCAGGAGAGCATGTAGACTTGAGAATTTCAGTTTCACTTTCTTCAAACCAAAGTAAGGTCCTTAGCTTTTGTGAAACACGATGATTTAACTTGCAACTTCAGGATACCTTAGTAGCTGCCTGGGTGGTTCCACTATCAGTGTAGTTCGCATTCTTAGACATCAACCTCTCCTTCAGACATCTAACCTAACTGATATTCAGTAATAATTACAACATATTCCTCAAATTTCAAAATTCCTGTCCTCATTCCTGAAGCAAGATTTCCTCAACCTCAGTTTAAGATTACAATATACCTACATGCACCTCTGAGAGTCAGATTATGTTGTTTCGGAGTTAGCATCATTTTCAATCACTTATGAATACTTTGATGACTGTCTTTGTATTCTGAAAGACAGAATGAGTGTGATTTTTCAATTCAGTTAGCAAAGTGTGGCTAGCTTCCTATGATTGACAAGCATAAAGAAACTGAAGTCACAAACACTGTTTATATCTTATCTAAATGGAAGTAATTCAAAATATATTCCTTCAACACACCTGTGTTATCCATGATAGTCTGCATCTTGGATGCAGTGGAAGTGTAGATAGTTAACTGATTTACCATCACTGGAAACATTGTTTTTGCCTAGCAAGACAAAGTCTTGAGTCATGGAAGCAGTCAAACCTTTACTGAGTTTATCTGCTTCCATTAAATGTCATCTATCAAAATTATATTTGAAAACTTATTCATCAGTGGAAACATGAGCTCATGTGACAAATTCTATCTCCTACTTTAGGACTGGAAAAGAAAGTCAGCTGAGGTTATCAGTATTTCTTGAGTGCTTCTGCAATGCTGCTCTGCTCAGGCCGTGAAAAGCCTTCTGAAACGCCTCTCCGTGGAAATCAGTCTGTGGAGAAGCAATTCCTGCTTACAAATGTGAGAACAGCTCCTGGAAAGTCAGGTAACTCGTACCTGAGTGACAGGTATGTTTGTAATCTTGGAAAGATTACTCCAATCCAGGGCAGAATCCAATGAAAGTATCTGGAACAGCTTTTCTGTAACACTGTGAAAAATTAAAATACTTGGTGAAACACCTCCCCCCCATTACGATCCAGTTTAATCACAGAAGGAGCAAAGAGAACTCTCTGCACATAAAACCAGAGATACTTAGGTTCAAAATGTTTCCAAAACGTGAGATTAAGACCAAACTATATCAAATGTTGGTACCAAAAAGGATTGATGTATTTTATTTAACAGCAAGTGAGAGAGAGAGAAAGAGAGAGAGAGACAAATAGAAAAAAGAGGTGTGCAGGGGGAGAAGGGACAGAGGTTAGGTGGAAGCACACAACCCCTCCGTGGGTCCCAACAACGTCTCGTGGATCCCCTACACCTGCTCTTCTTGATGGTGAAGGGACCCTGTCACCACCGCCAAGAAGCACAGAATCCACTGGATTAATGTATGCTTTGGGCCAGAGGGGAACGCCCAGGTACCACCCCTGAGGGGTCAGCTTTAACCTGTCCCTTCCAAGGCTGTGGTTCTGTTGCATCATTTTGCACCACGTGCAGTGCTCTGGTGCAGGGTCTGCGGGCCCCTTTGGGGGTGCCTTTGATGGGCCATGACAGCCCCTCAGCTGCCCCTCCACGGGCACGTCCTGCAGTTGGGGCCCAGACTGGGGGCCTCCCACAGCAGGGCTGCTCTGCAGAGCGGAGGGGGGGTGTTCCTCTGACCAGAAACCTCTCTCCTTTGTGCAAACCTGGCAGCAGATAAGCCTGGGGCTGTGGCCTCCACCCCGCAGCTGCTGGGCCTGATCCTTCTGCGAAAGCATTCTTTTCTCCCAGGCCAAACCTTAGAATGGTGTCAACGTTATCTCAAATCCCCTTTCAGTCCAGGGCGTCGGCCCAGGGGGCCCATCCAGGGCCAGTGATCTTTTCCTTCTGGTGTAGTTCTGTTATACAGTTTTGCTATAATAGACAAAAGTCCTTCATGAAGAATGTTTAACCCACAAACCATAACACCCCCCTCCCCCAAAGTTACCTTTAAAATGACCAAAACAGGAACTCTCCTTTGAATACTGACATTAGATTTTTCACACCACCAAATTCAGACCAGTAATTCCTACAGTACGTCTGTATCTCGCTGGAAAAAAAAATCCTGACATAAGCAGGCCTGCCAACCATTTTAGTTTGGGCGCTGTACTGGTTCTTGTAATTCTAGTTATAAATAGAATTCTTATACTATAGCTGCTACAATATAAAAATTTTGAAAGCTTTGCTGTATTGATTATTGTAGTTGTTGTCTTGTTGTTTTTTAGAACAACCCATTTTTTGTTTTTGGAAGCCTATTGTCAGTTGCCTTTGTCCATCCATAAATCAACTATGCATGTAATAAAGGTCCAATGCAAAACGTGTCAGACCTGCCATTTCTGGAAGGCGTGACTTGGGCTATCAGAATGTGCATCATCTTTCTCTTTCGTTGTGTGTACAGAGTTTCTGCTTAGCCTAAAAAGGGTGGAAAGAAAGCTTCCTGGAAACAACACAATTTTTTGAAAATATGTGCTTAAATACAGATGTTTCAGAGGAAATATCTCATTATAAAATAAGTAACAAAGTTTTTGGTGAAGTCAAGCATTCCTAAAACATTATGCAACTGCTGGTGCATTCAGTGTATCCTGTTGTTTTGCTTACCTAATTATTCTGGCAAAGACAGGACTTTTTATTTTGCAGCATACCCTGGAGGTCTATGTGATCTCAGAAATGTCTTAACTGCATTTGAAAGTAGTAAACCTCTACCAGAAAAACAATGTTCAGCTGAACATAATCAAAATTGTGCCTTATAGTGTTATTCAGTAGGTGTCTGACATTCAAATGTCTGGACCTACATCCTTTTGACATCCAGAAAAGTACAGTTGTATTCAGGAGTGACAGAACAATTTCCCTCCTGGCAGCTTTTAGCTAGAAAGACCTGGGGTTTTTTGGTTTTATTTTCAGTAAGAGATTCTGATCCCCATCTATTTTAGGTAGCCACTCTAACTTAAAACTCTTCTTTATACACAAAATGCAAAATTGGGGAAAAGGCAAGTACTATGAAATAAAAGTACCTGTGAAATAAAAGAATCTAGTCTATAAACACTATGCTGCAGAGAAACGTTCCCTACTTTATTCTTCTTTTCTTCATAATGAATACTTACAACTTTATTTTTCATGTCTCTCCATTTAAAGAATTCTGTGAATGACCTTGCTTTGGCTCAGGCTTCCCACAGGATTCCATTGGCTACTCTAAGTCTACTAATTCATCAGCCAACTGCAAATGTGGATTCACTCTCCCATACTCAAATCCATCCTGTCCTCATTGATCTTTTTGGACACAGCTGTCTGCACATGGTCCACAATCCCTCCTTCTTATGCTGTCCCTCAAGCTCTTAGATTGGAAGCCATTTTTTCGAACTCAAGTTTTCACAAGTTATCTCTCTGAAAGGTTCAGAATACATCTTTTTTTGCTCACTGAGACAACCTTCTAGCAAAGAAATATTTATTTTCCTTCTTCACACCACTTCCAAGCCCCCAAAACAGATGTTTAAGACCACTGTGTAAATTCTAATATAGGTCATCTATACTGCCAATAGTTCAAATATATATCAATTGTCAAGTAAAGATTGCTAGAAAAAGACACTTGAGCTTTTTATTATGGAATGTTGCCATTTCTATGTTGCTAGTAAAATTAATCACAGCTCATTTTTTATTAGTGTTTAGTCTGCGAAAAACAGTGAAGTGTTACATACTAACTGAAGATTCAAAAACAGTGCATTTTGACATAGATGAAGATGGTCACCATGAAATATCAACCAAGGATTCACAATCCCATGAAGGTAGTGTGCTTTATATACCAAAACTCACCAACTGTATGTATAGTACTCAGTTTATTTTAAAATGTACTATTATATGTAATATGTCTGGTCCTGGGCCCCTCACTCCAAGGAAGACATTGAGGGGTTGGAGAGAAGTGCAACAGAGTTGGTGAAGGGTCTGGAGCACAAGTCCTGTGAGGAGCAGGTGAGGAAGCTGGAGGTGTTTAGCTTAGAGAAAAGGAGGCTCAGGGGAGACCTTATCTCTCTCTACAACTGCCTTTAGTCTGCCAAAGGAGGTTGTAAGCCAGGTGGGGGTTGGCCTCTTCTCCCAAGTAACAAGAGACAGGATGAGAGGAAATGCCCTCAGGTTGTGCCAGGGAGCTTTAGATTAGATACTAGGGAAAATTTATGCACTGAAAGTGCTGCCAAGCTTTGTAACAGTCTGCCCAGGGAAGTGGTTGAGTCACCACTCTTGTAGGGATTTAAGTGTGTGGATGTGGTGACTAGGAACATGGTGTATTTGGCAGTGTCAGATTAGTGGCTGGATTCAATGATCATAAGGGTCTTTTCCAACCTAAATTACTCTGTTATCCTGTTTTCTGTAGACATAACATTATATTGCATCTGTATGAATATTGATAATGATGAAAGAAAACTTTTATCCTGGTTTACAGTAGGTATGTAACATACTTAAATGATAAGATTATATTGTTCATGCTTATTTGACTTAGTGGGAAGTCTAGACATCTAGCTCTAAAGAGAGCAAAAGGAAAGATAATCCTCAGGGACAAGGACAAAATGGAGAAAATTAGAGCACATTTTGGAATTTGTGGGATTATTATTTTTCATGGAACTCTTTTCTCTCAAATATGTCTCTATTTGACACCAAAAAATATTATAACTGTCATATTGGAAACATTGGTTAGAGGATATAATTTTGGTAGAGAGGAGTTAAGTAATATCAAGTGCAATTTCCAGAGATGTGAAAGTAGGAAAAACACCCAATAAACCATATTTCTAGCCAAAATAGAGGAAAAAAGTAGAAATCTGTAAGTTAGTTATCGAATTACTAAAACTTTTATTCTATTGAATTATGAAAAATGGCAACTACCCTGAGAGGGTATTTAAGTGTGCTTTATATCTTTTTCAGTATCCTTTTCTTGATGACTCTATAGGATATTGAAGTCGCATGAACAGAACCAAAACCCGTATAGGTATACAACAGAAGCAGTTTGTGAATAGATATATAATAGTCTGACAATCCTGATGTACAAGACAGTGATTTTCCTAGAGCGGAAAAAAAAAAGAAAAAGGAAATGTTACATAATGTTATTGTGTATGTAAGCACAAGCACCAAACCAAGACATACATTCATGATGCAGTTAAGACAACATAATATTAGGAATCAGTTGTAAACTGGATGTTTGAGACTTTGACCTGAAGTGGGTGATATTTTCCCCAGCTGACTGGCTAGCTGATTCAGGCTAATGTTAGCAAAGCCAGAAACCATCTGCTATCCTAATAATTTCTAATATTGTATATTTCCTATTAGCATCCTCAATTTCAGTGCCAGAGCACTTCAGGCTCCTCCTTAATAGCATACTAAGCCTTACATCTGGTCACCCACCTCTTGTTTCTCAGGTGCATTCTCTTTTGCAAAAGATAATTAATCAATCGATACACTTACTTACAGCGTTCAGACTTCAGGGTACCTGTTCACAAGTCTAACTGTACAGCCTTCCAGGGTTAAATGAATTCAGAGACCCCCAAGAAAAGAAATCTGATGTCAGTTTCTAGAAAACACTCTTTCTCAGATTATGTTTTTAAAAAATTCTTTAAATTGTTTGAAAAGTTTTCAAATTTGAGGAATGTATCTCTCTAATTCCATGTATTTGCTAAATATCTTCTATTTTAGATATTGCATGGTTAAGTGTGTTCACGAGGAATGAATCAGCAGTTACTGATAAGCCTCTTGTGGGAATAACAGGTATCAACTCTTCATTAGGGTCTGGTTTTGAAGATGTGTTTGAGAGTTGGAAAAGAAGGTAGTAATGTTTTGTTCATAGACTTGACATTAGAAGTAATACATTGTACCAGATTTTTCACTTAGGTTACTGGCCAGCTCTAAAAATAAAAGAGCCTTTTTGTTCCATAAACAGAATTCTTCAAAGTCACAAAATTTGCAAATTAGGAGTAGTGGCTTGGGCTGAACACAAATGTATATATAGGAATATATTGTGTACAAACTAGAACATAAGATTTTTTTTAATAGAGAAGCATGGGTGTTCCATTGCCGGCATCTGGGTCTTATCTAGCAAAGACCTGTGTTAGCAGGAGAGGGAAAACAAAAAGAAATGGATATGATGAAAGAGGAGGCACACTTTTGGAACTTTCATATTGTACACATAAGAAATGATTGGGAAAATCAGAGATATATTAGTTCCAGATGTTACTGTGGAAGAAAAATGCACTCTAATTCCAGCCATCAAGGGCTTCTGTAACGACTGAGAACAAATATCCATCTGGTCCAGTACTTCACCTTGATGAAAGCCCAAATGAGGGTCTCTAGGGAACAATATAAAAATGTTGATATGCTCCCAAATCCCAGTGCTTTGCATTTTAGAGATATCTCAAGCAAGAAGTTATTTAATTTCTTTAATTTCAAGACATTTTCTTTGCATGGGTTTTAAAATTGCCCCTTAGACTCTGGTAATGTTATAGTCATCAGAGAGACCAGGTAATTCATTCAAAAGCCATCAGACAGTGGAAGTATCACATATGCAAGCATGGAAAAGTTCCTTACTTTCCTTACCATTCACTGGCTGACTGGTGGAACACTTGTCATGTCTTTCAGAGATCATAGAGAAGGTTGGACTCCTTCGGAATTAATCAGACTAAACACTGTGTAAGCGAGTCACAATAAACTCTATAGATGGAGAAAGCCAAGGATAGTTAGGATGTAAGTCATGTTGATGGATGTCCCTGGTCAACAGGATAGACTCCTGCATACCTCTTTTGTTGTCACTCTAACCTCCAAGTGAGAACACTCTTGACATGGATAAGAAATCTTTCATACCTGCTGATGTGTCTCTTAAATGCTGTAGCTGCAACTGGACAATTGCAGCTGAGGCAATCTAAGGTGATGTCACAAAAAAGTAATAAAAATGATGTCTCGGTTTTGAAAGACAGGTGTCCGCTAAGAGAGGTTGAACCCTCCCTTAAGACAGAGAACGTGATTTTTTCCCCTCCCGCCGAATTATTTAATTTTGAAATCAAGGGCTCTCAGGCAAAGATATGGGAAAAAGGAATTACAGTTCTTTACTAGTATTTATGAACAAGTAATAACAATAATAATAGCCATAAATAGAACTAGGAATTAATAATAAATAACTTTCCCGTTAAGTGGTGTAATCACGGCAGAAAGAAAAAATAAACAGCAGGAGGCGCCGCTGAACTCCCGGCTGGGCAGGGCGGCTGCGGTGACTCCCGAACGGCTGCAGGTGACACTGCTGAACTCCCGGTTGGGCAGGGCGGCCACGACGACTCCCGAGCGGCCGCAGGTGGTGCTGTGATGCAGGGTCAGGTCAGCCCCAGGCAGCTCACCCAGAGAAGCAAAAGAGCAGCCAGGCACCTCAGAGCGGCAACAGCAGGGCGGTAGGACAGAAGCCAGTCCTCTTCCCTCTTTTTTCCCGACCAGCTGCCAAATGGCAAGGACTTCTACAGTTACAATCGACTCTGGGGTCCCAGGCAGCAGAGGGATAGGCGGCAGAGGGCAGCCGAACTCTCCAGAAAAACGCCGCAGCCTCCCGCGGCAAGGGAGGGGGAGGGGGAGCAGGCGGCAGGGGGAAGCAGGCAGCAAAGGGCAGCCGAACTCTCTCAGTAACTGCTGCGAGAAAACGCAGCCCGGAAAAAAACGTGCTCCCTCCCGGTAGCGAGAAAAAGTTAAATTAGAAGCTCACCCCCACCCGGAGAAGCGAAAGCGGGGCACACCTGAATCTTTCTCCGGCCATAGCCAAAAGCCAGAGAGCAGCCTCTTCTTTTCCCTTCCGAGGAGAGAGTGAGTCCTTCACTTCCTGGCCAGTTCGGCTCTTGTCTTCCCTGGCTCCGCCCGAGCACACTCTTTTGTCTCTCACAAAAGAGCTGATAGCCCTAAATGTCCGCCTATTTGTTACTTAGTAACAGTGATGGGAAAAAATTCCAAGACAACCCTCCAACCTCTGACAAATGACAGAATTGTAGACCTGCAGTCTGCTATATTTATCTGAATACACATGTAAACTGAGTAATGCATAATCAGTTTAGACTGGAGAAGTTTTTTTAATTTTCAACAAAGATTTTAATGTTATTTTCATGCTCTAGCTGTCTCAGAAAAATTTCTTCAGAATAACACAAGAGCATTATGGTCAAGGAAAGTTAGAGCAACTAAAATCAGGTCAAGAGCAGCTAAAATTAGTCAGGTGGGATGAATATCTTCTGCTGATTCTGAATATCATTCAGAGGCCAAAAAATACCTTTAGTAATACATTAAAAAAACCCAAACTCCTTAACTGAAGCTGTTAATGTATAATAATCTAATTCTTGTGAAATTTGTATTCAGCTGCTGCAGTGGTAAACATAGAAATCAACTGCCACTTTCTTTTATATTTTTTGCCTTAAATGGTACACTTGCAATACTTCTAAAAGCACAAGTGGTATTATTTGAAGTAAGTCTGCAAGTCAGTCGGATAGGTACCTCATCACTGTAGTCATTAATGTAATGGGTTTTTCTAAGTAATGCTATTATGTGCTGTATCACCTGGCAAGGGGTACCTTAATTTCTTTACTTTTTGCTCAGACCTTGAAGTACCAGATGGTAACAGTGAGCACTGTCAGTTTGTTAGGCTGAAGATCATCCCATATTAGTGATATAATCTTAATTTCTTGTGGCTGAAAAAAACAGTATTAGCTCAAAAATAGAATTAATCCAATGCACCCACAATTATGATAGTAGAAGGATTTTGATCTAGAATAATGTAGACAATAAAAGCAAAAATATCCTACATTTTCCATAGTGACATACACATAGTCAGGTATATACCATGAACACATACTGTATATGTCTTTGTAGTTCATATTACGTATATTAATGCATAACTAATATTCCATAAATTGACTATAAAAGTAGAGAAGTAAAGTATATATGTGGCAAATTTAAAGCCTCACAGAGTCAAAGGCTTTAAATACGTTACACAGGAGAACGATATCGAGTGATTATATTTATTTCTATTCCTGTGCCTATAAACAAATGTTTTGTCTTTGTAATGTGTATTCAGCTCTGCTTCATTTTATAAAGTGATACTCATACTATTACAATATTCTTCTCTGTGTAAAACAGATTCTAAAAATTTGGTGATCCTGACACAGAGATCAAAGTTTAATGAATTTGTTCTGTTGTGCAAGGGTAAGAAGCATCTCTCCTTGAAGGTAAGAAGTTTATTTTCTTTATAACTTGAAGGTGCTCTTTCTTACTGTAGAATAATTTACCCCCCAGACCACTTCAAATTCACTTTATTTACCACCTTCCACATTTAACAACTTCCAAGCATGTCCCTTTATTCTGTCTTGGGAAATACTCGAAGGAAGTTATTGCAAAAGTCTTCGGGTTGGGTAGTTGACTATTGCCACTAGAAGACAGCTGGGAATGTTGTGGTCCAGTCTCTGCAGAGGAAGAGGGAGCTTCTTAGCCAGAAAACATGCAGGAAATAAGAGGGGAGCAAAAAGCAGGAATCTTGGACAGAGATGAGTTTAAGACAGGAATTACTTTCTTCCAATGAATCCACATGACAAGATAAGGAATGTGATGAAAAGAAAATACAGCTAAACATCCTGTTTTAAACATTTACCATTTGTTGTCTAAACATTCTCATTTTCTCCAATCTTGTGAAGGTTTGTTTATGGTAGGAAGAGAAGGCAAGGATAGTCTTCCCTACTGACAGATTATAGCCATTGCTAAAATCTGTCTGAGGAGGAATGCTCTGTTGCAATTTACCCTCTAAAACAGAGCAAAGGCCCAAGAAGCTCTATTTACACAGGTATGTTGAGATAAAGAATGACACTTCATCTAATGTCAGCCATGCGTGATGGTGCAAATCACCAAATACTTCTTAAAAAAGTCTTGGATGTTTTTCATTTGTTTTTAATTCACAGATGACTCTCCATAAAACCCATTTCCTGAGCTTTTCTAGGGAAATGTGCATTGTAAGATATATAAATTATATTTATAGCCTGTTACTCACAGAAAGGGATTTTCCTTTCTGTCCTTGAAACAGTAACTATTTTGAAGGGATTTTTCTGGTTCAGAGATTAACTTTTCATAAATTAATTCTTTGAAGGGTGTTCCACCAAATCAGGAGAAGAACTGACTATTGAGCCCTAATGGATTTTACTTTCCAATGAACTATTTTAAAATTCCAGGTCATACCAGATTATGTTTCTTGACATAATTGAAAGCAGTTCTTACCTGAAGATGAGGTAAGACGTACTTGGTGTCTACCAAATACATAAAAACCTTGAAAAGATCATGGACCTTTCTTTTTCCAGCACAATACAAATAATTTTCTTAATCTCAACAGGAATTCTGGTATGGAAGATGACAAGGCTTCTTATCTGGGTTAAAGTTTTGGTATGCTGGTACAACATGGTTCAGTCAGGGCTGCATTCCAAAATATAATCTGGGCGTTAAACAGTTTGAAGGACTGTCTTGAGTATATGCTTTCAATCTAATTAATTTTGCATTGCAAATGGCAAAAGAGGAATATAATAATGGAAGCTTTTCAAGAACTTATCAATTTATTAATTTTGGATCATTTGAATATAATTAATGAACTTGAAAAAATATCGTTTTCTTTAGGATTAATGCTACAATTCATGGGTTTAAACAGCAAAATATGAAGAAAAATTACCAAATGAAATTACAGAGTTAACATATCTGTGTGGTTGTAAACACAGGTCTTAAAAGCATCATGTTCAGAGCCAGATTATCCTTCAGTGGAAAGATGCAATATGAAAACCTGCAACCATGAAGATCCTGACTTTAAACAGGTATACAATCATGATCAAACAAATAAAAACCTGTGTGTGAAACTGTATGCAAATACAGGTATGTAAAAAGGGCAGATAAATGAATCCTGTTACTCATTAACAAAAATTACAAATTGCTTACTTTCAGCTGATTTTTAGTATTTTCTTCAGAAAAAGGAAAATAAGAATTTTTCTCTAGACTTGTATTTATGATCACATCCTTCAATCTATAGACAAAATATCTGACTTTCAGATAAAACATGAAAGGTGGATACCTTTCCTGTAGTATTATGTTTTACAAAATGGAGGGAGATACAAAGTAAATTTCATCTGGTACAAAATTTAGGCAAGACCGAGCAAATCTGGATGAGTATGTTAGCAGATCTAGAAGAATCAGATTACAGAAGTTATGATGTTTTAAGAAGTAATGAATCCATCAGTCACAATTTGCTGGGAAGTAATAAAGCCCTGTCATATTTTCATACTGAATTTCATCTCATCAGATGATTATAAATGAGGAGTAATGCATTGTGGACAGACATACAGATAGCTGGGTGGTTTCTTAACAGGTTTTTGGGACAAAAGCTTGATTTTGTTGGCTCTTCTCTAGATAAAAATGATAAAACATAGTAGGCACATAAAGGAAATTAGTTGCTCTTTACATAGACATTATAGACATACATAGACATGCTCCTTACATAGACATTATAACCTAGAGAAAATGCAAAGCTAAGGAAATGTAACTAATAGTAATTTTTATTAGGGTTGTAGCCCTGTGGGTTTATTATTGAACTGAAAAGACAATCTTTCCAATTTCAATAGGCAAAATTAGAACTATCTGGAGTCACATAGTTTCAGAACTTCACAACAGTGACTGTGAAACCCTGAAAATCTGAAATTCCCAGCCTAGTATTTCTAACATTGCTAACCTGTCTCCTAAATTCTAAATCAGAAAGTACTGAATTACCAGTTCTGGTAAACTGAAGTCTTCTGGTTTTCCAAAGGTATGAGCTACACTACTGATAATTAATGAACAAATCGCCCGCATTCTGGGCCTGGAAAATCTAAGTGAGTCCTTCAGTTTAAGTTCTACTGAGTTACTCGTCTGCTGCTAATATTCATTGGCTCTACACAGAAGGAGAAAGCAACAAAGCTTAGGAAATTTATAAGGCAACTTTTAATCCCCTCTTTTTGTGCTGTAAACTCTCACAGTCATATTGTATTCTTTCAAATTGCATTTCATAAAGTTTTTAAAATATAAAAATACATGGCTTGTCTGTGGAGCTGTTCACAGGGAAAGACTTTGTGTCTTGATGCCTGCAAGTTTTGGGAGACATCTGGAAAGAGCTGTAACAGTTGCCTGTAGAGACCTATTTATCACATTGTGTTTTTAATCATACTTACACATACTTAAAATGAAACATTTTTTCTGGGAATCCACTCATTACCTTCATAAGAAGACAAACAGTGATCTGCTCTTTGTGGTTTTTTGCTGATACCCCCACATAGAAGAAAAACTGTTACTCATTTGTATGAGGAGAAATCAGAAGCCTGCACTTGAACCACGTCCGATCAGGCCAAGAGGCAAAATCATAGGCAATTCTGAATCATGAGATTCTTAATAAACCTTCTAAAATGAGAGGACTGATCAGTAAGTAATTTCTAGTGTGATGAATAAAGCCTGTATTGTCCTCAGGATGAGAAAGTGTGGGAGTAGTGCACTGAGACAGGGAAATACTTCTCATGCATAATGACAAAGCTATGCAGGGCTTCAATGTGGTATTTAATCTGCTAGCTTTGAACAGTAAATCTTAAAGACAAGCATTTTCCTTTTTTTTTTAAATATGAAGACAATTACCAGAAATGTGAGCATTTACAGAACGTGTTGTATTACCAGGAAGAATTCCATATGGTGGTGTAGACTTTCATCTCTGTAACCAAGGCTATGAAGACATAGTTCAAAATCAGTATTAATTGAAACAACTTTTATTACATTTACTAATAATTAATTAGATTATTATGAGAATAAAATAATAAAAACTTGTTACAGCAAGTAATAGTTTATAATAACATCTGATTGTGATAGGGGATTAAGTCAGAAATGCAACACAGGCAACAACCAATACTTATTGCAATGCTCCCCTGGTAAAACTGTAAAACTGCTTGTGCTGTAGACACAACCATGGCCTCATACAGCACACACAGTTGCAGCATCTCAGTCAGAGCAGCAGTGGAGAAGACAACCCCAGCAGTTCACTCAGGAGCATTTGCTTATAACTATGGTTATTTTAACTCTATAATAGAGCATACTATCATAATTAATAATATCATAGAAGCAAATCCACACAACGGGAAGAACTAAGAGCTACAGAACAGTATTTCCCTTTTGCTTCTGCATGGTTTTCCCTCGCTCCCTTCCTCTCCAAGGTTTTCCCAGTTCCCCCACCCCTTATAAATAGTTCTCCCAGTAGACAAGACAACTCTCATTTAACCATTTTCATTAATTATGTGTAAAGTTTTACTATTTCTCTTTTTTAATCCTCCAGAAGTGAAGGAATTGTAAGTATATATTGGTTATCAAAGAAGTACACATCTTCCTCAGCACATATCTCACTTAGTATCTCACTTCAGTGCAAATTTCTGTTCTGGTTCAACCATAATACTTTACTATTCTTGACGCATTACTACTGTCAGACTTTTGCAATATGAACACTTAATGCTCTCAGCTTTTCTTAAGTACTGGTAATACTCAGTTTTCCCTCAATTTCAAATCTTCCCAGATTAACATATTTGCTTAAAAGATTACTAAAGGATAGAATTCAACAATTTAAATTGCTGGATCTGGCTGCTTCTCTTCAAGTTGTTTCTTGCTGGATAATGCAAGGCTATTAGGTGACTCTATCCGGACAGCATTTCCCCAAAATTTTGACTGGAATACCCCAGCCTGGGTGGACCAGGACCTTAAGGACTGCAGCTGTAAGAGTTCTATTAAGAGCAGTAACAGTTTTTATTCTGTGGTCCTTTCTATTTTATTGAGTAGTTTAATAAAGCTAAATAAAAACAGACTACACCAGAAACTAGCTATGCAGTCATGAAAGATCTTATTATGATACTTACTCTTGATTCTAGATAAACTCTAAACAGGCAAAATCTGCTGTGTGAGGCCCACCAAAATACCTTGGCTCAGAAGTTTTGACCTTATAAGTAGTGACAATGCCATGTTTACTGGGCTTGGCAGGTGGCTGTGGGGGCATAGTCCTTTATGCCATTCAGCATGCAGCTTGAGAGATTTTTTTGCTCAAAAAGTTGATTAATCTATTGGAGAGCCAAGGAGTGATCAGCAAGCCTCACTCACCCTTCAGTAGTCACGTGTGGCCAATGTGGAAGTCTGATGGAGGGTGAAAGTGGACAGTTCCAGGCTGAACAAAGTCAGGCTACCCTTGAGGGCTGCTGTATCAGAGATCCTACAGCTTCAGTAGGAATGGGAATCAAATGTGGCAGAGTGAGTGCTACAACTGATATTGCCAAAGCATTTTTCTTGATCCCTTTGGCAGCAGTGTGCAGGCCAAAGTTTAGTTTCAGTGGAGTGATGTCCAATACACATGGAGCTGACTGACCCACGGCTGGAAGGACAGCCCTACAGTTTGTCAGGACAGGACCAGCTGTGGCAAAAAAAAAAGCACTGATGTGTGTTGGTTCCAGCAAGCATCCAAGCCCCTGCCCCAGATATTCACTCAGACCCACTCCCTGCCAGTGGATAAGAGAATAGCAAAAGCAAAACTAAGAAAACTTTTGAGTCAAGAAAAAGACTCAAAATTATAACATATGAAAGTCAGAAAAAACCACAAGTGATGCACTAATACTTATTCATCTCCTCCCAGAAGCAGACCAATGTCCAGCCAGTCTCTGAGTACTAGCCTTCTTGGAAGCAAACACCCATCCACTCAACCCCATGTTCTCTGTACTCTACACCAGGCTTTATGACATTATCTGGCATAGAATATCCCTTTGGCCACTCTGAGAGAGCTGTCCTGGCAGTGTCCCCTCCCAGCCTCTTGCCCACCCCAGCTTACTCACTGAGACTGAGTGGGAAGAAAGAGAAGCTCTTGATGTTGTGCATGCACTGCTCAGCAATAGACAAAACACTGGTGTGTCATCAACCCTGTTTTAGCCACAAATCACATAATTAATTTGTAATACCTTCCAAGATCCATAACTTCTCCGATGCAATTGAGGTGACAGCTTAGTTTTATCAGTTAACTTATCATCATTGTACGACTCATGCCTCCTTGATCATGTGCTCAATTCCTGGTTTCATCTGAGGCAAAATGTAGATTGCAGTGTGCCCTATACGGCCTTGTGTAATGTGTCATAGCAACATAAGATGCTCTGTTTCTGTTATGGCCTTCATATCCATTCCTTTTTATTTTCTGGTTGCTTCCCAATTTACAGTGCAGCAGTTGAACTGAACATGGAGTTATGCTCATTGTGCAGTATTCAATCTGACTTCACATAATTCTGAGTCTGTTTATGTTAAAACTTGGATTCTACTCTCTCACATCTATTTCTGTAGTTGCCATCATTGACATATTTTTCTTCAGCCTGTCAAGACAGTATTTGTAGCATTTTTCTGACATAAGTGTACATGTGCTATTTCAAGTGCATTGTGAATCACCTGCTGGACATGAGTAAGAGTTAATTTTTGTGATGAAATATGAAACCTAAGCTGCAAATTGGTTCTTTATTTAATGCAATGAAAAAAAAACGGTCAGATTGTAAGTAAAAAGTAGTATTTTTTTCTTGGAACTTGCAAATTAACTCTACTGCTCCTGTAGGAAATGTCCTCAGAAGGAACTTTATCTGGCAGTAGTCCAACACATTCTCCATGTTTTCTCATCATCCTTCTTTACAGGTCATAATAGCAGATTACCTCTGTCATGATTTCTTGCAAAACATTTTGTTCTTCAAAGACCTGCTGCACCTCTCAGCCCTAACAGTGTTTCTTTATGCTTCTACTCTCAGTTCCTTTTTCTTCTCCCAGTCACACACTGTCATTCTCCAAATAATTTTCCTCTTATAATTTCCTCCATCGAATTTTCTGTCATTTCATGCACATATAGTAGGTATTTTTAAAATTTTTTGATCTCGATCTGCTTTTGCAAGCATGTAATTTTAGCTTTACATTTACCAGATCCCACTGGAGTTTCCCTTGCTATATTATGGATTTCTGCATCGTACATATGAATATCTCTCCTTGCTTCTGCAGGGAAGCTTTCTTTCTTTCTTTCTGCAGGAAGTTTTCTTTCACCAAACTCTCTTATTCCATTTATGTTTACTTATTACCATTCTAAGTCCCTAGAAGGTATTTCTTTCCTAAAGAAAAATTTTCTTCAACTTTCTTAATAGTACTTTTTAAAACAGACTTTTTGGATTGAAGCTGCAGATACACTGTTCTTACATGGGCTTGATCAGGACAGAATGTTTTACCTGCTTTCCATTATGGCTTTGCTAATACAGAAGGTGTATCCTCAAGTTTCTATCAGGTACTCTGCAATAATGGCAGGATATTTTATTTTCATCCCCTGATGTCATATGGGCTGAAAGGACACACTGTTTCCTGTGGAAAGGTGGTTATTGCCAACACTGTAATCTGCAGCACAGCTGGTTCCCTTTAACATGCTCCTGGTTTTCCTCAAACATTTGGTTTCCTTTTAGAGGTCCCCTTAAGCAATGGCCAGAGTTATAGAATTGTCTCATGGGTAGGATGAAAGTGTTCAAAAAGGTCACTAAAAAGGAAAATTGAAATAATTTGATTATGATATGTTCAGTCTTTTCCAAAAGATAGTACAAAATCCCTGTTCTCTGACAAGAGGTTGAGTTGGGGGAAACACAAGTCTCAACCTTCTGTTAATTAAAGTCTTACTAAAAGTAGCAGATTACTATTCACACAATTACTCCTTCACTCAGTGCACACATTTAGGAGCAGGGGCTCATACCTGCACTCCAGGGGATTCCAAGCAGCTGAGCACATTCACACCCAGGGGCCCTGGTTTCAGCACCCATGTTCACACACACTGCCCTGTAATCTTTGTCCAGCTATAGCAGCCGCTGCCCCCTTGGATGTGGTGTGGGTTATGGGACCTGTGGTAGGTACTGAAGGTTTGCTGGAGTTCATCAGCTCCTTGGTACCCTAAGTTTACTTGTAACTATTTCTCCATCCCCATCCTGAGGTGCCTAGTGAGCCCAAATGCATACAAACACACACAAAGGAGCTCTTAGGACAATTGCTATTCCTCCGGAGATGGATCTGAAAAGAAAAGTGCATTGGGCACTGGAGATGTACAAAAAAGCCACAGGTAATATAACCTTTGCTTAAGAGTAATTTCTACTGTAACATTCTAATTCGGCTTCAAAAGAGGCAAGAAAAAGGATGGATTGACATTTCATTGCTTGTGGCATTTGACAGGATAGGCCTAAAGTAAGAAAATAACCAGATGAGAAACCTAAATTATAGTAATGACACTGGGAAAACTATGCTGGTGTATTTGTGAAGCAAAAGAATGCATCTATGAATCTGGTAAGACTCAGTCCTTTGAGGGAGATGGGTATTATTTTATTCATAGTTATCACAGAATCTGTTCCAAAATGATTAGTTGTTCTCTAAGATTTATTTAAAAACTGATAAATACGAGTCACTGGAGAAAAGCATAACAAGCATAAAATATAACAAGCCAACAACATATGAGAATTTTTGTCACATTAAACGTTATAGAAAAGTTTTAGAAATAGAACATGTTCTTTACTTTGTGTGTTTTCATAGCTGAGTGAAGATAACAACTTCTTCATCATGCATTACCAAGGAGATTCAGTGCAGTTCCAATGCTATGAAGATACAAGATACTATCTGTGTGTGAATGACGACTCACTTGATATTCGCAAGCTGGAAAACAAAGAACCCAACAAGGACAAAAATTTTTACTTCAGGGTGTCATATTTACAGGAGAAGTAACTTGTGTGCCTTTCAGCGGCCTAAGTGCCTACACAACTCCTAAGAAGAGGAGAAAAGTTGAGATCGACTAATTTCTGTTTTGGATAAATTCTTACATTTTTGTAATTTCTAAGTCACCAAAATCCTTTATTTCTGTACTTTCAATAGCAAAAGAGGAATGCTAATTTTGAAAAACATAGTAACTGATCAGTCTCTGTGTCTTACCTACACAATTATATTTTTAAGGAGATGAAATATTCTGAAATGGTAAAAATATATAGGGGATATTCCAAAGATGGGAAAAATAAGGAACACACATGAAAATGATCACAAAAAGTAAACATGTGGTAAACATTTTACTTTTTAAAAAATGTCTCTTATAAGCTCACCTGAACTTGACAAGAAAACATTTAGAAGTTGTTAAGTGCATATGTTTATATCCTGACTGACTGACTTTGAGAAAAGATGAGGAAGGTGTCTTGGGTCTAACTGAGAATAAGGGAAGATGCTGAAAGTTAGAAGACCTATCTGCATCCATAGTTCCACGACAGCCCATATACTCCATTATGCAGTTTCAACTCTGTAAGAAAATGTACACAGAGCATCAGACACACAATGTGCAGGCAGACTGAGGGAGGCACATTGAACTGATGGGTCGGAAGAGATGCCTGTGAACACCAGCAGAAAATTGCTCTGACATATTGGCTTTCACTTCTGAATCACAGAGGGAAATGCAATCATGTTCAATTGCAAAGCAGTGTACAGAACAACGTCAGAAAAACAGCGATGTACAAAATTACTGAATAAAATAAACACTAGGTGCTTATGTGCATTACTCTGGAGGAGCCATAGGAATACCTTTGAGCAACAGGCTCTGTCAGTGTCAAAGGAAGATGTTGACACTTAAATATCCATAGACCATACCCTACAAAGCATAATGCATTTGAAATGCATCAGAAAACAACCCAAAAGTTATCAGGATCACTTGGTGTTAAAGATTTACTTCTTCATTACTGCACATGGAGTTCCAGTGTGATTTAGTGTATATTTTTGTGATGCAAGTCATCTGGGACTGTATGTGCACAAATGATAGCCATGGTGCACCTATGCCAAGAGGCTGTTGCTTAGTTGTAGCAAAACAGCCTACAAGATACACAACGCCTGCAGGAATTGTTCCATGTAAATATAATAAACAGTGCACACCTGAAATAGGAATCCTAATGTCAGTCAGTCAGTCAGCCAGACAGTCAGTCACACCAATGCAGACTGCAATAAGATAATTATCTGTTGTAGACCAAAATCCCAATGTTTCTGAGACCTTAAAAAAATTTCACGGGTTGCTTGTTGTGTTTTTCAAATAGTGAAAATCATTATGTTGGTTATAATGCTGATTGAAGAGAGCTTTTAAATATTTTCTAAATATTACAACTTCTGAACTTGCCAAGAGTTCCATAAAGTCAGTGTGAAAAAAGAAAACTAGGTATTACTTTCAGCATATATTACACTAGAATAAAATTATTTTAGCACTACCTATGATGTTGCATAAGAAACAGATTAAATTACGTAATAGGTACATTAATTTCACTATCTGATACACTAACACTTTATAGTTATACATTTATTATTGGTAGTGTAATCACCTCACTAAATTACAGGATGTGCTAGATAGCAAGTTGATGAAAAGATGACAAGTCATCATAAAGCTTGTACAAAGCATATTAATAAAATCAGCACTGCTGATAGCACCACAAAAGTAACATTTACCTCAGTGAAAGTTGAATCTATTTTATAATTAAAACTTTAATTATGGTTATATGCAGAATTTTGTACTTTTACCATCTGCCATGCTGATTTTTTTAACAACTCAAGGGAAAAATGCCCTTTCAGAAACAGCAGTGGTAATTTTGTAAAATTTCAGATTTGAGATATAAGATAGTAACATAATTTGACTTTTTTTTCCTCAAAAGAACGTAATAAATTCAAACAGCTTTGTAACTCTAAATGTACATAGTAAAGCAAGTTTAAAAATTCTCTAGCCTGATCTTTGCTGGATTCTTATTTTGATCACAAAATCCCTTCAAACTGACATTTTCAAATTCCCACTAATCTAAGGGTTTTGTGAGCGGCAGATAAGTTTGTATCATGTGAGGTGGAAATCATAGAAATTTTATTTTAAAAGAGAAAAGGAAAGCAAATTAGTCATTTAGAAAAATATGGTTTCTAACACTTTACAATAAAAAATACACATTTAACAGTTGAATATGAAATATAATTACCATTTTGCTGTCAAAACCAATAATTATACTCTTTAACTGCTATTTAGCAGATGTGATAATTGTTAAAATAATAATACACATAGTTTGTTCTTGTATTACTGCTCTTCAAAAGCTGTGCCTTAAAGAAAATATTGCATTTTGTTTGCTGTAAACCAATGTAATGCAAGTATTCTTCATATATAACTGCTAGTATTTTGACCATATTTGTCACTTTCTACAATAAAACCTGTGCAAAGAACTGTAGCTGTAAAGTAGGTGATCCTTTTCTGTGTTACCTACCACCTTCATTATAGGCAGCCAAAAGAACTAGAAGTTGGAATTAGAAATTGGCAGTCAACTGAATGTTTCTGCAGTCTAAACAAATTATTAAAACCTTTCATTGGTACAATTGCAATGCTGCTAAAAATTGTAAGTAATCCAAATTATGCAGTTTCTGTTAAGGATCTTCAGTAACACAATATGTCAGTAGACAGACTAATTCATGCGCCTTACCTGGTGTTAAATTCTGACCCTTGCAGTCACTGACAGTCGGATAGCAAGGATCCTTTTTTCTTAGATAGGATGATGTGGTCAGGCTGGCATTACAGGAGATATAATAATACATGTATATCTTTTAGTTCCCAGAACTTTAAACAGAAGAATACTCTGCCTTGAATGTTGCTCCTTTAGATATACAGGGCATAAATTTTGAACGTGTGCATAAACAGACACTGTTTTAGTGTCCTCTTTGTTTTGATTCTGCTTGTCCGTAATTTGTCTCTAACCAAAGAAATCATAGTTTGTGTGCTTTAAATGTGACTCCTCATATTCCCTGTTTATACAAAGAGACTACAGACGAGAAGATTCTGTACAAGCCCCTGTCTTCATTGCTTCTGGCAAATTACATGGACTAACTCGTGCCCAGGAACAAGAAACAGTTGCTGCTATTGTAGACCTCCTTGAAGCCGTCCATCTCTAGCACCATCTCGTGGACTATAGTAAACTGCTCTCCACATTTTATTACATTAGCAAGCTGTAAAAAGTTCTCATCAGCTGAAAACAAAAATTATATTTCTTTTTCCAAACCTTTATTTCCAGATGACATAGAGCCTAGATCTCCTGTGTCTGGAATGACAAAAGGATGCAGACAAGCAGGTCAAGGAAAGAAAACTTTCCCCTCCATCTGGCATTTGCAAGGCTGTGTCTGCACTTGATGGTGTGCTTCCCCTTCCCCCATTTCTGCTCGAGCAATGGCCACCAGGAATATTTGTAGTGGCTGTGTCTGGCTGACACATAAATAGTTCAGGGCCATAACTCTTGCTCAGCAGCTAAGGGCCATCAGTCTTATTCAACAGGCAAGGGCTAGTGGAGCACATGCCAACCCCAAATACGGCTGGTGTAAGTCAACCATCCACCTCCATAAACAAAGGACAGCCCAGGGCCTGTTGATCTCTCCCGTGGGACAGCAGGCTGCAGCCAGGATCTCCCCTTGAGCAGGGACACTTCTCAAGGTTACTCCTCAAGGCCGAGAGATTCCTTGCTGTAACAGATCCTTGGTAAATGATCACTTTGAAATGTTACCTAACTGATATAAAGGATTGATTGTGCCCATGTTATCATTTAGACATGAACCATTGACCAAGTCTGGGACTGACTCTGAATCCAGCTGCATGTAAGCTCCCTTCACATGAAAGAAGTTTGGAAAGCAACGGGGTCCTTTCTGAACCTCACGACTCAACAACAGGGTCTCCCTGACATCCTGCCTGACTCTGTCCTTTATGCAGTAAACAGTCAAGAGCTCCTTGCCATCCACTCTGATTAAACCACTGTCACATTTGCTATGAAACTTTGCTAAATCACTGTTTTATACCAAAAAACATACTACTACATCTCTGTTACAAGTGAAGCATACCAATCCATGACACGGCAGTACTGTGTTCAGTTTTAGGCTTTCCAACACATACCAGAACAAGGCTGAGCAGAGACACGAGGAAGTGAGAAGGATGAAGCATTTGAGGAGGAAGAGCTAGGACAGCAGTTTTTGTTTAGACTGAAGATTAGAAGGCTGACTTTTCACCTACCTGCAGAAGATTGTAGAGAAGATGGAAACAAACCTTCCTTAGAGGTGCACAGCAGAAGGACAATAGGGAAAAGTCACAAGTTATACATTTTGACTGCCTGTAAAGAAATTGAAAAATGATAAGGATAGGTAGGAATTGGTTCAGGTTTTGTGACTGCAAAGTGTTCATCTTCAGAGCTTTTCAAAACTCAATAGAACATGGCTCTGTGCAACCTGACCTAATGCTGAAGGTAAGCCCGCTTTGAACAGGTGGTTTGACTGAATGACTTCCAGTAGTTCTTTCCAATATAAACTATATTGTGATCCTATGATTTAAAGAAAGCTTCTGTGTCTTGGAACTTAAAGAGTATTTAATCCAAAGAGAAAAAGAATTCAATACAACCAACACAAACACACAGATGAACAACATAAAAGAAAATTTTAAAAATCCTGTTGATTTCACCTCAAAGCACAATGTTTACGTGATTACATACGGGCTTGAGACCAAGAGAAAACACATTCAGAGTCAGCAAAAATGCTGACAAGTGAAGGATTTTCTCTTGTTCTCTAGAAAACCCAAATAAAACCATGCAGGCTATTTAAAAGCAGAAAATTGCATAAGGAGAACAAGAGTTTCTTTCTTCTTAAATGTATTATCACAGAGGTGTTACCACTATATGTAATTGGCCCAACCTTGGCCAGTGGCACATCCATCTTTGGAGCCACCAGGGACTGACTGCTGGACATGGAGGAAGCTTCTAGCAGTTTCACGCAGAAGCCACGCCTGTACACCACCCCCACTATCAAGACCAGGCCATGCAAAACCAATACAGTTGTAATAAAGTGTAACCTGGATACAGCACAAACCTCAGTTTTTGCATTGGATGAAAAGAAGAACTCTAAGATTGGTTACTGATGGTCAGACGGATCTCCAGGTCAGCCACGAATCAGCCAAAAAGTGATGATGTTCATCACAGGCAATGAGGAACATATTTGTGTTCAGCCTGCTTTGAGCAGCAGAGCTGACTACATGATTTCTGGAGGTCTCTTCCAACCTTAGTTCCTATATAATAACTGCTGGTGATTCTATTCTTTAAAAGGAATTTATGCCAGGAAAAATTGCTTCTGGGAGGAGCCTCAGAGATGTGGAAATGGGATAAAAATACTCTGGGTGAGAATAAAACATTTGTTCCTTCGAATTTTTCATTTCTGAAGGACACTGAGGTAAGGCCACAAATATCAATCTTGAGTAATCTATTTGTTGGTAGATTGTATTACTGTAAGAGTTCTACAATGTTTTCTTAATTCTGGGTACAGTGCTTTCAGTATTACCTACCTTTTCTATATACCGTAGAGGTAACTGAAAAATTCATTCTGACAGTAAATTTACTGTCTGTACTAAAACTATAAATTTAGCTGTTGGAGGTTGGGGGATGTCTTGGAATTTTTTTCTCCATCACTGTTACTAAGTAACAAATAGGCAGATGATTTAGGGCTATCAGCTCTTCTGTGAGAGACAAAGAGTGTGCTTGGGCGGGGGGCAGGTAAGGGAAGAGCCGAGCTGGCCGGGAGGACAGGCACTCACTCTCGTCAGACAAGGGGAGAGGAGAGGCTGCTCTCTTGCTTTTGGCTGCGACCAGAGGAAAATCCAACCGTGCCCTGCTTTCTTTCTCCTGGTTGGGTGAGCTTTGATTCAACCTTTTTCGCTACTGAGAAAGAGCACGTTTCCCCGGGCTGCGTTTTCTCGCAGCAGTTGCCGGGAGAGTCTGGTGCCTTTGCTGCCTGCTCCACTCTGCCGTCTGTTTCCCCCCCCTTGCTGCACGAGACTGCGGCGTTTGTTGGAGAGTCTGGTTGCCTCTGCCGCCTGCCCCCTCTGCTGACTGGGACCGCAGCATCTGTTGTAACTGCAGAAGTCCTTGCCACCTAGCAGCTAGCCAGGAAAAAAGAGGAAGAGGACCGGCTCCTGCCCCTGCCGCCCTGTTTTTGCCGCTCTGAGCTGCCTGGCTGCTCTCCAGCCTGTCCGCCATTACCAGCTGCCTGAGGCTGACCTGACCCTGCGCCACAGCGCCACCTGCAGCCGCTCGGGAGTCATCGCAACCGCCCTGCCTGGCCGGGAACTCAACAGCGCCCCCTGCTGTTTGTTTTTCTACCGTGATTACACTGCACAGGAAAGTCATCTGCTATTAGTTTCTGGTTCTATTTATGGTTGTTATTATTGTTATTACTTGTTTATAAATACTAGTAAAGAACTGTAATTCCTTTTCCCGTATCTTTGCCTGAGAGCCCTTGACTTCAAAATTAAATAATTTGGAGGGAGGGGAAAATCACGTTCTCTGTCCTAAGGGAGGGTTCAACCTCTCTTAGCAGACACCTGTCTTTCAAAACCGAGACATTAGCTCCCTAGCTCATTTATTCATATATATACACCTTTCCAAGGTATAACTGGATATGTAGCATGCTCCAAATGTACTGATTGGGTGAAAGTTCACACTACTCCTCATGCTAGAATTGTAAATAAGAAAAATGGTTGAAGATGTGGTATTGTAAACAGTGACATAGTCTGCATGAGTTACAGCCTGCAGTAACACTCACAGTTCCACAGTACATTATGAATCAAATTTTCATAAAATAAAGGTAAATACAAAGCTCATTGTGTACATTTTAAATAAACCACAGACAGAAAAAAGACTTAGCCAATACCAGGCAAATCCAGAATTTTAACTCATGGTTCCCAGATTCCTACATGCATTCCTCTAGTCTTTTTCTAATGCAGAATTGGAGCTCTGTGGTATGTCTGCCATCCATGTGCATTCTCACAGCTAAACAGTAAGATTCTAACAGATTTTTCATATCTATCAGAGTATAAACACCTTAGAGGATGAACTTCAAAGAAAAGCAAAGTGTCTTGCAAATGTGTCCATCAGGATTGATTTTGACCTTTTAGTTGTTTTTTCTAAAAATGAAATAAAGTAATTTTGTATGTTTTTTTTATTCTAATAAGTCATAACAAGTCACTGAAAACAAGCTAGAAAGAACGTCAACCCCAAATAATTTTGGAACTTAGTTTTAACAGATGAGATGATACATAAAACTAAAATTTAAAAGGTTTTAACTATGGACACAGAATTGTCAGCATTGTGGTACAATGTTTCATATTATTAGAAACTTCATCTGCCTTTACTGTAATGCAGAAATTAATACATATAAAAATTCAAATCCCAGAGAACTGGTGGTTTAACAGAAGATTCGTAAAGGCTTTTTAGAAGGCAACTGAAATTTGTTATCAAATCAGAAGTTGATAGTGTTCTAATTGTAATCTACTTGGGCAAACGCTATTGAAGTAAACCTGATCCTCTCCTTCTAAATGCAGCATTTTTTTTTCCTTTGGAGAAACACAGAAAAATAATCTATTGCAAACCTTTGTCATGAGTCTTCATTAAGCTATTTCTTACACTTAAGAAAATTTTATTCAATTTATTGAAGTTAACATGACTGACACATACACAAGAAATGTTGGGAATTTACATTTATTTTTATTAAAAAGTGGAGATACATTTTTGAGGGACTAAAACCGATATTTGGAGGAAGAAATGGCAAAGGGGTTGCATTCTCAGCAAGGGAAGGTGATTTGACCTTAAATGAAAGTAATCAATTGCTCAGTAAGGGGAAGAGTTTGCAGAAGAGGATACAGAGAAAGTGGGCTACAGGCTTTATATGGCAATTAGAGCCTCCTGATGTGTTCAAAGCCCTGACACAATTTTCCTTAAATATATATTTAAAATTTTTGGTTTATTATAAAACAACTAGTTGATCAATTAATTTTGTCTTATTACATATATTTAATAATTGTTTCCCCTATTTTTAGCATTTAAGCTACATAAAGTTGTTTTAAATGTTACAGTGTAATTTTTAATAGATGACAAAGAATAGGAAAAATGAGCTCAACTTTACAGTTTTCCTCTTGATTATTCAAAACACATTTAAGGCTTTGACAGCTTTGAAATGACAATTTAGAAATACAGATACAGCATATCTTTATTATAAACCTTCTGCAAACCTGAGTAACAGTATATTTAGCTGTGCACTGAAGTGTTTACCTCTTGGACTTCAGTCTTTATGGCAGGTTATGGTATTTTTATCAGCAAATAGATGTTATGAAAATGTTGTGGGTTTTCTTTCATCCTGTTCGATTTCTGAAAGCACTACTTCATTTCATTATGATGAACAAATTTTATTTGCAGCCTAAGATTAATCTCTAAATATTTGTCAGAATTTTTCAGCTTCCATTTGGAAATGCCCTAAACTTAGTAATCTGACTTGAAGTTGACTTTGAAATTGAATTTCCTAGAGCCGGGAATTTACCGTGGATTGCTGAAAGTTATGAACTACCTGTGTAAATACAGAATAAGCATGAAAATGGAAGGAATCAGCTGAGCCATAAAGTCTGGTTGTGAAATTAGAGACATAATAGACATAATAGATGTTCAGTTTCTAGTCATTTAGCCCAGAAGGACTTTTATTCCTTCAATCCAAATATGTACTAAAATCCACAAAAAGTATAATGCGCCACAGGAGAGAGCAGGTCAGACAAAGAAATACACTATAATCCTTATCCTTTCTTGCCTGCAATCCTAGTCTCTCTATTCTTTGTTGCACTTTCTTATAATGTCTGACTTTAAACAGACATCTAAACAAAGTTGGAATAACATTTCAGTGAAATCCAAGTTCTGACTATGAACCTTTAATCACACAATAAATGCAAATGAACACATTGGATCTTTTAACAGCTCTAATAATTACATATTTATTAACAGTAAGGATGAAGTAGGCTGCTGACAAGGGGTTCTTGCACTTCTACAAAAAGTAGCTAATTTGTGGGCAGTTTTACTGTATTAGCACCAACAATCAGAAGAACTACTGTTCATCTAATAAATAGCTGGTAGGAGAACAGACATACTAATGTAATTACACTGCAATTACAGTGTATATACCATATACCTTATCAGAGCAGGTATGCTTTTCACAAACAAAGAAGTTATCAGCTGTACAGTGAAGTGTTAATTTATAAATGGTTAATATTTTGTTACATAAATCTAATATATATGTTACTTAACTGTCAATGAAAGCCGAAGGTATTCTGATGAAGATTTTTTGCGGGGGGTAAAGACAGAGAGGTGACAATGTCAGTTATAACCTGAGTTATAACAGTGGCACTTGTAATGCTTTTTAGCCAGTTGCCTCCTCCCTGGGGGATACAGCACGATCCTTTTCTGTGGTTATGAACAGCACCTTATTGCTGGCACTTGGACTGTTTCTGTCTGTGTTTGGCACAAAGAAAATAAAGATATTAACTAGGTGATATCAGGTAAAAATATGGTGGTAATGAACTCTGTTGTCCTTATAGGAAGAGCTATCCCCCAGTCTGTCAGTTCAGCTATCTACTGCTGAACCGTAAATTTCTGCTACATTTAAAACAGGTAAGTACAGCTGTACTGCTTAAGGCAGTGGTACTGCCACTATCAGTTTCCTTGGGTTTGAATGTTTTGCTTCCACTTGCACTAGAACACAAATATTTTTAATTCTCATTTTGGCTTTAAATAGGGCAAATCACCAATCAAGTTTTACAAAGGTGATGCACACTGGTAATGTCTGAGACAATTAAAAAATAAGGACATCATTTTCTTGGCCAGATCAACCAGGGTGGGGTAACAGGGCTGAGGAGTTGGTATTAGGAAAACGGTGGCTCTGAGGCTTTTCATTTGGAACCTGCTAGTGTTGGCAGAGGCAGACTCTAGAAAGGCCTTAGGACTACTGTGAATTATGGTTTCTCAGATCTCCTAGTAACTGTTCTGTTTCTTGAACCCTTGCCACTTCAGCGACACAATGAACACTGTACTTGAATCCTCTTCTGTTTGAATAGGTTTTTAACACAAGAGAATGATCAAAATGTGAAAATACAGCATTAAAGCCTTGCATTTGGTAGAAGCAGGTCAGAGGCAGTTGTAAAACTTGAAAAAATTTAAACCTATGATTTGAAAACAATTTACTTTGAAAATAGATCCCTAACTGGAATATTATTTCATAGACTGAAAATTTAATGTCAGAAATAAAGGGTCAGTAAAGAGATGAATCAAATACAGGTTGGTGCTGTCCCATAACCAAAAGTCTATGAAAAGATCAGCTATTTGATTTCATTTTTAGCAGAAGCACGGGAAGATTACAAAAAAACTGAATCCCCAGATGAAAACATATGTCCCTTTTTACTTTAGATGCTGGAAGAAGGAACTACTTTACATTCTCATCTAGCAGTCTCATTAATATAATATAGCTGCTCATATAGTAGCTGTGACTCCTACAACATTCTGATATTCTAGCAGTAAAAATATACTAATAAAATACATTTTATGTCAGAAAGTAATTTTATTTTATTTTATTTATCAGTTTCACTACTTTATGATCTTAAACTGCCATTTTAAAAGCCTGTTATTAAATTCTAAAGGCAGACTTCATCATCTCCCCCAGACCATTACAAAGAGTTTCAAGAAGAATACTATTTGGACTGCTTGCATCCTCTCAGTTCTGTTTGAAATCAATACAGAAAGTCTATTTGTTGATCTTTGCTCCCTCAACATACAAAATAGCCTAGCATTGGCAAGAAACTGTATTCTTGTAGCGAAAGCTACCCGCCCCTCACCCAAAAAAAAAACCAAAACAAAAAACAACAAAAACCCCCACAAAAACAAACAAAAAAAAACAACCCAAAAAAACAAAACCAGAGAAAAAGGAATAGAAACAGAAAAACAAGAAGCAAGGATGTCAAGGAATAAAATTACCATGGAAAAGGAGAAACCATTTTATATCTGTTTGGAATTATCAGGACATGTGTCATGTAGTATACACTGCATCAGGTCTGAAAGCCTTTTTTCAGATAGCAGCATGAATTGCAGTGGCCATGTAAAGAATAGGAAACAAATGCATTTAAGAACAGCACCTGCTCACTTACCAGCCAACTACCAGTGGTAGTTCGAGGGGCTCTGGCTTTTTGGGGGTGGTAGGGACCAAAAGAAGGCTCCTGTAAAAAGCTGCCAGAAGCTTCCACAGCTGTCCAGACTGGGCCTATCTCTGATGGCTTCTGAAGACAGACATGCCGTTTTCCACAGCTGGGCCAATTAGGAAGGAAGGTAATGCCTCTGTGACAACATATTTAAGAAGCAAACTTGGGAGTACGCAGGCGCGCCATGTAGTTATAGCAGTGTAGTCATGTAGTTTTAGATAGGCAGGGAAACAAGGAGTGTAACATGTAGAAAAAACAACAGATATGAACACCAGCAAAGCCAGCCATGAAGAGGAAGGAGGGAGGAGGAGGTCCTTTAATAATGGAAGCTGAAACATCTCCACAGCCTGTGGTAAGGACTGTACCAAATGCAGTGTTTTCCTGCACCCTGAGGGTCCATGACGGAGCTGAGATCCACCCCATTACGGAGCAGGAGGGGGTGAACTTCTACAGGAGGGACTTTGGTCTGGTGAGAAATAGCAGATAATAAGGCTTTTGCTCCTGGGAACTGAAGGAGTCAATTAAGTTAAAGAAGCTCTGTGTCACCCTTACCCTAAGTTTGGATCAGCCTGGCCTTGGAAGGAAAAAAAGTGGCGGCAGAACTGGGCGGGTTGTCTGCCAAAAGGGAAAACATAACTGCTGCGAAAATTACCACAGCCTTTTTGAAAAGGAAAGAATTGCCTCCTCTCCAGGCATTCTGCCAAGAAGAGGAAACATCTGAGGAATGAACTGACTAAGAAAAACCCAGTCCTCCTTACTTTCTGAGGGCAGGAGGGAGGGCTGTGGGGCTGTTGCTGGTGGGGGGGGGAGAGGAAAGAGAAAGAGTGTTTAAAAAGATATTTTTTGCTTGCTCCTTTAACTCTGTAATAAATTCACTTTATCACTTACAAGTTTTGAGCCTGTTTTAGCCTGTTCAGTAATTAGGGAGTTTTCTCTCTCAGTGTTCTATCTCAGCTTGGTAACAAATTCCTTCCCCTGTCCATCTCTAGAGGGGGAAGGAGCGGCCTTTCGGGGAGCCTTGGCAGTCAGCCAGGGCTAAACCACAACACATCCCCAAACTACAAGTCAGTAAAAAGCTGAAAAATGACTGTTTTCTCCTGAAATATATTATTGTCAACTGCTTTAGTTAACAATGAAAACGAGTTATTAATACTACGATAACTATACAAAGAATTCTGCAATCCAGTCTTTCACTCTGAAATAAAAAAGAACTGTATTTTTAATGCAACAGACAGCAAAGAGATTTTCTAAGCTAAGGGAATTCTTGCAAAATAGTCCAAGAATAAACTGGAACAGCTGAAAAATATGATGGCAAAAATTTTACAGAATTCTGAGCTGTTTTCTATCACTGGGTCTGGGTGGCTGCTTGAGGCCACTGAGAGAGAGTCTGGGAGTGACCCTGGTTTCCTGGGGGTTGCAGCTCGCAGCTCCTCCAGACGCAGGGTGTCCTCCGGCAGCTCTGTTTAGTGCTCGCTCCTCTGGGTGAGAGCGAGCCCCGGGCTGATGTTACAGGTGTTAGTGAGGATAAAGGCCAGAGAGAAGGGCTCTGGTGTGATTTCTAGCTCTTTTATTTCCCAGGGAGAGGCAGCAGGGAAGACAGGAGAGGGTCCAGGGTCCGGGAGAGATGGCGCAGGGCTCCGGGGTCCGGGAGAAGCGGTGCGAGGATCGGGAAGAGCTGAAGGCTTCAGAGACCAGGCAACAGGCAGGGGGATGGCAGGGGATTTATCGGGATACAAGCAGGGGAGAGTAACCAATTGGGGTACAAGGATTTACATGGAACCAACGGGGAACTAAACAGCCATGAAGCTTCCAGAACATAACCTTACACAGAACATGAAGTAATACCTTAACATGAAACATGTAAACAACATTGCAAGGAACACTGGGGGTGAGCCAGAAAGCTCACCCTGACAAGGGAGTGTGGCTCAGACAGTGGCAACCTCAGGCTGAGTCCACCAGTCTTAAGCCTGTGGTGCTGTGACTTTTGCCATATACGCCCCCATAGTTTTCAGCCAAAACTGAGGAAGACAAATTTTACCAGGGCTTTTATTGGTCCAACAGGAAAATTTGCATAGATATGTATGGCAAAATTCACAGGAGGAAATTACTGACAAAAACTAAGTAAGGTTTTGTGATGCTGCCTTAGCCAGAGACATCCTTTGTGTACTACAACATTAAGAAATTATACCCTGAGCTACTCTGGGGCATATGTAGTTCCCAACTTTGTATGTGCATTTGTTTCAGACTTGTAAAACACTTATGGACTTTCAGACACTCTAGTAAAATAAATACACAAATTTAAAAGAGTGATTAAAACATCCTGAAAGATCTCAAATTTTATATGAAATAGACATTGAAGTAACAAGTAGTATAACGTACATTTCATATTTCATTCATAAGAATATGGCATTTTATGAACATGATTGTGATATATTTTTATTAATTGTGTAATTACACCAATTTGATACAGTAACATAACAAAATTCAGGGGGTTTTGCACACATACCTAAACTACTCATAAAGATTATCCGAAGTTTGATTTACTTATCATTTAGTAAAAGGTGAATGAAAACTCCCAATGTTCTAGAAGTTGCCCGAAATAAAAAAGTTAAGGACAGGCTTACTTAATAAACTACACTTACAGTTATGTCAGATGAACTTCAGTAGAAGATTCTGTACTGTATTGACAAATTTGAATGGTGATCAGAAGAGAAGCGTGCCTCAGAGTATCATACAAATCTGAATACAAATTTGAAATCCATCTCTGGTATTGTGGTGAGTTCTTACTTTCTCAATTAATAGTTGCTCAGCGGCATCTTTTTCTGACTTTGTGATTATATCTCATAACTATTTAAGACATTCTTTGTCAAGGAACAAAGTCAAGTGTTTTTACTGAAGATGGATCCCTGATCAAGTTCTGATGAGTAGGAATGATAGGAAAAAAAGCTACTATGTGCTAGGTTATTTGGAATAAAGATAAAACTTAATTTTCCTTTAAATTAACATTTTCTCCAAGCTTAGAAACGATTGGTGATTTCTCCTTAATCCTTGGGCTATAATGTAAAATTTTCTGGATTGCTGATCTTGTGCTGCTGTAAGCAGAAGTCATCATTTCCATTGAATTTTAGTTTATTCTGGTAAATGAACAAATCACAGATCAAATAAATCTATAAATGATCTGTAAGAATGCTTCAAAAGTATCAAAAGAAATCTTTAATGGGAATTTGGAAACCTTTTACATTCAGTTAAAATATCACACACAACATCAAAACCATTAGGATTAAACTGTATTTAAAATAGAAAGCAAAAGATGAATTAATGTCTTCCAACCTCATTTATTATTATATGGTACATTTCCCTTTCCCTTATATAAACTGAAAAAAACCCCAAAGCTTGGTTTTCAGAGCTGAATTACATGAGTATTTAGAAAATGCTGCTCCATACCCTGAACTTCAGAAACTCTTATGCTTCATGGAAGGTTAGTTCTCTACAATGAAGACAAAAAAATAAAGGAATTTGGCACTTAATAGTACAAGCAGGTTTTGGACAATAGCGTAACACCCAACATCTTGAAATCAAAAAGGCAGAAGCTCCCCTGAGATTAGTTAATTTTAATTTCTGGTGAGTGTGTGTCTCACAAGAGCCCACTGGATGGCTCCCTTACCACTGTCAGGGTTTGAACTTCTTCAAGCACTCACTGTATTCCCATGTTGCATCTGCATTAGGTGAGCTCCACTGCCTCAGGAAACTGCTCAAAATAAATGAAAATGCATCTCCACTCATGGTCTGTGGGTTTGCAAGTGCAAGGTGTCCTCCCAAAACACTGAACATCAGGTTCCTGTACAAAACAGTGGCTCCTAATGTGTGAGTGTAAAAGATGGTTGAAAAGCTATATATAACCCCATCCAACCCCAAAAAAACCCAAACCCAGAGAGTACACTAGGAAAAAAAATTAAAATAATTTTTTAAAAATTGGGTTGAATTCTTCCATCCTCTTATAATGCACCACAAAAAGAGTTAGACATAGTCATCTTTAAACTGAGTAATCCATCCTCCTCAGAAACTTTGTAAAGGCAACAGGACAAAGAAAAATAAGGAAGAGAGGAGTGTTGAAAAGGCTTATCTTGGGGGAGTCAAGGGTCATAAAAAGGAGAAGTGTCAGTCAGAGTACACTTTGTTCCTTGGAGCAGTTTGATTTTGCAATTCAGGATTTACATTAGTTTTAACAGTAAGCTGATCCTAAAACAAATGGTCCTTTCTTTAATTAGATCTATATATATATGCAAGATGTGATATATCAAAGAGCTTCCATTGAATTTTTCTAGTGTAATAGTTTTAGAGCAGATGGTAAAATTTGTGATCTCCACGAGTTAATCCATGGCAGGGCCTTCAGTTATTGTGGAGAAAGCATAACTCAAATCTACGTCTTGTGTTGAAAAGCTAAAGCCCTATTTATTTCTCTTAGCAATATTCCAAAAGAGATTTTATTGCAAAGCCTATTATGTGAAAAAACCACCAATGTGACTTATAAAATTCCTGAATATCTCTGATAAAATTCTTAAAATATTTTCAATTTTCAGTCTATGTTCCATAGAGCAGTATGAATAATTTAATTCTTCCTTTTTTTTACTCTCCACTAATCCCCTTAAATACAGTAAACTAAAAAACATTTTAAAAAAAAAGGCATAATGAAAACAAGGGAGATAATGGGCTGTCATCAGTCACAGATTTACTCTCTTGGGAAATCATCTGAATACCTTACTTACATAAAATTCCACTGATGTCCAAGAATGTTTTTATTCAATATTGTATATATATGTTATATATATTGTATATATAATAATGTATATAGCATTCAACCTTTACTCTGTGTTCCAGTCTAAGCTGTTTTCTTACATTATAGTTTCTATCTGATATGTAGAATATGTCATTCTGTGTATATTGAATGTAACAGACATGTAAGTCTGTGCACATGTGAGATATAAATACCATTTTCTTCAGAAATTAAGGATGACTGTCAGGGTGTACAGCAGGCTGATTGTTTTATACCACACTGGACATATATATGCTCAGAATGCCATTACAGCAAATGAAAATCACAACCACTTTCACCAAGTCAATTAACCAGCTGGATCAACTGACTCATATTACCTCTAGGAAGTGATATCTTACTGTAGGTATAAAATACGTTAGGCAGGTATCTTAGTTAAAGAAAACTTCAACCTATTTATTGCAAACTGACTAAGTGGTTATCTAGACCTACTTATTTTCAGCTGCTTGTGTTACTTGCAAAACAGAATTTATTCCCTTATTGTTTCTGCTCTTCTAGATCAAGACAGACACAAACTGTCCATACTGACTTTAAATAGCTCACTACTTATCATGTTTTCACTTTTGGATGTACTTCTTGGGCATCTAATTCTAGCACATGATGTGCAATTAGCTTAAATGCTTCACTCAGGTATACATTTGACTCCAGAAGAGCTAGGTAATGCACTGCAGTGAAATTATTCCCACTTCTCCTACTCACTGTTGTAGGGGTCTAGCTGTTTAACCAGAAAATTTTGTGTTATTTGGCAATTCCAGTAAGCTGTTGGCACAAGAAAACCTTTTTTCTCACAGGCCTGTAGTGTAGCCTGGGACAAGAATGTTTTGCATTTTCTGTGTAATGAGGAGCAAATGTGAATCATTTAGAAATGTCTTGCTCATTGTGTTTTCAGTTGCACATAGTTCAAGAATCACTTCTCTGATGGACAGTCAGCAATATAAGTATTTCTATAAAGATAAACTCTGTTGCCAGTAAAAAGTACTTGATAAAATTATAATAAAACTTTCAAGGGGTAAAATAGTAATCTCCTTTACAACTTTATATAATGTAAATTTTTAGCTAAGCAGTATTTGTAATTAAAGCCACGAAAGCCCTGAACCTGACAAGGGACACAAAGAACAGTACTTCTAAACGCATGTCAGTCAGAAAAGGAAGGTCAAAGAAAGTGCAACTACCACACCCAATGAACAAGTCTGGCAAACCGGTAACAACAAACTGAGATGCTGAATAAATTTTTTTGCCTCAGTCCTCACTAGCAATCTCTTTTCCCACACACTGAGTGAATGGATTGCAAGGGAGGGAATGGGGAAGAAAACCCTCTCCTACTGTAAGAGAGTATCAGGTGTTTGTGACCACCTGAGGAGGTCTGTGGGACCAGAGGAGATGCATCCCAGAGTCCTGAAGGAACTGCCTGATGTAGCACACAAACTACTCTCCATGATATTTGAAAAGTCATGGCAGTCAGGTGAAGTCTCAGACCATTGGAAAAAAGGAAACACTGCATCCATTCTTTAAAAGGGTAGAAAGGAGGACTCTAGGGAGTACCAGCCTGTCAGCCTCATCTCTGTGCCTGGGAAGGTTATGGAACAGCTCTTCCTAGAAGCTCTGCTAAGTCTCATTCCATGGAGGAAAGGGAGGTGATTTGAGAAAATCAGCACTGCTTCACCAAGGACAAGTCTTGACAGAACAATGTATTGGTCTTTTATGATGGAGTACCTCCATCATTGGAAAGGGAAGAGCTACGGATGTCATGTGTCTGAACTTCTGTAAGGTCTTTTACATGGTCCTCCCACAACATCCTTCCCTCTAAAGCGGAAAGATACTGTTTGATGGATGGACTGTTCACCGCAAAAGGAATTGACTGCATGACCAGAGAATAGTGGTCAATGTCCAAACAGACGTTGGGGACAAGTGATGTCCCTCAGGAGTCCTTAATGGGAGCAGTACTGTTTAGTATCTTTATCTGTGACACAGACAAAGTGACTGAGTGCAGCCTAAGCGAGTTTATTGACAACACTAAGCTGAGTAGTGCAGTTGACAAATATGAGACAGAATGCCATACAGAAGGACCTTGACAGACTTGAGAAATGGGCTCATAAGAAACTCATGATACTCAACAAGTCCAAATGCAAGGAACTGCAACTGGGTCAGCAAAGCCCCCAGTATCAACACACGCTGGGTTGAATGAAGGGACTGAGAGCAGCCCTGCTAAGAAAAACTTGAGGGCACTGGCAGATGAGAAGCTGGACATGACCCAGGAACGTGCACTGACAGGCTGGAAAGCCAATTATGAACTGGGCTGCATCCAAAGCAGAGTGGCCAGCAGGGCGAGCAAGGAGATTCTGCCTCTCTGCTCCGCTCTGGTGAGACCCCACCTGCAGTGCTGCCTCCAGCTCTGGGGTCCCCAGCACAGGAAGGACATGGACCTCTTGGAGTGAATCCCAGAGGAGGCCACCAAGATGATCAGAGGGCTGGAGCACTTCTCCCATGAAGATGGGTTGAGAGAGTTAGCGTTGTTGAGCCTGGAGATGAAAAGGCTCCAGGGAGATGTTATTGGGGCCTTAAATATTTAAAGGGGGCCTATCAGAAAGATGGGTACAAACTTTTTAGCACAGCCTGCAGCAATGGGACAAGGGGTAATGGCTTAAAGCAGGGTAGATTCAGACTGGATATAAGGAAGAAATTTTTCATTATGAGGATGGTAAAACACTGGAACAGGTTGACCAGAGAAGCTGTAGATGCCCCGTTCTTGGAAGTATTCAAGACCAGGCTGGATGGGGCCCTGAGCAACCTGGTCTGGTGGAAGGTGTCCCTGTCCATTGCAAGGGGGAAGCTGGACTAGGATGACCTTTAAAGGTTCCTTCCAACTAAACCATTCTATGATTTTATGAGTCTGCAAAAACATACAAGAATAGGTATGGTATAATTCCACTGACCTTATATTTCTAAACACATTTGGAACACTTAGTAATTTCTAGTGCACATCAATTTGATTGTGATTATTGTTTATTTTCTCATTGTTAAGCATTATACCATAGTGACAATGTGATTGTGAATGACATTCTAGTTCCTTTGCTTTGTATTTTCCTTTGTATTTTCCAGAGTTTATGATGTTGAGAAGAAAAAAAATTCTAGCTTTGGTACCACACTTTCAGCTTTGAAACTCTTTTCTCTCTGACATTTAAGTAATAATCAGACCACTATATAAGGAAGGATACACCCTTGTAAATGAACACATTTTCAGCTGATCAAACTCAATATATTTTAGTATGCAAATAAAACCCAGCAAAATTTGGCAAGCATGTGCTCCTTAATTGATGACTAATTTCTTCAGCTTTCTTAAGTAAATATTTTTATAAATATGACATAATTACTTGAAATGTTTTTCCTATTTGGACCTTTCACTTTTTAAAGCAAATATTGAAAGCCTTCTTTGAGAACTACTAACTTTATTCTTGGTTTTTAATGGGGTCAGGCAGGTACAGGTTTCTTTCACTAATTTTCAGAGGTCAACATATGTACTAACACAATTGCAAATCCCGCATCTTTACTCCTGGGCTAGCAGACACAGAAGAAGCAATTGTCTTTAATTAGACAGTAAAATGAGGTTAGCATTTCAATTTGGAAAGGTAGCAAAGGGTGACATTCTACAGTAAAGACTGGATCTGCTATGGGTGAAAGACTAGATTAGGCTGAAGGAGGGCTCTGCTGGACTAGGGTTTCAGGGAGGATTAGCTGGGATTGGTGAGCTAGTGGAAGACCTAGAAATAGACTGCTGTAATCCATAATAATACTTACAAGTATGGAGACATGTCATTGCACCTAGGTTTAGACCTGAAGCTGGTTTCCTGTCATATGTTATTTCTAGTTTTTGCACTTGCAGATTTTGATGTAGTAGGACTATAGTACATATATATATATATATATAACATGGGAAGAAGCTTTAGGACTGTTGAGCTAGGGTTAGTTCTGTTTTACTGGGAGCTGTTCTTGCTGACCAGACATAGTTGGCCTACAGTCATACCTGGATCCACAAGAAATTGCTGTGTTTGGTTAAACATGATGGCATTGTATCAAATTCAGAGAAGAATTGGAATTTGAAGTTAGAATCTAAGTTGATGAAGTTATAGAATCATTTAGGTTGGAAAAGACCTCTAAAATTATCTAGTCATACTGTTAACCTACCACTGCCATGTTCACGCCTCTAACTGTCACATCCACACATCTCCTAATATCTGATCTAAATCTTCCCTGATCTTAATCTTCCCTGGTGCAACTTGAGGCTATTCTCTTTCATCCTGTCACTTGTTGCCCGGGAGAAGGAAGTGATCCCCATCTGACTACAGTCTCCTTTCCTCTAGTTGTTGAAAGTGAAAACATACCCCCTCAGCTTCCTGTTCTTCAGGCTATACAACCCCAGCTCCCTCAGCCACTCCTCATAAGACATACCCTCCAGACCCCTCACCAGCTTTGTTGTCCTCCTCCGACATGGTTCAGACCTCCCAGTGTCTTTCCTATAGTGAGGGGCCAAAAACTGAACAGAGGATCTGAGGTTTGCCTTACCAATGCTGAGTACAGAGGGACGATCATTGCCCTAGTTCAGTTGGCCATAAGCCAGATTGCCACTGGCCTTCTCAGTCACCTGGGCATACTGCTGGCTCATGTGGCGAGATCATGAGACACTTTCAGTCCTACAGTGATGACTGTCTTAGGTAGTAAGGCTACAAACTGTCTGGAGATTTTTAAAGGAAAAATGGCTTGTACTCTTGATTAAGCCAAATTTTGAGGACTGGATATATCTCTAGGCTAAGACTGTGTTTATAACACTGTCTTTTACACAGAAACATGCACATGCGAAAAAGATAATGGTACTGTGGAAAACACTCAATGACCCCATATACGTCATGCTTTCATATAATCTCAAAAATAACAGAGGCTCAGACTTACAAAGACTGCCATTTCTGAGTCAGAAAGAATGGACAACAACACATAGAGTAGAAATGCCCCTTTCCTTCTACATAACAAAATGTGAGTAATATTGACCAGATTTATCCTTGATTTTGTAACTTCTATGCTTACATGATAAGTTCTGTGTTCATCCCTAATCCCTCAAAACCCCCAGTTGACCAACTAAGAATTAATAGTGCTACTTGCCATTTAAATTTCTTAAGTAGTTATTAAATAATGTAACATTTGACTGCCTTGCTATAGAAAACTGGTTTTATCATACACATAAAATATTTATTTATATTTTAACTATAAATTACACAACAATAATTTTGCTCTTAAGTTAAGCATCTTCTTAGAAAGATGAATATAGAGAATGCAATATGGTTAGATCTGGCCAAGATATCACAGTATTTATAAACAAAAACTTGAATAAAAATGTAACATCTCTTTAGTAATTTCAGTAATGCTGAATTTGAAAAAGTATAAAATAAGAATTCTTCATAAAATCACTGCATTTCTATTAAAAAATGACTGACTCCTATATGCTGCAATATATCATATTGATACCTAAATTGATATGAACATCTCAAACCAAGAGAAAGGTCCCAAGTCATATAGAGAGCAGAGGCTGTCATCTCATGAACTGGTACTTTTCATGGCAAAAATTACTGACATCTGAAATAATTAAGGTGGACAACTTTACTAACAGGAATTAACAAGCTTTTAACAGACAAAAGCGTATACTGAGTTAAATTCTTAAAGCAATTTTGCTAGAATCAGAGTTATGTGAAGAAACAATGTGAACTTCTGTCAGAGGTTGGGGGGTTGTCTTGGAATTTTCTCCCATCACTGTTACCAGGTAACAAATAGGCGGACAATTAAGGCCATCAGCTCCTTTGTGAAAGACAAAAGAAGTGAGCTTGGGTGAGGACGGAGAAGGGGGGAGCCGAGCCGGCCGGGAGGAGAAGGCTGACTCTCTGTCTCGTCCGGCGAGGAGAAAAGGAGAGGCTGCTCTCTGGGCTTTGGGGGCTGCAATCGGAGGAAGACTCAGCTGTGTCCTGTTTTCGTTCTCCGAGTGGGGGTGAGCTTCTAATTTGACCTTTTTCATTACTGGGAGGGAGCACGTTTTCCCGGGCTGCGTTTTCTCGCAGCAGTTACTGAGAGAGTTCGGCTGCCCCTTTTGCTGCCTGCTTCCCCCTCTGCTGCCTGCTGCCCTCCCCCTCCCTTGCCGCGGGAGGCTGCGGTGTTTTGCTGGAGAATTCAGCTGTCCTCTGCCGCCTGGGACCCCAGAGTCGATTGTAACTGTAGAAGTCCTTGCCATTTGGCAGCTGGTCGGGAAAAAGAGGGAAGAGGACTGGCTTCTGTCCTGCAGCCTGCCATTGCCGCCCTGAGGTGCCTGACTACTCTCTTCGCTTCTCCGGTGAGCTGCCTGAGGCTGACCTGACCCTGCATCACAGCACCACCTGCAGCCGTTCGGGAGTCACCACAACCGCCCTGCCCAGCGGAGATCAGCGGCGCCTCCTGCTGTTTGTTTTTCTTTCTATCGTAACTACACCAATTAACGGGAAAGTTATTTTTATTAATTCCTAGTTCTATTTATGGTTATTATTGTTGTTATTACTTGTTCATAAATATTAGTAAAGAACTGTAATTCCTTTTTCCCGTATCTTTGCCTGAGAGCCCTTAATTTCAAAATTAAATAATTCGGAGGGAGGGAAAAAAATCACGTTCTCTGTCTTAAGGGAGGGTCCAACCTCTCTTAACAGACACCTGTCTTTCAAAACCAAGACAACTTCTGATTCACCTCTGGAAAGGGTTTATTAAAATGAGGTAGTATCCTTATATTTACTTCTTTTTACCTTTTTCACAGTAAATATTGTATGCAATTATATAAATACAGAATGTAGAAATAAATTTAAGGCTTATTTTACTTCCCTGAGCTTTAATACACCACCCATGAACAGGTACAATGTACTAAAGAAATAGGCAGCATGTGCTTCAGGTTGTACAGTCCTCAGGACAGGGACTCTTCTCACTGTAGATTAAAAGAAATTTTATTAGTTATAATCAGGGCAAAATACTCACTGCTCTGCTGCCTTTAACTCTTACCCTGCTTAGTGTAAGCTTCTTCTCATTCCAGCTGTCACAGAGCACACTTGTGCTAACAATTTTTACCTCAACCTTTCTGGCAGAATAAACATTGCTAACATATATAATCTTTAATGTCACAGAGTTGTTAGCAGTTCTGTTCCCATTATAATCAAATAGAAATATTTATGTATGAACTCTTACTGTCACAACTTTGCTGTCTTTCATAGCTCCCTCGATGGGATGGAAAGCAGAGTCAACTCTACATATAGGATACTGTTCTTCTGCACACTTGCTGTATTATCTGAAACAATTATACTTACTTTGCTTTTGTTCTCTTCATCAAGTTTAAATTAGTTTAATGATGTCAGTCATCCTGGGTTTCTCTCTTCTTTCCATGTTATGCTGGAATAGTCACATTGACTTCATAGAAGTTAAGTGACACATTTCTGCTAAGTTCAGTAGATGGACAATTTCAGTTTCCTTCCTCTCTTCCTCTTTCCTGGAAGACACATCAGCACATCTGATAATAATGAAACATCCACACAGGTCATTACATTGCCTGCAAGTCCTTAAAAGGCTGTCTAGAAAAATAAGTCCTTAAAAAAATTTTCTGTTGTTTAGTTCTTGGCTTACTGCTCCCCTTGAACAGCTCCTCCTTCAGAGTGTGGACATATTTCCCTCTTCCAATTACTTCTTTCTGCTTTCTTTGCTGGTATTATGCTTCCATTCTTCCACCTCCTCCTCACAAGCCCTGCATATTTGTCTCTTTGACAAGTTAATTGCACACTTCTTCTGCTATCCCTATTACTTTTTCCACATTAAGGTAATTACAGAGGTCTCCTGCTGTTGCCCAAAGCAGCTTAAAGACAGAAGCTGAAGCCAAGTTAAGAGGGGAGGGGAGCAAACACCTTTATTTCACCCGTCCTCCGAGAACAAACTGCAAAGGTGGGGGGAGGGAGGGGCCCGCGGACCGATACAAAGGCCCCAAGTGAGAAACCAAAAGGTGACAAAGATGTATAACTCACTCTGCAACAGTCCTGTACGTATCATAGGTTCAGCAAATTAACATAGTTGACAAAAATCTCCCAATTAGAAACAGAGTTAATGGGGTGCTTTCATCATGGAACTGTCTTTTGGAGCCTTCTATCCTTCTATAACTTTCGAATTTCAATCGTCAGAGGACAATGGAATGTTCTCAGCTGAGGGATACTAGGGTGATAAAGGGTTCTGTTATGTCTGGGGTGCTGGATGCTGGAGTGCTACTGACTAAAGTTACTAGACACCTACAGTGGAAAATTACAGGAGTTCTTATACAGAAAAGTAGAAAAAGCAAAAAATCTCTCAGCATCACTACTGATAAACATAAAATATATAAGACAATCTACAGTATTTTTAAGAATTCAGGCAGCATTTCAAATACCAGTACAAACATAATTGCAAGTGAGCAATCATCTTTCTCTTGCAACCTATCCACGGAAAACTATGAAAACTTCTAGACATGCAAAGATCCCATTCTAACAGTTCCCATTTTTCATCCCATGATTTTAGACCTTTAACTTTTTTATCTAAAACAAAAACAAACAAACAAGCAAACAAATAAACAAAATTTGTGTCATGATTTTCTTTTGAACACTTCATTACAAGAAACCTCAACTTCAAAACAAAATCATGCTTATCATTGTGCCATTCTCAATTTAAGTTTATTTCTCTCTCTTGTTTTATAGTTTTCTTCTAAGAAAACTAGCTTTGTCTTATCTCATGACAGATTTTTGTCCTCACATGTCAATTTTTTCTTTTCTATGCAGTTTCAGGTAGAACTTTCTGTGCATCAGTTCCTGCACATTACCTGTTGTCCTTTTGCTTGGCACCACTGAGAAGAGCCTGGCTCCACCTTCTCAGCACCTCCCCTTCAGATACTTACAGACACTGATGATGTCTCAGTCACCTCTTTTCCAGATAAATATACCCAGCTCTTTCAACCTTTCCTCATAAAAGAGATGGTCCAGCCCCTTAATCATCTTTGTCACCCCCTGCTAGACCTGCTCCAGGAGCTCCATGTCTTTCTTATACCGAGGAGCTCAGAACTGGGCACAGCATTCAAGATGCAGCCTCATCAGGGCTGCGTAGAAGGGCAGGATCACCTCCCTCAGCCTGCTTGGAATGCTCTTCCTAATGTACCCCAGGATAACATTGGCATTTTTGGCCACAAGGGCACACTGCTGGCTCACAGACAGATTATTGTGTTGCTAGATGAAAAACTGTTTGCACCTAGTGGGTTAATACAATGCTTATTTTTCAGAAACCTCTGGCTAAAAAACCCTGTTTACTTGGAAACAATTGGCCGACTACTATAATAATTGGTGGCTGAAGTATACTTTGGCAATTTGTAAAGAAAGGGGACATTGGAAAAGGGAGTGTCCCCAGGCCAGGGGAAATCAGACAGGAAACCTAAATGTGGCAAATCATCCAGCCAATGATCATAAGTCAAGATGAAGAATACCCCTGAAGGGGACCAGAGGAGTCATCCTCAGCTGAGCCCCTGGTTAGACTACTGCTGGGGAATAAAAAGGTAAATGTTTTTAATTGATACCTAAGCAACTTACTCGGTACTGAATACATGCAGAGGAAAACTTAGCTCAGAACCTGTAAGTGTTGTGGGTGTGACAGGGAAGAAAGAGAACAGGCTTTTTTTTTTTTTTTTTTTGTACAACCATTACCATTTAAATTAAGAAAACAGTGGGGGACACATCAGTTGTTGTATAAACCTGAATGCCCAATCCTCTTGTTGGGGAGACATTTATTGGGAAAATTGGATAATCAAATAACTTTCCTAGATGGGGAAATACAAATTCAAATACCTGAATGAAAAGCTGTCAAGGCAAATATTTTTATGTTACAGGAATCCAGTGAGGTGGAAGGACTCACAGAGGAGAATGAGAATGCTGCAACCCCACTGGTATGGGCAACTGAAATGCCTGGACGATAAAAGGTGGACAAACTGGTAAGTCAGACTGGTAAGGCAAAACCAATATCCTATGAAGCAGGAAAAATTTGTAGAAGCCAATAATTTTATTTTTTTTTAAATTATGGGTTATGGAAAGTGTATGAATCAGAATACAACACACCAATATTACCAGTTAAAAGCAAAATGGGGAATATAGATAAGTAAAAGATTTAAGTGCCATTAATAAAATACTACCTGATATTCATCCAGTAGTAGCTAATCTGTACACACCTTTGACAGCACTGAAAGGGGAATACAAATCCTTCATAGTGCTTAATCTTAAGGATATCTTTTTCCGTAATACCTCTTGACCAAGACAGTTAGAAATTGTTTGCTTTTGAGTGGGAGAATCCAAACAATGGGCAGAAGGTTCAGCTAACATGGACCATGCTATCCCAGGGTTTCAAAATAGCCCCACTGTATTTGGCAATCAGTTGGCAAAAGAAATTGGAAAGCTGGAAAATCTGGATAGAACTTTACTATAATGTATAGATGATATTCTGACAGCAACCAAGACTGAAGGAAGTGCCTTGATGCTGCTATAAGTCTGTTAAATTTCTTAGGGCAATCAAGATACAGGGTGTCCAAGAAAATAGCACAAACAGGCAAAAAAGTGAAGCAGTGATATATCCTGGTTTTGTTATGTCGCAATAAAACTTGGGAAGCAGCCAAAAAGAAGCCATTTGCCAGACTCTGAAGCCACGAATGTGAGAGATCTATAAGTCTTCTTAACGGGATGGTGAAATACCAAGTTGCCTCACTGGAACAGGACAATGTTGAACCTATGACCGGATCTCAAGAGTCATCCTACCTAGGACCTGGAACTGGAGCTATAGACTGGTGAGAGCAGCATGGTATGAAATGGAAGATGGGCAGCTGGGTATATACTGGTAACCTCGACCCAGGTAACAGAAGTCCAGGCTTTACCTATTAACACATCAGGACAAAAAGCAGAATTAATGGCTTTGCACAAAGTGCTGGCAATTGCTGAAGGTAAAAGGGTAAATATATGGAGTGATCTAAAATGTGGTTTTAGAATAATACATGCCCATGAAGCTATATGAAAGGAAAGGGGATGGTTACCGGCACAGGGATTTCCTAGGAAATACAAAGAAGAAATCAGTCAACCATTACAGAGTGTGCAAAAGCTGAAAGAAATGGCCATAATGCACTTGTAAAGCCCATCAGTTTGGAAATACCCCAGTTAATACAGGGAATCGATTAGCTGACAAAACAACTAAAGAGGTTGCTGAAAAAGGTAACCTTGAACCAATACCTCACAAAAAGTTTAAAACCTGGAACAAAACCAAAATTATAGTGTTGTGGTTTGAGAAGTTTGGGGGGTCTAGTTTTTGGGTGTGGTAGGGGCCAAAAGATGGCTCCTGTAAGGAGCTTCCAGAAGCTCCCACAGCTGTCCGGTCAGGGCCTATCTCTGATGGCTCCTGGGAGATTGATGTGCTGTTTTCCACAGTTGGGCCAATTAGGAAGGACAGAAACGCCTCTGCGACAGTATATTTAAGAAGCAATCTCTGTAGTACGCATGCGCGCGCCATGTAACCCTGTAGTCATGTAGTTAGTAGATTAGGCAGGGGAGAAGGAGTACAGCAAATAACTAGGAAAAACAACTGAAACATCAGATACGAAAGCCAACAAACGATGCCAGTCTGCCAAAGAAGGGAAGCAATGGAGGAGGAGGTTCCTGCAGCATCGGAACTGATACATCTTCAAAGCCTGTGGCGAGAAACTTTAATCAAACTTGGAGCGGAGACGGTGCAGGAGGGAGTGAACTCCCACAAGAGTAGCTGTGTCTGGTGGGGACCAAGGACTTTACTCCTGAGTCAATAAGGGAGTCAATTATGTTAAAAGAAGCCTGGTTTTATTCCTATCCTAAGAGAAAGACCAGCCCAATGGAAAGGATGAAGCAGAGACAATGTAGAAAGGAGTGATCTCCTACAGAAGGGGCTTTGGTCTGGTGAGGAATGGACACAGTCAGTAACTGCTTCTACTCCTAGAAGAGTTGAACTGCAGGAGTCGGTGAGGTAAAGAAGCTTTGGGTCACCCCCACCCTAAGTGTGGACCAGCCTGATTTGGGAGGCAACAGCGGCGGCAGTTTCGGGCGGGCTGCGTGCCAACTTCTGCAAACCGTGCCTTGGTGCCAAAGGGGAGAGAGAGAGACCCCTCCAGGTATAATTGCTAAGAAGAAGAAACACCTGAGCATCTGAGGACTAAACTCATTAGAGAAAAAAACCCCTCCCCGGGTTCCCCTTATGATCTGGGAGGAGAGAGAGGGCTGTGAAGCTTTGGGGGTGGGGGAGGGGGGGGAAGATGGGAGGACGGCAGAGAAAAGAATGTTTGGGAGATGTTCCTTTGTTTTTGCTTGCTCCTTTGACTCTGTAATAAATTCACTTTATCACTTAGAAGCTCTGACCTTGTCTCAGCCTGATTTTGCTCCTCTACCAGCATGTCTTATCATAGTTAGTAACACAGTTCAATTGGGAAGGAAAAAAAGCAGTTCTAGTGGGGCCTTGGCCGTTGGCCAGGGCTAAACCACTACATATAGTAATCAGGGTAGGGACTTAGCCCCATTATTACAAGTTAGGGCAAATCCCAGCAGCTGATTGGTAACCTCATGTGGGCAGATAATTGTACCTCCACAACGAAAGTATAAAATAATGGAACTAAAACACTAAGAAATACATTGTGAAATAGAGAAATAGAAAGGAAAAGTGGAATTGCACTCAGATAAACACTGGTGTTAGTAGGAATCCTGAGGTACAGGGTCATGACTGTGACCCAGGCTTTAAGGCTGAGATTTATTTTTAGAAATTATCGTACTTTTTTTCATGACTCTTGGTCTTACCTAACAACAAGGAGAGATACAGACTGTCAGCAGGACATCATAAAAACATTAGGACCCACAGCATGGGCAGGACGTAATGGAATTTGGACCACACACTTGGCATAAGGAGCATCAAGAGCACAATGGATATTAGGAGTATTAACATTATGTATCTTGTGGAAGGAGTCAACATCGGGAACCCAACCATGGGGAACAGTTAAACATGATGAAACTTGGACGCATCCCAGTGTAAGAACTACAGTGAGATGGATTTTAGGATCTATCTTTACTCCTCAAACATCTACTGTTAGGAACAGACTAGCCATACACAATTTGACTCTAAAAATTGAAACTTTTTCAAATGTGACTCAGTGGGGGTTTGCTGAAATAAATTAACAATTGCAAGCCACAACTAAAATGACCTTACAAAACAGATTGCCTTTAGATCTATTGCTGTTACATGAACATGAAGCATGTGCTTGCCTGAATTTAAATAACAATATTTGTTGTGTGCACATTCCAAATGTGACTACTTTGATCAGATAGAGAGGATAATATTGCTGCATCTAGCAGAGAATTAAGGGCAGGATTAGAAAGCAATTAGTTCAATAAACTGTTTAAAGGACTTGGATATTCTCTGACTGGTTTGATGGCCTCACTTTTGCGAAGTATAATTTTGATCATAGCAATAACTGTGATTATGATACTTGCTTTAAGCTGCATAAAAAACATGATTGCTCATGCAACGTGATGAACTTATATGATGTTAGTAAAAAAGCAAAATGGGGCTTATGAAGAATTGAAGTAAAGACAAGGTCCACAAGCCTTGGAGGGTGGGAATGTTGCCAGGTGAAAAATTGTTTGCACCTGGTGTGTTAATACAACGCCTATTTTTCAAAAACCACTGGCCTATGGAACGGCACAATACTTGTTCTGTAGCAAGAAGAACGGGAAAGCAACCAGCCCAGTTGTGCCAGCTTTTACCAGGTCACCAAGTGGTCAGGTATGACTCTGAGGTTGCCAACCACCAGGCATGACCAAAGAGACCCCCCAGGACAGAAGAAAGCAAGTGTAAAGAGGAGGGAACATATGTTAGTGATGATGATCATATGTATGTTTATTCTGGGAAAATCAATGAATATTATGCAAAACATAGCATATAAACAGCAGTTTTTTCTGTACTCAGCTTGCACAATATTTCAGAGGACATATCCCTTCGTGCATCTGGCCGAAGAAAGAATACCTGTTTCTTAATGCTACAATGGTGCTAAGGAATTTTTATTTTTACCAATTTTTGAACAAAATTCTGAACAATTGTTCAGCAGGAGCCCCAGGTCCTTCTCTTCAGAGCTGCTTTCCAGAAGGCCAGCCACCAGCCCGTAATGGTGCATAGGGTTATTCTTCCACAGGTGCATCCCTGCATTTGCCTTTGTGGAGTTTCAGAAGGTTCCTCTCTGCCAAACTTTCCAGACTGTCTAAGCTGAAAATGAACTTTCCCCACAGTAGGGCTGAAAGTGAAGGGAAATTTCCCAGCAGAGTGGTGTGTAAGGTTTGTAAATTGCACGAACAGCTGCAAAAACCTCACCAGCCTCCTGGTGCTCTTAGGGTGTAATATAACAGAAGAGGTCAGCTCTGCAAAGGCACATACGACTACTCTTCAGATGGCTTTTGATGTGCAACCACAGATCTTATTTGTATATTTTGACAAATGTCACAGGCAGCCCACGCATATATGCTACCAAAGGCTGATTTTGGTGAAGAATTTAAAAAGGAACCATTTAGACCAAGGAGAGAGATAGATTAGATGGATCTGAACTGTGAGTTGGAAGTTGTTCTTTTTAGCCTGCAGAGCCTAAATGCAGTGCCCTTTTTGAGCAGGGGTGGCATTGAGCCACCACACTCTTTAAGTGACTCAGACGCAATGTGGTAAAAAGTATAAACTTTACCTCAGAGATCTTAGCTGCCTTATGTGCAGAAATGACCCAACTACATGAAGCTATGAGAATAGAGCAGCTATAAACTATTTGCTACTGCAATCATGAATGTAAAGACTTTAAAGGGATGTGTTTTTTAAGCTACTTGAGAACTCATAGTTAGTTGAAGAGAAAATTGATCAATAGTGTAGATATCTCAGGAAATAAAATAATATACAGGAGCAGATTTTTTTGCTAACTTCATGGTTACCAAATAAAGGATAGTTGAAACAATTGTATTTATTATTTATTCTTCTACTGGTGCTACTTATTGTTTGTTGTGTGTTACAGTATATACATACATATACACGGAAGCATAATGATGATGGGTAGTATCAATGCTAAATGATGTTCCAGTTTCATGAATATGAAGGGGGTGGGTAAGAGGGATGATACCATAATTACAAGAGAAAAGATGCAGTGGGACTTGCTGGCATGGGAAAATCTCTTGGAATTTGAGAGAAAACAAGAGGAGATGTTTTCTGATAAAATAGGTGAGGCTCAAATGGTTTCAGACTCAGATTGAGAAATTTAAGTCTCAAAGGGGAGAAATCATGAATGATGAATGATTTAAGAAAAATATTTTGCAGCATGAATAATTAAGAACAAATACCATAAAGACTCAGATAAGTAGGAAACTGTGCTTGGCAGTGTACCATAAATTTTATTCAAGTTAGCAAAATCAACTAAAACCATGTCCTTCAGACGAACTTATCTCATTATTACATGAAAACCACACCCCTAAAGCGTAGGCTGCCCACCTCCAGCTGAAGTCCCTCACACTGAACATGAGCAACAAATTGAAAATACGTTATACCTTTACACTGAAATGGGAAAACCTTAAAGACTCATAGAATGGTATGGTTTCAAAGGGACTTTCAAGATCATCTGTTTTCAATCTCCCTGTGATGGGCCGGGGCACCTCCCACTAGACCAGGTTCTTCAGTGCTTCATTCAACTTGGCCTTGAACAATTCCAGGGATGCAGTATCCGCAACTTCTCTGGGAAACCTGTTCCACTGTCTCACCACCACCACAGTAAACAATTTCTTCTGTATATCTAACCTAAATTTTCTTTCTTTGAGTTCAATAGCTAATAAGTAGGCATGTAACAAGAAATTAGGTAAGCTTGTACTTTTGTGTCATGAAAGTAGAAATACGCTCTCTAACTGTAACTGGGTATGCTGGCTTTGTGGGTTCAACTCTGCACAGACATGAAATAAACAATATCTCGACTCTGTGTGGGTCGGCTTCTTACACAACAGATAAAAGAACCTGTATTTGGGACAACACTGCCAGTGAGTAGGCTGGCAGAGTGCATGAAGCTAGGAAGGGACCCAGTGGGGATGGGTGACCATGGTGACATCCCAGACCACTTGGTGTCATGCTCAGCAATGAGAGCTGGGGTAAGAAGGAGCACTGGGTATTAGGAGTTAAGGTGCTTGTTTTCCTAAGTAACCTTTACACATGACAAAGCTCTGCTTTTGTGGAAATGGCTAAATCCACATCTGCCTGCTAATCTGAAGTACTGAAATACTTATTTTGCCTTGCTTGTGTGCACAGCTTTTGGCTTTACCTATTAAACTCTTTTTATTTAAATGGCCATTTTTTCACTTTCACCCTTCTTTGTTCTCCACCCTCCTGTGACAGTGACCAAAGAACTGTGTGGGCAGCTGCCTGCCAGGTCTATCCCCCAACAGCCATGTAAAACCAGATTTGCCTGGTGTTAATTTGCAGAATTATGCAATGAAGAAAAATACAGAGAGCCAAATGCACACCATATTCGCGGTATAAATGAAGCCTGCCTTTTCTAGTCTCGCCCCGTATTTCCATCCACAGACAGGATTAATCTGTGTCTTTGGGGCAGGGTTATACGTGGCTGGGTCAAACTTTTATGTCCTATGAAGCGCTGGGGCCTCGGATTCTCCCGCGGCTCCCCTTCTGCCGGTTGCCCATGGACGCTGCGGCGCTGCCCGGCCCGACAGCCCCGGGCACGGAGCCCTCAGCGCCCTCAGGGCCGCGCGTGCCGCCACGGAGACGTCAGCCCCGACTGCCCGCGGGCCTCGCGCCGGCCGCAGACAGCGCGCGGGGC
>VZRZ01008552.1:71057-111881 GCA_013398175.1 Climacteris rufus
CGCGCCCGGCCAAGCGGGACGGGCGGCCCGGATTGCGGGCGGGAGGGTCGCGCCCGCTCCGCGGGGTTTGAAATTCCTGCCCCTCCGGGCCGAACAAAGAGCGAGGAAACGCCTGGACCCTTCCTCTGCACCTCCCACGCCGCGGGCTTTCACCAGCCGAGCGGACCCCGTTCCCACCCCCTGCCCGGGTACCCCCTGCTTTGCCCGCGGCCGGCCGAGCGGGCGGGAGGGCGCGCACCATGTGGATCCAGGTCCGCACTATCGACGGCACCGAGACCCAGACCATCGATGACCTGAGCCGCCTCACCAAGATCGAATGCCTGCGGGAGAAGATCCAGGAGACGTTCCGTGTGAGCCCCGATCGCCAGCGCCTCTTCTACCGGGGCAAGCAGGTGAGGCAGGAACACCCTTATTCGGGCGGACCCTCGGGGGTCTCCCCTGCTCCCGCGCCCGGTTCTTTGTGCGGCTCGGGGGTCCCCGTCCCCGTCTCCGCCCATGTGCCGTCCTATGAGCTCCCGCTTTTGTTTACTCCTGGGCCTGGGGGGAAGGGAGGGGCAGCGGGGAGCCCGCCCTGACAGAATGTTCCGGGACCCCCGTTTTCCCCGATGAAGTAAAAACCTCAGGGAGTAAAACGCTTCTCTGGGTGCTGGCGAGGCCCCTTTGTGTGTTTATTTTCCCACCTGAGCGGCGGGAGGCTCCTCCCTCGGCCCCCGCCTTCATCCTGCCCAAGTGACAGGGCAGCCGGAGGCATGAGGGCGGGAAGGAGGGAGCTGTGCCCGTTGTCCTCCGCCCCGGCTGGCCAGGGCGGGAAGCGGGCCGACCGCGAGCGGTTTCCAGGGAAAACGCCGCCCTGGGTTCGCACGTGGCGGGGCGGGGAGAGGCGGTGGCGCGGGGTTAATTCGCGCGGGCAGAAGTTGTGATGCGAGGGTGGCCTCTACTTAAGAGCTCCGACGTGTCCCGGGCGGGATCAGGGCGACAGTTCAGAGAGGCGCTTCATCCCCACTATGGGAACACAGTATAGGAGGGTTGACTGGCTGAAAGCGTTCTGTGAGCTGCACCCTCCCCTGGGGTGATGGAACGATTTTGTTCCGAATACGTCGCCTCAGGCTGTAACTTTGCTGAAGGGTGTAACCTTTGAAGCTGCGTTACATAAACTACGAGGTGTGCGCAGTGCTCGAGTCGTGAAAGCGACACGAAAGGCACCGGATGTGTAGTACATTTCTGAGAAAGTGGCTCTTAAGATGCATCTTCTTAGCGTAGATGAGTTCACTTAAGTAAGCGGTGTTCACCTAAGCTGAGTAATGCAGGGCAGTGAGATTTCTGCCTCAAAAGAAATAAAGTGTGTATTTTTACAAAGGCGTGGAAAAAGCTTAAAAAATAGAAATTTAACTCTTAACCAGGAGGCAAGCATTAGCGGCTAGATGCTAAGCCTAGATTATGAACCCAGTAGCGAATGACTAAATTTTTATGTTCTACAGATTGGTGACAGTGAGGGCTTGTGAGGTCTGATCTATAGGAAACATGTACAATCACGCGTTTCTCTGAAGGGGCCAAGTCAAGTAACATGAGTCTTGAAGTTTTGCGGCTTGCTTAGCTTTGTTCTATGCTAACACACCTCTTTGGGTACAGAGGTTTGTGTGGGACACAAGGTTTATCCGAGAAGCAGGGAAGATGAGCCTGTAATGAGTTGTGCTTTTCTGTGTAGTCTGACAGTGGCCATACCAATTAGCATGAACATTTTAGTTAACAGATGTCTTGCTGAGAAAATGAGATAGTGAAATATTATAGCTGAAGTTGCCTACATGAACAGCACTTGTGAGTTTGGTACTTAGTATATCCAGTTTAGGCAATAGTTGGGATAATGTTCAGGGAAGAGTTAGGGAATTCTTTTTTATCATTTCACTCCCTGTGAATGTTAATTTTCTTGTAATTACCATAATTAATTCTGAAGTTTCCTTCTTGATTATGGGTTGCTTTTCTGTTTCCATGGTGCTCATAAGAAAAAAGGTCAGAAGGGTTGTTCTTGCACAAGTAACACTAGATGTTGAGAGACATGAAACTGTAAATAACTTCAATTCTCATGGGCTGTGATAAAATAAAACAGAATTAAAAAGGCCACGGCAGTTAAATGTGAGATGAACAGAAAATAGTATACCGAGGTGAAAAGTTAAAAAACCCCTGAAGATGGCTGTATGTGTTGTAAAAAACATTATCTAGGCCAAACCCTTTTCCTATTTTACCTGGTTAGCGCTCAATATGGTTTAATCTCTATAGTGTGCTAGTAGAACCATGATCCTACTACTGAGTACTGCTTACTGTAGTCTCTCTGGGAACTTTCTAGAAGTATTTGGATCTTGTAAGTGGTGGGAAGACTGGCTAAGTAATGTCCTTCTGAAAACAGAAGGTGTATGAGGTTATAAGGATGTAGAAATCTAAGTGAGTCACTGTTCATGGGCTGAAATTTGACAGTATCATGTTCTTAGCTTGCAGTAGAGAACAACTTCTACTAACACTTTGAGCCGGAGCCATTATTTTGCAGTTTTTTAGGAGTGTCTGTGTTCAGTTAATGCGGTTTGTGTGGTATACAGTAATTTGCTGTTATCTGATCTTCAAAGACAAATGTAAGAACTTAAGTGGGCAGTACTCCATGTCTGATTTCAGAGTTAAAATACACTAGAATTACGTAGAAAGAAACCTAGTATTGTCATTAATGCAGTACTTTGTATTAGTGTTGGGGTTTTTTTGGTGTTTTTTTCCTTTTCTTTTAAAAGCCAGGTATAATACTGGTTTGTTGAATAGTTTAGTGTCTGTTTTTTAACTTTTACTGCCGGAAGGACCTACCATTCACACCCAGCACTGAATATTCATCAAGATAGTATTACCCTATAACATGGCCTGATATTGAGGCCATCCTGTACTCCCTGGGGTTCCACATTTCTGCAGAGCTGATTGACTGTCTACTAGCCATAGAAGTCAAGTCGTATTCTAGATAGAGATAGAACTTTCAGATGAAAAAGAATAGTAATGTATGCATAGTTCTTGACCATGGTGCAATAGTGTACTCTGCAGTTAGCCAGAGAAGTCTACTGAACACAGAAACGTGCAGTGATGTCTCCTGCTTTCTTTGTTGAAGATGGTGGATCATTGCCTGGAAGGATTTTCTTAGAGGGCCACAAATATTTCTGTGTGCTGGAGTAAAACATATTTTAACCTTGCTTCACCACATACTGTTCACATCTAATACTGTTTCTGTGTTACATGTTAACTCTGAGTAAACTTGTTAACTTGCGTTGTGGGGAAGTTCTTAGAGAAATGCAGAAAAGCAAGACAAGATCATCTGACTGCCAGCAGCATATTCTCTCTCCTAATTGGAAAGCCTGTGAAGCTGCTCTTGAGGATAGAAATTATCAGTTTATTCCTGCAAGTGAAGGAGATATCTTGGCATTTTGACCTACCAGAGCAGGTTTTCTGTAGGACTGAGTTATGGTCATTGTGGGATTTCTAGCTTTCAGTTACAATGCTGGAAAAATAGAGTCGTAACAATACATTAAAATTTAAATTTGAAAGCTTATCAGAGACTTTAAGGTTTTCTGGAACACTGTACAGTTTATTAATACCTACTTATGTTTTGCGTAGAACTAAACATGGACATTGTATTTCAGCAATATCTACTGTTTGTGGAAGATAATAACTAATGTCTTGTGTTGGCTTCTTTCATCATCTGATCCCACCTTGTTGAAATTTTACTTCAGTGAAAATTTATAAATGGCTAATGTTAAAAACCCCATTATTTCGATATGTTTTCCACAGTGCTTACCAAAGTAGAGGGGAAAAAAGACATTGGAGCCCAAAGGTTTCTTTGTCAATGTATGTAGGAGGCAGTGACTGAAACAACTTTTGAAGTCATTAATCTTGTTGGTGAAGAAACTGTTCCTAACCTATTTCATGGGAGAGTGAAATCTGCAGGTGGAGGTGAGAGTATTGAAGCTATTTATTTAGTTAATATGGAAGTTGCTGCAAATCAGGCCTACTTCACTAGGAGAAATTCAGCTCTGCTTTTATGGGCATAAAAGTATGGTAGTATGCATTGTGTTATGTAGCTGTGCAAGTTGAATATTTGAAGTATAGTTTATGAGACCCATGCTGTAATGTCAAGTGTTCAGGGTTTTGTAAAACAATAGAGAGGTAGGAGGAGTGGAGAAGCTTTAGCCTTGCATGAGAGAATCCTTGTGGTAGAGTAGCTTCAGTAGAACACACAGTTAAAAATCTGAAAATAGGACATGCCTTTATTATACAAGACCTCTAGCTTCTAGGTGACCTGGGCTGACGTGAGTAGTAGATTGAATCTCATGTAAGTTTAAGCTTCCAGGCTTCAGGTTTGTTAACTATATGTTTAAGTTCTTTTTATTGCTTGCAACTTGGATGAATTTCCCAAAGGCTAGAAAAGCAATATTTGTAAAGTATTTCCCTCAAAAATGGGAGTGCTAAACCTATTCATAAAACAATTGAGTTTCTTAGCACAGACTCTTCCCAGCTTTATTTTGTTTGGAAAACTGTAAACATTTTCAGCTGAAGTGGTCCAAACCCCATCTGCTTCAGGCAGAAATCTGGGGTGAGAAATCTTTAGCTGGAGCAGTTAAGTTTTTTGTTTTAGAGAAATGGTTGGAAGAAGTCTTAGCAGGGAAGTAATTGCCATTCTTTGAAGAAGCTGGTCACTGTAGCATGAGGAGAGTCATCTGGAGTCTTCAGATCAGGTGTGATCAGACTGCATGCCAAAATTCTTAACATGGCGTGTTCATGGTGTAACCTCAGAACTTACCCACAGTAGGTTTGATAGGCCTATGAGTGTGTTTTATTGTATGATCGTGGAAGTTGTTTACTGAAATCATCTTCCTGTTAAATTGTTACTATAATGCTACTAATGCAATTTACCATTCCTTGGTATGATTCTCTTTGCTATTTAAAGCACGTGAAAAATCTGAAGGAAAGACAGAGAAGCATAGGTGAAAATAGAATACTCTATACTGTTTTGTGTGTATTATTTAAGTATTAGGAACCTGGAAAAACATTATATAACCTCTAAGAAATTGCAGCCAACTTTAAGGCTGTATTTTATGGCACATGTATTTACTTTCAGAATCACAGAATATGCTGAGTTGGAAGGGACCCACAAGGATCATCAAGTCAGTTTCTTTGTCCTGAACAGGACGTCCCCAAGAGTCACACCATGAACCTGAGAGTCACACATTCAAGTAATTTAGTTAGGATAGTTTAGTATATGTACTTTTTAAATTAATGTAGAATCTCTTGGAAAATTAATATTTTTATGTATTAAGAAGAACTCCACAAAGTCTTAGATGCAGAACAACAAGATGATGAGGATATTTCATGATGAAATGTGATCAAATGTTGATATCAATAATACTAATGGAAGTTATGAGAGGATTCTCTTACATAAAAGCTATTAACTAAATCTCTGCCCTTAATGATTTAATTGTAAAATTGTGTAAAAATGTACTTTTTTATTTTCTTGTGTGGTTTTTAGATTTTTCTTTTTGATTATGGAAACTTGACATAATAACCAGTTCTTCATTATGGGTGTCCTTATAAGCTGCAGATGACCATCTGACCACTTGCTCTTGTTGACACCACTGTTGCTGAACTTCAGTTGCCTTCACAAGAGAAGCCCATACCATCATAACAGAGGTACTTGACCCCTCTCATCTAATCAGCACAGAAATGGATGACTTTCTTTCCATGCTGCTGAGGATCTCAGTGCAGCTTTACATTTGACATGCCTTTTTTTTTTTTTTATCCCAAATATCCTTCAGAAGACACCATGAAGTTTTATTTACTTAAATAGAAGAAGACTCCATAGAATGGCAAGAGAAACCTTGCTGCTCTAACTTTGTCTTCCAGCTAGAAGTTAATAAGCAACTGTTCCTTTAATGGGATTTAGTGTTGCATCCAAGAAGAAACTACCATATCTAAATTAAAATTTTTTTTTCTGTTTCTCACCCAGTAATAAGGGGATAAATAATCTTCAAAACATAAACTGCTTTTTAAAATGTGTAACTTGGAAGACGTGCAGACTTGAACCCTATAAAGTCAGTAGCTGAGACTGAGAATAGCTGCCTTCACCATGATCTTCTGATAAAATCAAGAAGTCTTTTCTTGCAGCTCTTGACTTTCACCTATTTTTGTGTTGGTGCTAATCTTATGCACTGGAATCTATATTGGAGTGTACTTACTCCAGACCAAAAGGTAAAATACATTGGTATCAGCTGTGCACTCTGCAAATAATTTTGTAGAAATGGTGTAAAACCCACTGGTTTATTGGAGAACATGGCCTTTAAATGTAGGGTTTTGTGCTTAGTCTTAGTTACAGAACTTCCAGAAAAGTATGAATTTCTTCTCAGGGAAAGCTAATCTTGTTGATTGAGTACGAAGATGACTAATGTACATTTTATCATGGTGTTTGTACCCAGATTGATGTGTAATTACAGACAGTGTCAGCAACAAGATTCTGTAATTTCTTCTTATGTTGTGTGGCTTTTTATAGCATGCCAGACTTTGTCTTTGTGTGGAGAATTGAACAAACACAGCATATTCGCACTGTGGTGTGATCAAACTCTTTGGTTGTAACTAGAGTTGTAGAAAATCCTGTTTTAGAATATGGAAGCTTCCATATTCTTCCTTACCTAGGAGTTCTGCTGCTGTATGCTTTCTGCTGAGACTGTGGGAATCTCTGTGACACTATGATGCCTATTTAAAATATGGTTTATTGATAGTAAGTAATTTGTTACTATCCAGTGTTATGACTGCCTTTTTCCTTAAGTCCAAGGCAGGTTGCTAGCTGTTGTATAACACATGTAAGCAGTCAAAAGGGAGCATATTCTCTGAAATTAAGACTAGTTTGTGTTACCTTTTTGGTTGGATTTTTGGTGGCATCATATCTTCAAATGTTCCTGAAGACTGCTTTGATATGTGACTCTTGTGGCAAAAAATCAACAGAACTGAGTCTAATTTGGACCATGTTTTCCAGACACAAATAACTTCTTTGATTACTGTGTTATTAATTGTTGTGGTCTGTCTGTATTCTGTTCTGGAGCAACATGAATCTAGAGCCTGTCAGAGAACTTGTTTATCCAGGTAATTCACTCATGCGTTTCTCTAAAATAGAGAAAGACAGAGAATTTTTTTTTAATTGATGAGTAAATTCTCCTTCTTGAAATAAGGGAATGATCTCTCATTTGCATCTGTTTATTTCTAACAGCAATCCATGAAATCCAAGTCGGGACCAAAAGCACTTGTAAGGGTAACCTAGGGTTTATTTTTTGTTTCTGATGTTGACCTAGGATTTCTTTGCTATTTCTTTTCAAACAAGATAGAATTAATTTCCTATTTAGGAAAGTAAATTTGTATTGTAGTTAGTTTTTGTATGAGACTGATAGGTGTTGCTATTTGATTAGTATTAGGATCTTTGCTAAAGATTCTAGCAGCAATAAGGAGGGGAGAGTTAGGAGAAGAGTTTCAGGAGTACCAGAGTAAAACCAGTATGAACAGGGAACCTTTGACTGCAGAGTATATATGTACAAACCTCAGTTAAATGTTGAGAGAATGTAGTCAAACTCACACTTCAGAACTGGTCTGGTGTAGTCATGTGAGAAGGAGCCTGTAAACCGCATAATGCAGTCTTTGCTTAAAGATGCTTGTCTTGTTATCCTCTTAATATAATGGATTGTTTGAGCAGTTTCATTATTCAGGGCTTGAAATATCTTCTTGGACCTTCAGCAGTTACTGATACATCGCTAAAGAACATCACTGATGGCATCAAAGCTGTCCCATGTGAAAGAAGAGTATGGGACGTTTTAGCAGAATGTTTACCAGACAAAATACTGTTTGACAGAGCAGACTGTATGGGACCTGTAACAAGTACTGTTAAAACTACAATTGCTTGAGTAGGAAGTGGATCTCTTGGAGTTGCAAACACTTGAAGGCAGCACATATTACACATCCCAGTTCGTATAAAGACAGTAACTTTTTTAAGTGCTTGGTTACTAGATTCCCCCTTTATTTAGCTTTTGCCTCTGTTGCAGCTGAGTCGACTGTACTTCCCTGAGAAACCGTTTCAGTATGCACTTGTTGTAAAAACTCATGCCTGCTACTCTGAATGTGGTTAATGCACAAATTTAAAGATCCCAAAATCCTGAAGCATTCTGTTTAATAATATATACATTTAATATTTATATTATGTATATATTATTATATAAATATATTATTATGTAAGTATATTATTATATATATTTAGTAAAATAATCCAGGTGCAGGTTACAGTTTTTTCATGTGAGATGAAAGTTACTGGTCAGGTTCTCTTTCAGCTTTGAAAATGTAAGCAAACTGAGCACACTCTGGGAATGGCTGAAGTCCATAAACTGAGGGCCCAGTGTTGGGTAGTAAAGGTTATTGAAATTTTTTTGTCCTGAGTCAGTCCCATTGCCCAAAACTCACTGTTACATACTAAAAAGCTGATCTTGATTTTTCAGTTAGGCTTTTCATTACTAGATGCTTGTTAGAGATTTGTTTGAATGCTTCTGTGGAATTTAATTCCAACAACCTTCCTGCAGGCAAAAAAATCCAAAACGGTTTTGTACATCAGTCTTGAGATGGAGAATACCAGAAGTTCAAGAAATCCACTTTGCTTGCTTTCAGTTGAGTACCCAGCTGGAAGTTACAGGTTCTTGATTCTTCAGACTAATGCCCTTTGGACAACTCGTGACAGCTGTTAACCAAGGTTTTCTACATAACTTGAGCTCAAAGTTCTTTACCCATATGAATTTCCTGTTGAATTTGCAGGATGCATGTAATGACTGCAGAATAAGATTGATGTCACTTAACTTTTCATTCTACTTTGTTAATTAAAGAGCTTGTCTGCATTCGTTATAGTTTATTTTGTCTGTATTGCTAGGTACAGGCACTTTCTCGTAAAAGAAAACCTCAGAAGATGCTTAAAGGCACACTTTCATAAGTGATTAAAGATCTTGATTGTCAAGTGGAATGGCTGGATTAAGGTGACCCAGGAACTTATGCTCCTGGATCACACATTAAGATAAAAACACTTGGTAATGTGTTCTTATAAGAATTATTATATGCTTTCTTGGGAGGTCTCTATACATGCTGTATAAGCCATAATGAGCTGTACTTCTGCTGGCTCCTATAGTTAATGTGATAGTAATTGGTAAATTACTTGTCAGGAACATTTTTTCCCCCAAGTAATGCAGTATCATACCACCCTCTGCATGATCATTCATGTTCACGTAAGTGCAGCTTCTGCATGCTTTTAAAGTAATTTGTGGCTTGATGTTACATGACAGTTCTTCTAACAGTGGTAGTAGGTAGGTATCAATTCCAGTATTGCATTGCTACAGCTGGTCTTGTGTAGTAGTATAAGCGTAGTGCTGTGTTACCTTTAAGTATTTATAACAACCTTCTCTAGGAGTATTTTGAAAGTGATAGTGTCTGTAACATAGGATGATAAAAATACATTTGAAAGAGGTAATCTGTTTGTCTACTTACATATATTTAGAATGGTGATAGGGTGTTAGATACAGTAAAGCTAGCTGCTCTTTAATGTCATTTCATTCAGACTATGTTGATGAAGGCTTAAGGACTTCTGAAGCATGCCAGTCTTTAAGAGAAATTAAACAGAAAGTGAAATCTACTGCTAAGGAAACAAATGCACGTTTTTTCTGTGACAGTAGGATCGGAAGAACTAGTAAAATTTCATAAATGAAATTGCCTGTTCAGTTATTTTTGCTTTAGTATGTGTTCTAATCACCCATTAAGAAATCATAGCTGACTTGAATGAGATTGATTTTCTGGTGCTTGCCCGATTACTTTTGTTTCTCGTTTGTGTTTTTGTGACTGACAGGTGACCTTAAATGGTTAGTAAACATGTAATGTTTGTTTCTTTTCTTTTAATATGTTGTCCAGGCAAACGTATTTTCAAGGAGTCTTCTTAGTATTTTTATGCAGCAAAATGGGATAAAATTGTCTATTGTGATTCAAGAAGCAACATCATATAGTTCTACTCTCCGGTGTGAAATTAATGTTTTTAAACAAAGTTGTTTTCCAACTTTGTTACACCAAGGATTTCAGTTGTCAGTGATGCAGCAATGCTAGGCATAGGTATATTTGCAGATTCACACCTTGGTTCTTGCAAGTCAAAAAGCACATCATGGATTCTACTAGTTGTGGTTCTGTGTTACTCTTCTGTGTAGTTTCTAGAAGCAGACACTGTTGCAGTGCATTCACTTGGTCTAAATTTATACAGTTGCTCACACTCAGGAACATACTTCTTTCTCATACTGTAAACAGGTGCTCTTTTCCTATCACATTGCCAGATGCTACAAACTACCTCAAGTGAAGTGTGCTTATAGTAATCTTATGTCTGTTACTGTGCTTTGAGACTGAAGTGTGACCTCACTAGTTACAGGATAATCTGGTGTCATAAAATATTCCTACAAAAAATATAGATGATAGATACATCCACTCCCCGCTACTTTGGCAGATCATAGGATTGTAGAATGGTTTGGGTTGAAGTGGACTGTAAAGATCACCTCGTTCCAAACTCCCTGCCATGGACAGGGACCTTTCACTAGATCAGATTGCTTAGCGCCCCATCTAGCCTGACCTTGAGCACTTCAGAAATGGGGCATCCGTAACTTTCCTATACAACCTATTACAGTGCCTCACCACCCTCACAGGAAATAATTTCTTTCTAATAGCTAATCTAGACCTGCTGTCTTTCAGGTTTGAAGCCCCTTGTCCTGTCACTACATGCTCCTGCAAAAAGATTTCTCTCCATCTTTCTTGCAGGCTCCCTTTGTGAACTGAAAGGCTGCAATTAGATGACCCCTAAGCCTTCTCTTCTCCAGGCTGAACAGTCTTAATTTTCCTCGTAGGATATGTGCTCCATCCCTCTGATCATGTTTTTGGCCTCCTCTGGACTTGTTCCAACAGGTCCATGTCCTTTCTGAGCTGGGGACCCCAGAGCTGGATGCAGCACTGTAAGTGGGGTCTCACCAGAGGGACAGAATCCCCTCCCTGGCCCTGCTGGCCACGCTGCTTTGGATGCAGCCCAGGTTGTGTTTGGCTTTCTGGGCTGCCAGTGCACATTGCTGGGTCATGTCCAGACTCTCCTCCACCAGCACCGCCAAGTCCTTCTCAGCAGGGCTGCTCTGATCTGTTCGTCCCCAGCCTGTATCGATACTGGGGGTTGCTCAGACCCAGGTGCAGCATCTTATACGTGGTCTTGTCAAACCTTGTGAGATTCCCATGGCCACTTCTCCAGCTTGTCCAGGTCGCTCCAGATGTCATCCTGTCCTTCAGGTGTGTCAACTGCACCACTCAGTTTGGCATCATCTACAAACTTGCTGAAGAGTGCGCTTGATCCCATTGTCTACATCATTAATGTAGATATTAAATAACACTGGCCCCGGTATGGACCCTGAGGGACACCACTTGTCCCTGATGTCCATTTGGACTCTGAGCCATTGACTACTACCCTCTGGATGCTACCATCCAACCACTTTCTTATCCAACTAACAGTCTAGTTTATTATGAATTAATTCTGTAAATTAGGCAACTTTGCAGTCAGCAGTTTATTTGGCTGACCATTTAGTTCATGTTCATCAAAGCTGACTTCACCAAATCACAGAATATTTAGGGCTGGAAGGGACCATCTGGAGATTCAACCCTGCCCTGCCAATGCAGGGTCTCTTAGAATACCTTAGCACAGATGTGTCCAGATGGGTTTTGAGTGCTTACAGAGAGGGGACTTCGCTTAGTGCTGTGCAGGAATAGGTAATCCATGCATGGTGGGGTTTGTGTGTATCATTAGGGAAGGCAGCTTCTTACTCAAGGCCTAGCCTTGTTATGTCGTTGTTTCTGCATATGTTAAGTATAACTATTCCTGGACACGTTCCTTTTTTTTCTTTTTTTTTTTTTTTTTTTTTTTTTCTTTTTTCTTTTTTTTTTTTTTTGCCTCTCACACTAATAGGGTGGACTTGTGGATCCACAATATAACTTATTCTGCAGTCGTAACTGAAGAATACATTGCAAAGACTAGACACAGGACAGTTTTTAATTGAGTGTTAACAATATTTACCTAAATATTGTAGATAACTCTGGGTGTTCAGATTTACATCTTAATTGAATTAACTTTAAACTGCAGTACCTCAAAATAGTTTTCTGTCAGCCTGCACAGGACATGTCCTGAGAGAACAGGAACTAAGACAGGAGAGCAAAGCTTTGACCTCCATGTTGCTTACCCAGGACCAAAGTTATAAGTTTCTCTCCAGTGCATTAGCTTTCAGAAGATTTCATCATACTACAGGATTCTAGGAACTACAGTGTAATCTCTGCCACAGCCTTTACAGTCCAATTGGAACAGAAAAATGGAGCAATAAAATTATGTGTCTCCAGTAACACCCTATTTATTCATTATTTCAGAATTGGTCTATTTTTCAGATTTGCTGCTGAATTTTTTAACTGTTTTGCAACCAAAAAAAAAAAAATCACTTTGTGAGGGTTTAATCTTCAAACTGACCCTGGAGCGGTTCTCAGAAACAGTAGCAACTCTCTAGCTATGTAGATGTCCCCTCCAAAGTGTTTTTACAGTGTGATTACTTGCTTTTGTTTTGGGTTTATTTGTACTTTGGATATAAGCATAGTGCTTAAAGCTTAGTAACAGTGAAAATGCTTGTGGTGTGAAAAGTCCCTAAATCTGGATTGTAATAGTGCCACAAGAGCTCTTCTATCCCCTTTGTTCAAGAGTTGTCAAAAGTGTAGGAACGTACAACATGACGAGATAGAAAAGGTTACTTAAACCTGAGTAGCTTGCTTCTTAATATGAAGCACTAGGTCTACAGGTCCAGGCATTTGAGATGGCCCATAGTCACCTGGAGAATTTTTGTTACTTACTGGAGATTTCTACTGTAAGGCTTATATTTCTTTTATAGTTACAGCACAGAAATCTTCAATATGGTTTTGTGTGCTGTGTGTTGAACTGGTTTGAAAATAGTCAGCTGAACAAGGTTCTTTCCCATAGCTGTTGACCAGACAGATGTGTCAGCTTCAATTACTTTGAATCAAGCTATGAATACTCCCATTTACAGGTCCCAGCTGTGGGTACAGTAGTTATCAGCAGTAAGGAGAGTAATGTATTTTTTTTGGCACAGATCTTAAGTTCATGGAAGAAGAAATGGTTCGTTTTTTGGCTGGTCAGCTTCTGTTCATAACAGTCCCCTGCCCTTTAGAGTTATTTTGAAAAAGCAGAGGGGATGCAGAAAGAAATATGGATTCCACTTTTGTCTATCCTGAGATCTTTTGAATGTAACAGAAAACTGTATTAGTGAGAAACTGGAGAATTGCTCCTTTTTTTCCTTTTCTGTTCCTTCTTGCTCCCTTTTTCTAGTTGTATTGATACTGCCCATAAGCTCATGAAAACTGTTCTGTTTGAAAAGATTAGTGAAACATCAACTGGTGTTGAAAGTAGCACCTATTCTAGAAAAAGGGGCAGATAATTTTTTTGTTGCAAGGGTAGTTTGGAAAGACATGAAAGTTTTTTAGTCATGCATGTTTGTGTCCCACTGCAGTGTGAAGTAGAGTGTAACTAATACTTATTTTGCTATTTCAAAGCAATGCGTTACACTTTTAGGTGAATCAAATCTCTACTTCAGAGATGCTCTAGGTCATTAAGAGCTGCTGATCAAAGCATCAATGTGTACTGCTCACTGTATTTCCTAGGGCATAGCTTGTCCTTTTTTTGGTGTGTCTTAGCTTAATTGTAGTTAGGTGAGATCACCAGGTAAATCAAAGATAATGACGGGTATCTTAAAGCTGCACAACGCAGGTTCAAAAATAATGTTTAGTAACTGTGTTCTATATATGCAAAAAAAAATCTACATCTGTTTATATTCTGATGTTCTGCAGGATCTGATTGCATCTGAAATATAGTGGGGCCTAATGTGTACGCAGTTATCTGAGGGAATGCTGCATAGTGCATGTTTTTCAGTTTTATAATAGCTTTTAAACTGACCAGTTAAAAGACTTGTTTTCAAGCAAATGCATTAATCTTATTTTGATCTTGGGGTGGGAGCATGGAGAATGGAGAACCTGGCTAAAGCTGGAATAAATATGTTTTTGAATACTCTCAGTTTAGAAGATTTTTGTTGTTGCTTCCCTCTAAGCGTCGTTTTTCTTGCACAACAGTTTCAGATTTTACAGTTTTGAAAAGTAAAGGGGTTGTATGAGCATGTGATTTTTTATATCTAGATGTATTTAAGAAACAGTTTGCAAAACATTAGGGAAGTGTCAGGTACTGTATTGCTTTCTAGAAAAGATGGAAAACCAGCAAATTGTAAAATTACATACTAAAATGCGTGCAACACAAGGTTAATTTAAAACTTCTCACATATATTTATAGTTACTATCCATGCTGTGTAAGTGACAACATCGATTCTACCTGTTTTTTGAAAGAAAATCATTGCATTATTGTTGAAGTTGATGCATAATTAAAAGGTCCAAAGTCTTTAGAGATGTCTGTTTCTAGTTTTAAGCCTTACAGTGATTTTTCATTAAATGAAATCATGGCTGCAGTTAGCTTGAAGAGTGTTGGGTTTTTCATATACTCAAGACATAGGTTTTTATTTACCTGTAAGATATGGCTTGCCTCTTCTGGTCTGTACAATTAATGTCTATTAAAGGAAGACCTGAAAATTAGTTAGATACCTTAAGGTAGACTTTTACAAGTACACATTTCTTTTTGACAGCTGGAAGATGGACACACTTTATTTGACTACAATGTTGGACTAAATGACATAGTTCAGCTTTTGATACGTTCTGATTCTGAAGCTCCTACCACTGCATCTGCAACAGATCAGGTTGGAGAAGTCAGTCCCTGTGCTGTTTCCAACTGCAAGAACAAAGTCAAAAAAACAAACAGTGGATCACCCAGTCAGCCATCTACATCATCTCGCTCGTTTCTCATTGATCCTGGTATTGGACTGTACAAGGTATGTACAAACTTTAAAAGCTGGGAGCTTGTCTCTCACTCTTGTGGGTTTAATTTTATTGTTGCAAAAGTATTGTTTGATTGTATCAGAGTGTATCCTCATTGCTTTCTTTTATGATTTGACATAATTCCCCAATTTGACTTAAGTGAAACTGACTTAATTTAAACTTACTCTTGTAGAGTTGTGAGCATATTTGTTTTTGTGAAACAACTACTCTCTTGTGGACAAAAGAAGCTAATAAAGAATATATGTGGAAAAGTGTGACTTTTACCCTTCTTTTTTCTTCAAGCTTGCCAAATAATTGTTTTAGTACCAGTGTTTCAGTGGTGCATTAGAACTAGATACATTGTGGCAATACACCATTTCTTTAAGCTGTATGTTCTGTAGTGATTCCTCTTCTAATGCAGATTTTTTTAGGAATCACATACCTACTATACATTTAGTTTTGTACCTTGTTGAATTTTTCAGTATTGTCATGTAGGGTTGCGTCAGAGTAACAGAAGTTTAATTTAAACAGAAAATAGGCACTCTCCAGATTGGTAGCTTATTGAATATTTAGTAGGATGTGTGTGTATATAGATCTATATCTGTATATCTGTCTGTAGGGAATGATAGATTTCACCTCCTCTTTGGGAGTTTCTCTTATATAAGACACAGCCATAAGAGTCCTTTTTTTTGCTGGAAAATGCCCACAATTATGGAGAAGGAAAAAGAGGTTGAAGTGGTAAATTGGCAGACTTACCACAGTGTTGCCTTAAGTAGTTGAACAATTGACAAGTCTGGCTCAGAAAAACATGAGCTGAGACTCTGGCTTATCTTGTGCCTGCCTGGAGCAAGGCCTAAGGATGGAGTGATGTCTGGAGTGGAGCAGAGCCCCCATGGCCCCGCCTTGTTTCAGTGGGGCACAGAGGGGCACATGCACCAGCCCATTAGCCTCACTTCCCCTTCACCTTCATGTATAACAAGCCTTGTTAAAACTCTGTTTTCTCATGGAGATAGGAAGTGCGCAAAGACTGTCGGGCAAGGATCACCAGCAGGTGGACGAAGTGGTTACTTTATCTTTTTTGTCAACTATAAATTCTGACCAAAAGTTACTAAGACCTGCATTAAGTCCTGTTTGCATAATAACTTTCACACACCTAGAAATGCAGATGAAGAAAAAAGAGAACATGTGGGTGTAAGACCACAGTCACCATAACCCCACTTGTAACTTGTCCTTTGGGCGGGGCCAAAAATTAGAATATGAAAGGGATGTTTTGGGGCTAAAAGATAGGGGGGGAAAACCACCTCTCCTTCCTTAGGATAGGTTGATGGACTGTCTGTCCTCCTCTGCTGAAGGGACACATTTAGGTGGACTTTGTACCTCCCAGTGGCATTGGAGGAGACCCAGGAATATATATACACACATATACATATATATATGTATGTATATTCATATTAATGTGTATATGTTTATATATACACATGTGCATGAGTGTTTATTAATGTTTGAGAATATGTATTATTATAGCTGAATATGTATCAATATGTTGATACTTATTAATATATATTAATATTTATTGATATATATAAAAAGATGTGTATCTATAGTGCTAATAGATCTGTTACTGTACTTTCTGTTGTGACACATATTAACACGCTAGTAGTGCTTTGTCACTGGCAATCCTGAACCCACCTGTTGCTTCAATAAACTGTGCTGTTGGTGAAACTGGATTGTGAAAGTTGCTGAACACAACCAGTCTTACAGTGCTGAATTGATATGATCAGAAATTGAGCACAGTAGCACCTAGCCTTCTGATCTCTGAAGACCAGCTGGATCACAAGGGGGTTTATTCTCTGCCAAATTTCTATAGCCTTCATGCAACAGAGGCTACCATGTGTATACAAGGTAATTTCAGAGTTCTGTTCCTTCTCCGAGTACTTAGAGTGTCACAAAATCAGTAGCTCCAATATGGAGATATAAGCTTATATGCTTCCTTTTTCTTTTATGTCCTTTTATTACCATGGGTAAAACTCCAGTTCTTCAGTTCTGAAGCTTTACAATTAATCGATGAGTGTAAAGCGTAATATGAGAGAGAATGGGGAGATGGAAGAACACAGCAAACAGGCTGATCTGAGGAAATGAGTACTAAAGCGTATGTTTTTCAAGAATGTTAAATTTCTGTGTGTTAAACATCAAGTAGTATCTTAGCTGTTTTGTTCAGGATTAAGCCAGAATATGTAACAGGGAATGGTGATATTTGCAAGTGTACTCAAGGAAACCTATTTTGTCAAGTCAGCTGAAATCTTTGTGATGTCTCATTCTAGAGATCTAACACTTTCTCCTTCGTTAGTTGTGAAGTGATTGTTTTTCAGTCAACGATGTGTTTTCAATATATAGAGAGAAAAATTAAGGGTGTAGTCTATTCATTGTTTGCTATTTGTAAATAACAGTATGAATGTACAGAGGATTTCTAGTTACAGTATTGGAAAACTTTAAAGAATGTATTTTTAGCCAGTATCGTAGTTCAAAGGTAGTAAACTTGTTTAACAGAAGTCAATAAAAAAGGCCTAGGGCCTAATAAACTAAGGTATGTTAGGTGATTAGATAGATTGATATATTGAGTGATTTTGCATTTCATTGTCAGACAACTGGAAGAAGGGTTTTGTTACAACTACAGTCTGAGCAAAGTTCTGTGCCTCACTGGGCCTTCATCCAGAGCTCACTCAGGATAGGTGTGACTTATTCCTTACTGTGGATACTCCCAGTCTCTGTGCCCACCTCTCTCTGATTTCAGCTACCAGAAAGAAGGGTAGTCAATATGGAACCTGCAATTTAAAAAATACTAAAAAAATAATGGTAAAGTTGATATTGGACAAGAAAGTTAATAATAATTTAACTATTGTTAGGTGGTTAAAATAGTGATTGAAACGAAGTTCTTCTGTGTGGTCATTGTATGTTATATAAATCAGAATGTTTTAGCTGGTTTTATATTCCAGTTGTACCTGACATATATTATTTCTGTGGGCTTTGAAGGATTAATGGTGGATAGATTTATGTTCAACTCCTATTCCTTGTTACTAAGAATTGTTAGTAGTGTCTGGTCTAAGAACTGGGGTGCCGTGCCGAGGTGGATTTGGCATGTGTGAAGAGCAGTGCCTTGGCTGAGCAATGGCCAAAAGGAGGAATACGGGATGAGTTGAAACAGAGGAATTACAGTAACACTGGTGTGGGCATGCAGGAATGTTAGAAAAACCAAAGCTCATTCAGCAGCATGTACATGTTTTGTTTTCGGGTTCTCACATGGTCTTCAACTTCTCTTCCAAAAAACTCTGACTTGTAGTAAAAACATTTTAGCCAAGAATGCTATCTTGGAATAAAAGCCACACAAACAGAATCTGTAAGTAAAATCAGCGTTTGATTTTCACAAACTGCTGTTCACAAATAGCTACTAACAAAACAGTTCTTAAACCAGATGCCAGGAAAATGTCTTTGGCTTCTCAAGAAGTCTGTGGTAATAATTATTTGCTCTTACTCTTTGCAAGGGTGGGTAGTATGTTGTGTAACTATTCACATCAAATTACATAAGCATGCATTATAGAGGAATGATTAAGGGAGTTTGCATTGATGTATTATTTAGTTTTCAATTTTTTTTGGTTGTTCTGGGTCTGGAGATGATGGTTTTTAACTTGGCTAACATGGCTTCTCTGGCACTTCCGTAAGTGGTTGCAAGAAGTAGCAGCAGATGGGGAATCCTTAGTAGTGTACATTGTGTTCAACTGTGTTTTGGAGAAGAGGAAGTGAAGCATCACTGAGCTGTAAATCATTCAAACATGTAAGATTGCATAGGGATGCCTTCATGAGGATTCCTTGTGAAAGTACCAGAATCCACTGCTAATGTTTAAAATAGATTGATAGCTTAAAAATAAGGCTGTTCGTCTCTCATTTGTTTATCATGTGGCTGAAATTGTCATCCTGGTAATAAGCTGTACTTTGAATATTGTAGGTTGTAAGAAAGAATAAAAATATACATGTTGACATTTTACATATATGAAAAAACAAAACACTGAGCTTTAGAAGTTACCTGAAGAAGAGGAATGGAAAGAGTAAAACAGGAAGTATTCCTTTCATGACATAAACTTGTTAGCTCAGACTGCTGTCAGTTGTGCTTTCAGATGCCTAAGGACTGCTTCACTCTAAATATAAAAACTTAGAGTTTTGTTCCTGCAGTAAGATTATTCATATCTTAGAAATTAGCCTTTGGAGTGTGTAAGATTAAGTATCTCTCTGGCACAGTGTTGATACTTGACATACACTGTAGCTTAAACCATATATGTATTTATATATATGTATATCTGCATGTGTCTCATATTGATAATTAAAGATATTTTCTGTGGTATGGCTGTGCAGTAGTTCTGTTGTAAAAATTTTTTTATACTTGGTGTACTGTCAAAGTGGTTTTTAAATCCTTTCTTTTAGTGTTCTCAGTATTGTTAAAGGAACATCTGTTTAATTATCTGAAGACTGGAGAAAATACATGATTTAGAACAGTAAAATGGTATGGTTGCTTAATACCAGAAATACTGTGAGTACAGATGGGAGAAATTCTGGGGATAGTTTCCTTTCCTAAAAGTCATAATATTTTGGCTGACTATGGTGGCAACCTTGTTAGACTTTTTTTCCTCTCTTTCTTTGAGTCTTTAATGGTTAAAAAAATACTACAGGACAGAAAGGTAGAAGATTAAATAATAATTCCAAGTTGGAGGCTCAGAAGATGTGTAAACGCTTTGGTTGTGAGCTGGTATTTTAATACTGTATGTATTATTATATTTATAATGTATGTATTATTATACTTTAATACTGTATGTGCTTATTATAGCCATAAAGAACAGTTGGTGAAACAAGAGGAAAGGATAATGGCAGAAATCAAGCTAAATTTCAGGTTTGAAGGGGGAAAAAAAGAAGTTAGTCTTGCTTTTTAAAATTACATACAAATTATATTTATACTAGGTTTTAATGAAGGAAGAGTAATAAAATATGTGCAAATGAACGTATTTATGATTGCATATTACTTGAATTTGCTTCATCTCAACTAGTTATTATATATATTATGTTTATTATTATGCTGGGAACAGGGTTAAACAGTAGCATTGTAAGTTGTCTGATTTATTTTTTTCTTAATTGGGATTTTATAAAATAAGTGTAAATTAATTTTTGAATTTTCCTTTTAGATAAATGAATTGGTGGATGCTCGTGATGTCAGCATTGGAGCCTGGTTTGAAGCTCATATAGAAAATGTTACCAGAGCAACAAAGGGATATAAGAATGGTAAAGCTCAAGGGAAGAGTGGTAACACTTACAAAAGGACTAATGGAAACTTAAATCAAGATCATTCTAGAGAAAATGCAAATAATTTGGACAATAGACCTTCCACATCTTATTCGGACTGTATGGACACTGATGAAGAAGCTATTTATCATATCAAGTATGATGAGTAAGTGCTCCTGATACTTTTTTGAGGACATCACATATTGTTATTTGGTTTGTATAAACCAAGAATTTCTTGAAGAAGCTTGGAATCAAAGAAAGCAAGTTCAATATTGCAACCAAGAAAAAAAATACTAAAGAGTTTATAACACTTTTCAGTTGGATATAGTAAATTCATTGGCAGTAATGATGTTTTTCATGCCTAAGTACTTGTGAAGTATTAATTTCTTCTCTTTTTAAGAATATCCTTTCTATACAAGAAAATATACCCTTTCTATATGAGAAAAAGGAACCATATAACCAGATTTTACCATGGTTTTTTTCAAGTAAAGTTTTGTTTTAATTTAAAAAAAAAACAAACATTTTCAGTGTATATTGAATTCCTCTAAGTGGAGCTGAAGAAGAGCTCCATTAGAGCTCTTGCCCATTAGAGCAAATTTTATTGCTTAATTTGGATTTTTTTTATTCTAAATAAACAATTGTGCACAAAATTGCAGATCTGCACTTATAGTAGAGGTTTGTTAATGAGAACGTAGTGACCAAGGACTTGAAACATCCTAAACTGGAGAGAGGGTATTAAGGATGGAAGGTTTTTTTGAGTTGGTTTGGGTTTTTTTTTTGTCCCTTCTCAAGTCATAGCAAATTCTAGAGCCTGCAATGTGTGGGTGGGATGCTCTGAGTTTGGAAGGATTTTGTATTTACTAACAGGTTTTGTACCACTTCATTTGCCTGAGAAATGGTTCTGAAAGTCTTTTGTAATAATGTGTTAAAGCAGTAAGTTAAGCTTCTAAACAAATAAAATTTTAAATGAGCTGAGTATTTTTAATTTTTGGTACTGAGATTAGTAAAAATACTGTAGTTTGTGCAGTGTAAGATTGAGGTAGAAGGATGCAAAGTATGTTCAATATTAAGTAAATGTAGATTTCCAAATTTTAGAGTAGCTATTTCAAGTTTGCCTATTTTGATAGGTAACTTTGAGTTACATAGAGTGCTTTTTGTTCCTCTTACTAGTAATAGATACAACTTAATGTGCTTTTTTGACTCCATGCAAAGTTCAGATTCCATATCTGTAACTGTAAGCCTTTTACTTAAAATGTTAGAGCATTACCAAGGTGGAAATAGAAATGTAAATATTTCAGTGAATATTGCAAGAGATACTTGAAAATAACTTAGTCAACTATTATGATCAAAATGAAAATATTTTTCCTTGAAAGTACATGTTTTTTGTGGTGTGATTTCAAAGACATGTTTGTAAGATTACCTGATTTTACAGTAGTGTAGATATATGTAAGTCAGCAATGGGCAAACATTTCTGAGAAAGTGTTGGTAAATGTTGCACTGAATTTTTTTTTTTGTGTGGGTTTTTTGTGTGTGGGGGTGGTTTTTTGTTTGTTTTGTTTGTGTGTGGGTTTTTTTGTTTTGGTTTGGTTTTTTGTAGATGCTGTTTTTTATGAGTTAAAAGTACAGAAGTAGAAAAAGTCACAACAGTTCTGATTTTTCTTTGGTGTAATCTTACTAAAAAAAAAAGAAGGTTGACCTCTGTGTACTTCAGGATCTAGCTGTTCCCTTTCAGCATGCATAGCAGGTGTTAGCCAACAAAATTAAGTAAGGCATAAAAGCATAATGTAGCAAGATAGTCACAGTTATGCTGATCAGTTTAAGATGTTGGAAGTTAGAACCTTTGGAAAGAAAAACTTTTGGAAAGTGGGACTTGTACATTTATCAGTGATTAAGTTTTTGGTGGATGTTACTGATAAAATTATTTCAGGGTCTCATTTTTTTTCTTTAAATGTTACCCAGCATGCGTGTTCTTATTGTAGCTACATGTGCACTTATACCACTTTGTTTTCATACATCAGTGTATGTAGACCTCTTTGTAGACAACACATATAACCCACCTCCTCTTTGCTTGATGTGGATAAATAGGAAGGTCATGGTGTGCTTTGCCACACAGTTGTTCTCTGCTCCAGAAATAGATTAATTTATCTCTTCACTCCTGTTCTTCAAGGTTCATATTTTACTGGGAATACTATGCTCTGTGCAATTACCTGTGTGTGGGTGTTTTGTTTTTCAGGTCTGGACTAACCATTTTGCTGCCAGATATACTTGGCATTTTCTAGCCTCTCCGTGCTGTGTTGTTCCAGAGAAACTCTTTTTCTTTTTGTTTCAGATAGGTGATGGCTCTCATGGGTGGTATAGTGTCAGTTCTGTCTTTTGTTTAACAGATATTCTTACATGAAATAAAGACACTCCATTATCTGGAGCAGAATAAAAAAAAAATACTGAAAAATGGAAGACATAAGCATGGTGCCAGCAAAGCCTTGAAAATTAGTTTAATACATTGGAAGGATGATGTGTCAGAGGGACACAGATACACAGCTTCCCAAATCATACCCGTTGCTTCACTGTGTGTTACACCCTTCCAGTTTGAAAATCACCGTAAAGGTTACAGTTGAGGGATTGGTCACCTGTAATGCATTGAATTTATCCATTCTACCCCCAAGGTCACTACACCCCTATGTCACTGTGTTCTCTTAGAGCAGCTGTTCTTAAAGGGTGAAGCAGGACTTGTCCTCTAAGTGAGAAAGCTGGCTTTAGGAGTGGTGATGCTAGATTTGCATATCACAAGTCCTATGTAAAACTCAAACACTTTGGTATGCAGTTTCAGATTTCATAAAAGTGTACCTTCTCTGGGGGCAGAGTTTTCATTTGTTCCTCTTTCCATTTCTTTTTTAAATGGTGTAGTTACAGTGACTGAAGGAGAAAAGTACAGCAGAGCTCTTTTTGCAAAGAGTACAATTAAGGGAAATTAATCTTTCTGGGAAGAGCTTAATTTTAGCAATTTCAAAGGGGTAACTACTTTATGACTAAACAGCTCTCCTACCAGCTGTGTCTGCCACGAATAGGAGGTACTACATACCTCTCTGTGATTTTGTGGGTTACAGCCCTGGGGAGTTGTTTCTGTTTTCTTCCCACCCTTTTTACCACCATGCCCCACCTCAGCTGTGTGTGTAGTATTTAACTACATTTCTGTAATAGTTCTGAGGCCCACGTATTTCTGCAGAGAGAAAACCTAGGGCCGTTGGGGGTAACAGAACTCAATTTCAGATTAAATTGGCTTCACAGTTCTTTGAAGTTCAAAGGTTTAAAAGACTCATGGTGCTTGTTTGAGTCCTATTTTCATCAGCGAGGAAGAGACCAAAGTATCAGTGTTAGCAATGCTGACCTTCAGGCATTACCAAATTTCTTGGCATCCGTTTGTGGCTATCTAACTCCTGCCTGACAGTCCGTCTTCTGCTTTCAGTTTCTGAATGCAGGTTTTTCTCTGGTGACAGCAGTTTGCAAGTGTGTTGCTGTTTCTATCAGTGTCATCTTCCTCCCGTTCTGAGACTTTATTCACTGTATTTCCATTTTGCCTTTGCATTTGTGGGTATCACAGAGAGCCATTAAGTACTTTGAAGTCAAGGGTGTGCTGTCCGGTTTCATCCAATGCTATCATACATTTCTTTCTTCTGCTCCCAACAACTGATTTTGAATACAGAAGAAATGAACCTGTCGTGAACGTAAGAAAGCTGAATCCTTATTTGAAAGGACTTGTGAGGAATCCAACACATGCTGAGATCCTAAAATTAACTGAGATAACTGTAGGTGATCTTGACTACAGTTTGCTTAAGAATCACTTCCAAATCAGAAACAGGACACTTCAGTAGCTCAGAGTGGCACTGTAAGGACATGCCTACAATGCTGTCATATCAACATTTGCCCTTTCCTCTCGACTTAGTGTATTTCATACTTGTTCTGGTGTAGTACTGGTTATAGTGTTCTTAGTTTCAGGGAGACAGTTCTCATTCTGCAAGTACTAGCTTCCTGATCATTAGCTCTTCCCCGAAGCAGCAGAAAGAGTTATGGATTTACAAATGAATAATGTCTTTTCCTTCATTGTCCTGTAGAAGTCGTTTGTAATAAAAGCTTTCCATTTAAGAAGGCTCTCAACAGAAGCCACAGGAAGGCTGGATGTTTCTGCAGCAGCGTCAGAAATTTCAGCATGACTACCTGTATGCAAGTATAGATTTAGTATGACTCAAGTGTAGGTAACTTTTCTCAGGGCCATTGCATTTGACTGATGACATTCCCCAAGGGTTTTGTAACAATGATCAGAGAATTTTGTTTTAAACCATGAGGTAGTATCTGCATCATATGCCATAAAGTACACTGTTTGCAGTTGTTTCTTTTAGGAAACTTAATTGCTTCTGTTTACTTCATGCTTAATATGAGCTGTAGAGAGATGCCCTTGGATCTTTAAAGGTGTACACACACACATATATTAAGAAAATTAGGATTTCACTGTGTTGCCACTGGGGTCAAAAAAGTATAGTCATCCTGTGTGGATCTCTGAGCAACATGCTAGACACAGTCCCATAGTTGGAGAGCACAGAGTATTTTGAGGCAATGAGAAGAAAAGCTTAAGTACTACCTGGTGGAAAAGTATCACTTGCTACTTGAAAGTGTCTCTGTAGCTGAAGAGATTATCAAGAGGATAATAGTATTAAACTTGCTATTACTTTCTCAAGGAATGGTTTGAAGATTAGACTTGCTTAACAGGTCCATTTTTCTGAATGTTTTTAATGTGAAATTTTCGGATAGAGGTAGTAGGCTGGGATTGAATAGAATGTGTCTGAGAATTCACACAGGTGGCACTACTGATAAATTGATTTTTGGAGACCAAAAGACATCATGAGCCGTTCTCGTGAGGTAGCCTCTGCTTCTTGTACTTTGCTTTCCAACTACCTATATCTGATAGTGATGTTGCATTGAATTTTGTGATTATGTGACTATACAATGATGTTTTCTTGCTTACTAACATATCTAAAAACTAGTGTTAACTAAGTGAATGTTACTGGGTTTTGTCACTCATCAATCAAATAAATTTGCCCAGTGGAGCTAGAATGTGGGAAAGAATCTCTGCTTCTTTGAGAGGTAGCTGCTTTTTGCAGCATTAGTGATAGTGCATGATGCAAACAGTTCTGGTTTGTCTTCTGTGAAGAAATGTCAAAAGACGTCCCTTTGCATAATATGTATTTCTCAAATAACCCTTGTAAATGTTCAGCTGAATTATTTGACTTTGTCTTTTTATACATCAAACACAGGAAAGAATGCAAATCAGGAAGGTGCATGCTGTCAGATTCCTGGCAGTGGTTTCCAACACTGAAATGAGGAGAGGGATTCCTTTTGAAGGACATGAAATTAATGGGTAGAAACATGAAGAAGTGTTGGGAGCTATAGACTGTAGTTTTATTATAGCACTTTTATGTTGAACATAAATATATGTTTATGATCCTTTATGTTTAGAATTTTGGAAGAGGTAGAGGAATGGGAGCTATATTTTCTGCCAAGTAGGATCTTAAGACAATCTGTTCCTAGGGGTAACGTGTTTTCTCTGACCTTATGTCAGTCACAGAACTTTATAATTAGTCTGATTGACTACTTGGAGCACTTCTCCCAGCTATGTAATTTTGTTTTCTAGTTTCTAATACCAGTGTTTAGTTCGTTAACTCATTCGAAATTTTTACCTCATACAGATTATTAGGTAATGTGAAAGTAATAGAAGAGCTGCTACTATGCCAGATACAAGTCTTTGTTCCCTATACCCTCACTAAAGAGTGCTTCCACAGTCATTCAAACTTGAAAGTATTTTATGGGAGTAGCTGCATCTGACTGCTCTTCATTTCAAGAAGTCTGTTCCTTGTGAGGCTGTTTGTCCCATTTGCAATGGGTTTCTGACTGCATGTTCTGTTTTTTATAATGTCAGAGTATTTGCATGTATTACAGTCAGGGTTTTGACAACAGGTATTAACTTTAAGACTGCGATTTCTAATGATATAGACACCTAACTGTGCAAACTGAAAAGGAAATAGTTTGAGGAGACAATCTAGGTATTTATGTTTCTTTAGAAAGGATTTCAGCTAAGGGAGAGAAGCTTTGCTGTCCTAGTAGTTGAGAGAACAACTGAAATATCAACAGTTAAAAACATTATTTTCCTTTAAAACTGATTCTTGACTGAAAAATTGTGTGATCAGTGAGAATGAGGTTGAACTTTACTACTTATTTATTTATCTTGAGTTTGTTGTAAGTGTTCTCCGTGCACTCCTGAGGAAAGTTTTTTTGAAAAAAAGTACTTCAGTAGTCGCGTGACTTGTCATCCTGTGTGGTATCTAGTGAAGTAAAACTGGTTTTCACTATATTTACATTGCTTAAACTCATTATACAACAGTATTGTATTAAAAATTGAACATTCTATGTATTTCATACAGTTCTGAACTTCTGTTTTGGTACTCTTGTTTCCAGGTATATCCCTTCAGGGTATCCATGTTATCCACACAGCGCAGCAGTGTAAGACTAGAAGTTAATTTTTCTTGATACTTGGAATTAAAATAATTAGGAAAATAGGATGGTTCTCTTCATGCTGTTAATATGGTTCCTCATTGTTTAAGCTGCTTAATTGTGTAATTATTAGTTGTTAGGTAAGTTTTTTTAAATCTTGTTTATGTTCTATGTGACTGATTTTTATCTTTGATATTCATTATGCCTTCCAGTCTGTCTTTGGAAATACATTACCTTTATTTCTTGTAATAACAAATTATCAGACCTCCTGGTCTTTTGGAAGTGCACAGCTCAACTATCCAAGTGGGGTGTTTTTCTTTTTTTTTCCCATTCATAATTGTAGCTTTTATGTTCTTCCTGTGTAGTACTTTTTCAAATATTATGTTGACTTTCTCAAACACTACAGCAAAATTGGGCTCCTTATTTCCTCAGATTATCAGGGAGTGAGGTGGTATGAATCTAGTTTTTATTCAGGTCTACATTTGTCGGATTTCTCTCTTCTAGGAGTTCTTTCCTTTTTCTTTCTTCTTTTGTTTGTACCCTTCTATTTCTTCATTCCAGGGTGTGTATTGAATGACTCTTCTCTGAATTTTTTGATTAGGAAAATAAATTACACTTTTGTTTTATGAATATTGGAAAATAATGTAAGAAATTGCATGTCTGCACTAACATTCTGTACTATACCAGTATGGAGAGTGGATGGGGAAGTCTTGACTTTTGTTCCCAGAATTTTATCTTTCCACTTCTATTTATTCTAGTAACAGCTGGGAAAAGTGTTAAAGGGTGTGTTGTAAGAGCTCAGTAAATTGAGCAGTCTTGGGTTTGTTCTGACATGGAACTGCTATGTGTCTTAGTATTTGAGCATTTTAGGAAGCAAAGCCAACCATCTGACCATAGCCTGGAAACACTGGAATTTTTGCTTCATGAATAATGCTTTGCTCTGGAGACTGTCTACACAGATAGGAAATCTCAATAAATCATTGCTATGCTAGTGTTAGAAATACTACAGGGGAAGATTAAGTTACAGGTAAATAGAGATTCCTATGGGCAATAGTCACTAAACTCTTATGATTATACTTGTGGTTATGGTATCTCCTTTTTTTAGTATTAGTTGCCAAGTGTCCTAAAAACATGGAAAACCAAGAAACTGCCCATGATTGTTTTAAATTAAAAGGTTTAATTGTGCCATATAATCTTCAGTTCAACTGGACCAAATTTATGCTAGTCTAATTTGAACACTGCTGTGAAACTATATGTGTTTTCTGTTGAGGGTCATCTTAAGATTTTAAAAGTAACTTAATAAATGAAAATCACTTTCAGTAAATGTTCATGTCTCACAGTAGTCCTTTATTACAGCTTGCCAGAATGAGCAGGAATTAATTTTCACTTAATTGTTGAGGTTAAAAGATCATATTTGTTTTCTTTATATTTTGGTTTATTTACATAAATCCACATATCTCTATCATGTGTTTCTATGCGTAAATATTATTCTTGTGTATTTAGGAGATACACAAGGTTTTAAATCAATGTGTGATTTTTACAAATGATTTGTTAAACTTTGAGAAAATGAGCATGAGGGTAGTAGAATTCTCTAATGTGAATGTGATTTTTTTTATTCCATAATTAAGTAAATTTTGACACTGGACACATTTGAGGGCACAAGTTTACTGTGAAAGTGCTGTTTACTTATTAGTATAACAAATAGTGGCACTGAGTTTAACATAGAGAATTTAACTCTATGCAATTTTGAGACTAACTTGAAAGTTGTGGCAAATATTGTTTCTGGTGTTCTGCCTGAAGTACCAGTTATGGACAGATGTGAAGGGTTAAATAGCTGTCAGCATTCACTAACAACTGTGAAAGCATATTTCTGTATGTGTGAAGGCACAGCCTAAAAAACACTCCATATCTGGAACTGCTTGCAAAAGAAAGGTGAAATCTGACAAAAGAAATCCCGTCTGGTTTTTTTCTGAAGGTTCTAAGCTTGAGTTGCTGAGCAGCTGATTAGAGAAAGAACGCACTCAGTGGAGAGTCAGCCTTCCGTCTCTTTCTTTTGGAAAACAGTTAGTTTCTGTTTTTGAAAGGGGGTGTTGGGGGTGTCTTTTGGTAAGTGATCTTGTTCTAGTCATGCTGATAGGCAGTATTTTTGCTTTGGTCATGAACTACTTTCCAAGAACAAAGTTGGAGTCATTGTTAATGATGACCATCTTTGAAATTTATCAGCAGTACAGTAGAAAAGATTCTTTTCTGAGTTGTATAGAGTTGGAAAATGAATCTGAATTTAGGAAAAAAAGTTTGTCCAAAGCCCTCCCAGGAAAAACAGAAGCTGAAGACATTTTACTGTTACAAGAGAATAGATTTTTCACATCAAGGTTAAGTTTCTATGAATGTATACTCTTGTAAGTCACATATTTTGACTTTTTTTTTTTTAATAGTCACATGGAAATCTTAAAACTGTGTATTCGTTATTTTTACAATCCCACTAATCCCATATATATTTGTCACTTGATTATTTCATGCATAATTTCACCTGATTGTGTCATACATAAATGGTATTTTTGATCCATCTTCTCTAGTTTCCTGATGTTTAAGCACTATATTAGTTTCAGAGTTCAAGTAAACTGAGTCTTCATTTACTGTGGTCTATTTCCTGTCTTGTACAAACTTCAGGAAAGGTTTATTGTAAAACTGTTGGAACTGATTAGTGGGTCAAACACAGCTGTCTGGAAGATTTCAGTGGCCTTTTGTACAATAATGTCATACCATTATTCAGGCACTCAATAAAATAGACATGGTCTCTGTAGCTGCTTTTTACTTTGTCTTATTACTTGTAGGTGAACCTGTCATGTTTTTTGTGGATATTACAGTTACAATATTCATAGTTAATATAGTAGAATGGTGTAGTAATTCTTCCAAGAGGAATTTGCACAACATAAAGGTAAACCCACAAATGTTGGCTTTTCAGTACACAGTGAATTTGGAAACAACACGAGCAAAAAACCCTTTAGGAAGTGTGGAGAGTTACATCATATGGAACTGATGTTTTGATAATGACTTGATCCCAGACACCTGCCATTGTATGACATAATCTCGGTTGTGCAGATTTTTATAATTAGGATCTAAAAATGTTGGTGAAGAAACAGGCTTTGGATTTAACTTCTCTAAGTAGTTAGAGATATATTTTATTATTTAATGGTTAGTTTATCTGAACTAACTTTTAAACTATTGTGCTTCATGTATCTTTAAACAAAACAAACAATAAATCGCCCCTCTGGCCCAGTCCCCCAGTGTCAATAGTAGCAAACTGGTGTGTTAGGTTTAATAGAAGGCATAAAACAAAGCAAGATTAACTTGTTTAAAATGTCTGCAGTTTCATCAGTGGGCTTTCAATTAACTGTTAGGCGTGGACATGCAGATTTCAGGCTAGAGTCTCATCAGAGTCTCACTCATGCTGTTAATGACAGTAGTTTTAGGTTTTCTTCCTGTAGTAAGTTCCATGTGTGATTTTTCCCAAGACCTTGACATTTTCTTGTTCCATACAGGGGGACTCATGTTGGAAAGTGGTAGAGCCATACTTTTATTAGTGAGAGTAGGATTTTGCCTTTATAATTTAATAATGCTGTTTGATAAGAATATATTAATTTAACTGTGAGTGCTTTTGCTAAAGTCCCAATAATTGCATGATGAAAATAAGGTTTAAGATAACATCATCCTCAGCATTGTTTGTTAAAAAGGAAGAATGAATAATTTTAATAGCACTTGTTTATTGACAGTAGACTTGTTTTCATTTTCCCTGTTAAATTTATTCTGTGCACTCATGTAGTAGTGGTTAAATGATGGAAGATTTTATCTGCTTACACACGGTATGAGAACGGAGCTTCACTTTTTGTCTAGCATCTTGTTACAGGCTAGCTTTTTTCGCAAGTGATATTTTGATCCTGTCTGTATTCTGCTGTGTTCCCAGCACGTGCAAATACAGGCTCTACTATCGTTGAATAGGTGCCTCATTCAGAGAAATATAAGAAGGCTGTAGTGTGAAACTGAAAAGCATTTCAAATTTGAAAAGTTTTCCTTCCTGCAGTGGGATTTTAGTTATGGTGCTGTCAAATAACACTAAATTATCAAGAAGTGATTATGGATTTACTTTATTTATTTTTTTTTATAAAACTCCTGGAGGCTATTTTTTACATCTGAGATTAGGCAAATTCTTGGTCTGTATTTAGATGAAAACTGTATTTTTAAAAGGGTATTAGGTCAGATGTTACGGCTCTCATAAGCCCAAAGAATATTTAAAAACTTTTACTTCTGAAAAGTATTGTCTGTGATTTTCTGTTTAGTGTTGCAGGAGTCATAATCATTGCTGTTGTTGGTTTTACTTTTCAAGGTACCCAGAAAATGGTATAATAGAAATGGACACCGTTAATCTTCGACCCCGAGCAAGAACCATTCTGAAGTGGAGTGAGCTAAAAGTGGGTGATGTGGTGATGGTTAACTACAATGTTGAGACACCAGAAGAAAGAGGATTTTGGTTTGATGCAGAAATTACCTCTTTGAGAGAAATCTCAAGGACTAACAAAGAGGTTCATGCTAAAATTCTGCTGGGGTAAGATTTGTTTGACCAACTCATAAAATCTCTGCATATCATGAAGTGTGTTTGGTTTGGTTTATCTGCTAGTCACCACTAGATTAAAATTAGTGTCATACTTTGATTCCACAGCTGTGTGAGTTATGAAATTACAGTGCATGATTACAGCCTTAACTGTGAGTCAGAATTTTTATTTTTCTTGGGACTGATGGAGACAACATAAAGTTTCATGTATTATTTGTGATTCAGATTGATCAGAGTGTGTTCCAGTACTTCTTAGATAATTGGGAAGTCCTAGGTCTCACTGAATATGGCTAATCTCTGGCAGTTTGAATAAGTCTCTGAACTGGCTGAATACATTTTTAAAGAATAAAGTATTTATGTAGTAACGCATGGAGCTGTGGGACGTGGGAATTAAAAGTTTTCATGTCACTGAACTCACGTAAATGTCATTGTTTTGCTTTACTATTTAATTTTAAAACTTTTGTACAGTTCTTTAGGAACAGAGTTTTCTGGAAATATTCTGAAGATTTGCTGTCAGTAAACTGTGTTATTGCCTTCTTAGGGATGAACAGATGATCAGTGATTGATTTAATGTTGGCATATCCCACATTTCCTCATGAATCACTGTTCTGGGAGTGTATTCCTGAAAATGAACTGGACTATCAGCATACCTTGTAGTTTTCTTTACAACAACAGAGAATGTTCTATCTGTGGGAAGACTTAATGTGAGATATGGTTAATGGGAAGAGACAAATAGAAGTGGATCAGGTCTAATTCAGTGTTTTGTGTAAAAATGCAATCTTACCTAGTACTGGGAAATAGCAAAGACATTTACTTGGTAAATCGTGCATGTAAAGGAAAATGAATTTTAGGGGTGGTTTTTAACTTTAGAATTACAGTTTCATTAGATAATCTCAGTGCATTATGCTTATCTTGTATTAGGCAGAGCACGCATATGGACTTGTTTTGTAGACAAAGCAAAAAAAAAACCCCAAACTTCAAATACAAAGCTAGAAGAAAATGAGTAGATATTTTGCATTATTGACTTGGAAGAGAGAAGAGATTAAGATATGGAGGACACTTTAGGGAGATGCAGATTTTCATTGTAATGCATTTAGTGCTAGAGGCATTCGGTGAATCAGGGATGGACTTCATGACCTTCTACAAATGGAACTGTCCAGAAGCAGTTTAAATGAAGTTCAAATGTCTGTTGATAATACTATTTTAAAATGTTGCCTCCATGAGCTCTGTCAGAGTTTTCCCTATCTGTTAAAAATAGGATAATCAAAATATGTGTTATATTGGCAAAAGAAAGCACCTGGTGGCTAATAAAAAATTCTGGTTGGAACTCTTATAGAGTAGTATTTTTACAATGTAAATAAATGGATAGTCATGCTTCAACTTGGAATATGGTAACTTCAGATACTGTCAGTAGAGTGGCAGGTACAGTGGGGTTTCTCGTGATACTTACACTTACTATCCTCTGAAAGGAGTTGGGCAAAAACCAGCACAATTGGCAAATATGTTATTCTAAGGTGGTGAATGTAAATCCATTTTTCAAATTGAATCATATTTCAGAGAATTTTCTTCCTAAGTAAGTATTCAGGTTTCTTTTAAATGTTGATAGACTGTATATGCAGTAATCAGCTTGTTGCAGAAAGTAAGATTACATGAGCATTGCCATTTCTTAAATTTGTCAAGGAATAATTCTGTATCACCTGCACTACCCAACTCATTCCTCTCAATTAGTAGTAAAAGTACAAGATAAATCTCCTAATACTTATAATTTGTATAAGGAACATGCAAAAATAATTGCTTTAAATTTCAGGCATGTTGATTTGCAATGTAAAAACCTACACTGTTTCAGTGTTTATTAATATACTGATATAAATAATACAAAATACGTTAATTCACTTTATAATTATAATGGAATTATTATGTTTTCATCCAGAATAGTATAGTTCATATCGATTTTCTATAATTTATTATTGATATGTGATTATGAGTTCTTAACGCTAGCATTAATTATTTGTCTCAAATAAAGGTGAAATCTATTTTGAATTTTTTATGATTATGTGTTACTGATTAATCTTAATGACTAATTTTTTGTGTAGCACTTAAGAACAACTTTAGCAGGCAGTAAAGAAAGCCAAAGCTCTTAGGGTTGCATCAGAGATATTAATTGTTTGGACTTTTTTCCCTTTGTGCTATTTCATCAAAGAGACTTTGTATAAAACAATTTTGTATGCCGTATTCGAATGTTTGATTTATTGACCTTGGTTGCTTTTGACAAAGACTTCATGAAGCTCTTGGCACAATCACAGGAAATAACAAGAATGTGCTATTTGTGGTAATGCTTTGAAACTAGTAGAACATGTTATGAATACTTCTTTTAGTGCATGTTTTGACGTGTGTTAGTTTGGTGTTACTTTTACTCATGTCGTAGTCATAACCTAAAGGAAAATTCGTGTAAAATCTGCTATCATTATTTCATTTTTTGGAAAATATATATGAAATAGACAATGTTACCAAGGAGAGGATGAGACTGAGCAGGGCAGACATAATTATGCAGAAGAATTGACCACTGGTTATTAATTCTCTTTGCATTGCACCTGAAATTTCTAATTTCAGGATGTCTAAAATACACCAAACAGGATTTGCTGATGCAGGTCAGATGCAAATACTAGGGAAACAGCAATGCTTTGGCCATAGAATAGGATTTTAGGTTACTCATGACTGTATGTGCATGCTTACAGTTCAGCATCGCTGAATGAGAGATTCTCAGTGCAGAGTATCTGTGTTTGTGGTACTTCTTTAACTGGCAAGGTGCACCTCTATTTTTGGACATCCTCTCTTTTTGGGGAGAGTGTTCTGTTTTATGACAACAGCTGTTTGTAATCTGACTTGTTCTCTTTGAGGCTCACTATTCACAATTCAACATTGGAGCCAGCAGATACATTTGAATTCACCACAACAAACCAAACCAAAGTAGATCAAATGATGCTCTGCATTTTGTCCTTGCTAGAATTAAAGATACAGGCAAAATCAGATCTTAGATTTCTTCAGTAAGCCCTTGAAAGCTTGAGTTTAGCAAGGACTCTGTCAATACCAAGACCTGTGCTTTGCTTCAGCCTTTGGAGACAGGTAAGAAAGTAGATACAAATTCTTCAGAGTGAAAAGAATTTTCTTCTTAGAATGAGTGAATGTTTAATGAATTTGAAGTCTTCATCTATGTAGCTGTAAAGAAAGGTAATGGAAGGGCCCCAAATTTTTGTTGTATTTGTCATCTTTTAGTTCTGCAGGTTTTTGTGGGAGCCTTCCTGCTCCCATACAGAAAGGAATATTTTGTTTTCAGATTAATTTCTAAAGACACTTATTATATTGTTCTTGTAACCTGTCAGATCTGGTGTTTGTCTTACTCTTTTTTTTTTCTTTTTTTTTCTTTTGTGGGATGCATTTGTATTTATGATCTTAGTATTCCTTTTAGTCACATCCAGCATGTTGTGTTCTTAGAATGCAGTATGTTTTTAAATTATCTTTATGCTACCTGTACAGATCTTTCTTTTACCTTCTCCCTTTACTTGTTTTGGACAAGATTTTCCATTTATATTGAGCTCCTGATTTTTTGAAAATCATTAAAATATTTATTTTTACAGCTTTGGAAAGGAAAAGGAATTAAACACTTCACAGAATAGTGAACTAACAGTGAAACAAGCCTAGCATGGGGTTTTTTTGTTTCAAGAATTCTTGTGCTTCTGTGTATTTCTATCTAGCTGGTAAAAAAAAAAAAAAGTTATTGGTAACTGTACCTTGTTTTGACAGCTTGGGAAAATAACAGTACTGTACTTCCTATCACTCTCAGTATATATTGTGATAATCATCATGCCAGATTTGTTGCCATACTTTGGTAGATGCCCAGTAGTGTTTCTTCTTTAGGCCTGGAATTTTTGTCAATGTGCGCCGCAGGTAGAAAGTGTGAGTAACTTGGAGTCTTTTGATTTTGTCCCATTTGCCTAAATAACGCGACTCCGGCGTTATCTAGCCTCCAATCCGAGGCGAGCCAACCATCAGAACTCCCGCAAAATCTTGGCTTAGCTCACGCACAGCGGTTTAATTTATGCAGGGAAATAAAGAGAATGAGAAAGGGTTCTTTCCGCTTATCGCCAGTAGGTTTTATTCCTGGAACATGCTGTGGAGAAGACGGCCAAAATGGCGACCGGGGCGTGTTATAAAACCAGGGCGAGGGGAGGGCAGTCGGGAGAGCCAATCACTGCGGAGGACCACAATGATTGACAGGGGCACCGGCCAGTGAGCCAGCTGTCCGTAGCCGGCATGGGAACCAATGAGCTGTTCCCCTGGGCGGGGACAGCCCCTGCCAGCCGGGCTGTGCCATCCCAGCGGCCGCGCGGGGGCGGGGAAAGGACCAACACCGCGCGTTGAGGGGGGAGGAACTGGCACCCCCCAGCCCCGGCCTGGCGGGAACGGGCGAGTCACAAGCCACGCGCAGAGGCATTACAACAAATGTGATTTATGCCTTAGTAATTCTTGCATAGTTTTCTACACGAAATAACATGGTGGTTTATTTATTTTATTACAGTGTCTTTGACTGTTGCTGGTTGATCTGGGAACACATTGTTTTGGTGCTGTGTGAAATATTAACAGTATTTACTTGGACCTGTTTTTTCAAATAGCTTTCATGCTATATCAGCAGGTATCCTAGTAATAGGAATTTTAATTGCCGAAGACCTTGCCTGCAGCTTTTTTTACACAGACATAGAAGTGGCAAATTTCTTCTAGAAAACAAAACTATTAAAAGGGTGAATTTGTGTCTCACTCTTTCCTCTTCTTGTGACTTCAGTGGAGCTTTTCACCTCCTTTGAAGAAGAGAACTCCTCTTGAATCAACAAGACTGTTGCAAATCAAGATAGATTCTGATTGGCCAGGAAGCCTGCTGGGATTTGTCATGGTGAATCTGTAGAAGTGATGCCTAGAACTTAAGGATTTCTTTGTACTTCTTTCCCTAGTCTCTGCAGCTAAGGATGGCTCTTTTTATGATATGCAGCCTTAGGGAATATTCTCACACCGCTTAACAGGAATGACTTTTGATAAGAAGAAGAAAGTTTTGGGTACCACTTAATTATCCTGTTGGACAAAAGAACTCATGTTAGCTGCAGTGGTGTGTGAGAATAATTCTCTGTTTGAACTTAGAAGTGAAGTTTACTGGAAATTAAACTGTTCATTTTTAAATTCCAGATTAGGTTTTTAACCTTTCTTCAGTTGTGGTTTCAGTTTTGAAGAAAAGTCAAGATTTAACAGATACAGTGGATGCAAGGACAGAATATTTTTAAAGAAACTTTGAGTAATGTGAAGTTCTGTTAGTGATTCAGGACAACCTGCCCAGGAGATCTTAGGATACCCTGTAGTTCCTGGGTTCTAGAGAAAGGTTGGTATCTGGGATGTATTGTTTCTGTCAAATGTGAGACAGAAAAACAGTATCTGAGTGAGAATAGCTCAGGAAGACAGCATGAGCAACAGCATGAGCAGAGTGAATCCCATAACTGTTCAGTATTTAAGCAAGTATTTAAGTGTGAGAGTGGCAATACAGTGCACTCTTGCCAAGTTTGCAGACATGCTAAATTAATGAAAATTCGAGGATAGCACTGCCAGTCAGAGAGACCTGAACTGGCAGAGGAGGAATGGGTGACAGGAGACAAAGTCAGGGTGGGCAAATCAGAGTTTTCTTGCACCTGGGATGGCACAGCCCCTTACAATACTGACTGAAAGGTAGTTCGATGAGAGGGATCTGTGGGTGTTGGTAGGCAGCAAGCCAGCAGTATGTAATGAAGACTAACAGTATTTGGGCTATATAAAAAGAAAGATACGTAGAAGACTGGCAAAGTAATTTTTACTCCTTTACTAAGCACTCATTATACTGCATCAAGACTGCTATGTACCCACCTCTGAATACACACAACACACACACCCTCATTGCTTAAATGCGTGGAAGAGAGACACATAAACTGCAGTGAATTTCAGCAGAGGAGCAGAAAATTGGTTCTTTGGATTGCATCTAAAAGCTTAACATTTCAGTTACTTATGTGTTAAAGCATTAATTGCTTTAACAACAGAAAAAAGCATAAACACTAAGTTAAAATTTCAAATGTTTTGGATTTTATAACCTTTGCTGTAAGATAAAAGTATGTTTTGAAGGTGGAGAATGGGTTGACTTGGATCTTGAGAGTTTTGCTTGGTTTCCCAGAACATAACATATATCTTCAGTATTTATAAGTGTCCTTTCTCTAATAAACAGGCAGACCTGGAACCACAGAGTCTTCTGACTTGCTTTCTAGGGGGGTCTTATTTAGAAGTGTTTTGAAGTTTAATTTCTTCCCACCGAGGAAAGTAATTCCAAACAGAAGAGAAAAAACAGAAGAAAACAAACTTAAGTGCAAAAAGGCAAACAGTGAGTGGGAAATAGTCGTGAGCACAATATTAGGCAAAGCATTATGAAAATAAAAAATAAAAAAGGAGTGATGTTGAAACATATGTGTATGTTTAAGGGAATCTTTGAGGATGGAAAGGAGCTCTTAAGATTGTTCAAGCATGATCAGCCAGCACAGGTTGCCTAGGACTATGTGCAGTTGTGGTTTTAGTAATTTTACAGATGGATACTCAACAAGCTTTGTGAACAATCCACTGTAAAAAAGAAATTCACTCTTGCCACACATAATGAATGTTTCATGTGTTTGTACTTCTTACCATGGTAGTGGACTGGTTGGTGGAGTCTGGCTCCCTGTTTATACACACAGATAAGAGCCATCTTCACATAACCCTTCTATTCTCCAGACTAAACACCCCTGTATAAAGGATGTTCTAGTCTGTTAATAATTTTTGTATCCCTTTTCTAGAACCACTCCTGTAAACCCATGTCTGTGTTCTTTGGGGAGCCTAGCCCTGGACTAATGCTGAGTCCTAAGCAATGTTTGCCTTGCCTCTACCTGCTGACAGTGCTGCTCTTAATGTAGTCTTAAGAAACGGTGGACCTTCTTTACTTGCAAGGGCACATCCTGGTTTATTGTCAGCTTGTTGTTTGTATGTTCCTGAAGGTGCCTCTCTACCACGCTGCTCCCCAGTCAATTGGCAATTGGCACTGGTACATGGGTATCCCCTCTCTGCAGGACTTGCATTTGTCTTTGTTGAACATGGTGAAATTCCTTTCTGTCCAGCTCTCCAGGTCACTTGAAATGGTGGCAGAGGCAACTAATACTCACTTTTGCAGGCATTGAGGCTGACCAGTCTGTCATCAGTCTTCATTCTTGAAGATAGGAGTGATATTTACTCTCTTGTAGTTAACAGGAAGGTGCAATCACCTTTCAGTGTAACAGGACTAAGAATACACTCATTTGAACTTCAGGCAGCTCCCTCAATGCTCATGAGAATGACCTGTTAGGGCCAATAGAATTCTATGTATCCTATGTGAGTGCTCCATAATCTCATCTTCCACTAAGGCTAAGTCTTCCTAGCTTTGGCCATTCCTTCCTGTCTCAGGGACCTCAGATTCCTGAACATTGGTCTTAGCAGTAAACACTCGAGGCAAAGAAAGTGCTGAGTGCCTTGGCTTTTTCTCTGTTCATTGTCATTGGGGGCCCTGCTGTATTTAGCAGTGGCCCCTCATTTTCTCTAGTTTTCCTTATCTGTTTTTGTAGTAGTGGAATCTTACTGCCCAGATTCAAATCAAGGTTGACCTTGGCTTTCCCAACCCTATGTCTATGCAATAAGACATATCTCTCCCTGCCCCAGATGAGCTGTCCCAACTTCCACCTCTTACACATTTCCTTTTTGTATCTGACCTCCTTCTTCATTTCTGCAGGCTTCCTACTGCCTTTGATATCTTGCACATGGTGATAGACTATTTTTGAGCTTGGAGGGGGTGATCCATAAATATCAACTGGCTCTGCTGGGTGCTTCTCTACAGTATATCTTGTAGGATTTTTCCAGGTAGATCTCTAAAGAGATTACATTCTCCTGTCCTGTAATCCAGGGTTATCTTCTTACCTTTATCCTTCCTCTAAGGATTCTGAACTCCATCATTTCATCATCATTGCAGACAAACTTTAGTGTCCTATGACCAGTTCTTCATAGTTTGTACATACTGGCTCTAGCAATTTGCTTCTCCATGATCAGGAAGTGGTTACCACTGCACTCCAGAAATTCCCTAGTTTGTTTGTGTTCTGCGTTGTTACCTTTGAGCAGATGCCACGGTGCCTCAAGTTTCCTATGAGAACAGGGTCTGTAAACATGAAACTTTTTCTAGTTGTCTGACAGAAGCCTCATATATTTACTCCCTACGGAAGGTATCTACTACAACATCACTGATGTTGTTCTGTCTGCTAACCTTGACCTGGAAGCTCTTGCCTGGTTCCTGACCTGCTGTCATATAAGGGACAGCTCCTCTTAGTCTCTCTAGCCTCTTCTTCCTGAAGATCCCTTACCCGTTTGTCACATAACTCCAGTCATGTGAACTATCTCACAATGTCTCCATGATCCCAGTGTTGTCATGCACCTGCATTAGTTACACAGACCCCTGTAATGACTCTTGTTCATTGCCCATGCATTGATGTATAGGTGTTTCAGGGAGGTACCATAGTGTGCTTTTCACACTTGTATTTTAGAGAATCTCTCCAACAGTTAAATCCCCAAGTCTGCCAACATTTGGATTTATCTATATAAAAATGAATAATTTGAGAATTATCATAGATTGCCCACAAACACATAACATGTAGAAAGGCTATATGGCCATTATGTGACAGCCACTGGACACTTGAATGGAGGATTTAATATCATGTACTAATGACATTGGAAGTCATGGTGGAAGTACTGTCTGTAATTTTTCTGAAGATGATTGGCCGGTATAAGGAATGAAGACATTCCAAAATGAGCAGCTGCCCTGTAAATGCCATATTACTGAGGACTTTATTTTCTCTCTAGGGTTTTCTGGCTTTCAGGAATTCTTGGTGAATGAGATTCATCATATTCTGAGCAGGAGAATCACTGGATGCCGAGCTTTTTCATTACAGTAATGCTGTTATGTACATTCAGGCCATGATAATAAATTAATTATGAACTTTCTACACTAGAAATGTGGGTTTGGCCTTGTGTGCAAGCAGTTTTCCTTTCCTTTGGTTTGATATGACCCTTCTGTGGAAATGTCTTCATGATTCTATGATTCTGTGCCTTTTTATCCTCTTTTATGGTTTTATGGTTGATATTTCCAGAAGTTTTCCCTGGCTTTCCCCCACCACCACCTCCTT